>JAEIGF010000544.1:0-12547 GCA_018903485.1 Drosophila littoralis | reverse complement strand
GCTGTATGTTTTAACACTAAATAGTCGGGTGAGACTATTTGGCTTTGACTAACTACCCTTGGCTGCAAATGCCAGATTGGCGGGGCTCCTGGTATCTGAGACAAGTTTTGGTAAAGCAGTTTTGACTTCCAGGTGGAGCTGTATGTTTTCAGACTAAATAGTCGGGTGAGACTATTTGGCTTTGACTAGCTCCCCTAGGCTGCAAATTCCAGATTTGCGGGGCTCCTGGTATCTGAGACATGTTTGGTAAAGCAGTTTTTGGACGTCCAGGTGAGCTGTATGTTTTCAGACTAAAATAGTCGGGTGAGACCATTTGGCTTTGACTAGTTCCCCTAGGTTCAAATTCCAGATTTGCGGGGCTCCTGGTATCTGAGACATGTTTTGGTAAAGCAGCTTTTGGACGTGTCCAGGTGGAGCTGTATGTTTTCAGACTAAATAGTCGGGTGAGACTATTTGGCTTTAACTAGCTCCCTAGGGCTGCAAATGCCAGATTGGCAGGGGCCTGGTATCTGAGTCAGGTTTTGGTGAAGCAGCTTTGACTTCTCAGATGTCTGTGCTTTCAACTTAATAATCGGGTTAGACTATTTGACTTTGACTAGCTCCCCTAGGGCTGCAAATGCCAGATTGGCAGGGCTCCTGGTATCTGAGTCAGGTTTTGGTGAAGCAGTTTTGACTTCCAGGTGGAGCTGGATGCATTCAGACTAAATAGTCGGGTGAGACTATTTGGCTTGACTAGCTCCCCTAGGCTTCAAATTCCAGATTTGCGGGGCTCCTGGCATCTGAGACATGTTTGGTAAAGCAGTTTTGACGTCCAGGTGAGGCTGTATGTTTTAAGATGGAACAGTCGGGTGAGACTATTTGGCTTTGACTAGCTCCCCTAGGCTGCAAATGCCAGATTGGCAGGGGCCTGGTATCTGAGTCAGGTTTTGGTGAAGCAGCTTTGACTTCCAGGTGTGGCTGTATGTTTTAAGACTTAATAATTGGTTGGGGTTAGACTATTTGATTCTTGACCAGCGCCCCTAGGGCTGCAAATTTCCAGATTTGCGGGGCTCCTGGCATCTGAGACATGTTTTGCAAAGCAGTTTTGACGTCCAGGTGAGGCTGTATGTTTTCAGACCTAATTAGTCGGGTGAGACTATTTGGCTTTGACTAGCTCCCCTAGGGCTGCATATGCCAGATTGGCGGGGGCTCCTGGTATCTGAGACAAGTTTTGCAAAGCAGTTTTGACGTCCAGGTGAGGCTGTATGTTTTAAGATGGAATAGTCGGGTGAGACTATTTGGCTTTTGGACTAGCTCCCCATGGCTGCAAATGCAAGATTGGCGGGGCTCCTGGTATCTGAGTAAAGTTTTGGTCAAGCAGTTTTGACTTCCAGGTGAGGCTGTACGTTTTCAAACCAAATAGTCGGGTGAGACTATTTGGCTAGCTCCCCTAGGATGCAAATGCCAGATTGGCAGGGCTCCTGGTATCTGAGATATGTTTTGGTAAAGCAGTTTAATCCAGGTGAGGCTGTATGTTTTAAGATGGAATAGTCGGGTGAGACTATTTGGCTTTGACTAGCTCCCCTAGGGATGCAAAAATGCCAGATTGGCAGGGCTCCTGGTATCTGGAGACAAGTTTTGGTAAAAGCAGCTTTGACTTCCAGGTGAGGCTCTATGTTTTCAGACTAAATAGTCGGGTGAGACTATTTGGCTTGACTAGTTCCCCTAGGCTGCAAATGCCAGATTGGCGGGGCTCCTGGTATCTGGAGACAAGTTTTGGTAAAGCAGTTTTGACTTCCAGGTGAGGCTGTATGTTTTCAGACTAAATAGTCGGGTGAGACTATTTGGCTTTGACTAGCTCCCTAGGCTGCAAATTCCAGATTTGCGGGGCTCCTGGTATCTGAGACATGTTTTGGTAAAGCAGTTTTGACGTCCAGGTGAGGCTGTATGTTTTCAGATGGAATAGTCGGGTGAGACTATTTGGCTTTGACTAGCTCCCTAGGCTGCAAAATGCCAGATTGGCAGGGGTTTTGGTGAAGCAGCTTTGACTTCCAGGTGTGGCTGTATGTTTTAAGACTTAATAATTGGGTTAGACTATTTGACTTTGACTAGCTCCCTAGGCAGCAAATGCCAGATTGGCAGGGGCTCCTGGTATCTGAGTCAGGTTTTGGTGAAGCATCTTTGACTTCCAGGTGAGGCTGTATGTTTTAATACTTAATAGTCGGGTTAGACGATTTGGCTTTGACTAGCTGCAAATGCCAGATTGGCAGGGGTCCTGGTATCTAAGTTAAGTTATGGTGAAGCAGTTTTGACTTCCAGGTGAGGCTGTATGTTTTCAGACTAAATAGTCGGGTGAGACTTTTTGGCTTTGACTAGCTCCCCCTAGGCTGCAAATTCCAGATTTGCGGGGCTCCTGGTATCTGAGACATGTTTTGGTAAAGCAGTTTTGACGTCCAGGTGGGGCTGTATGTTTTCAGATGGAATAGTCGGGTGAGACTATTTGTCTTTGACTAGCTCCCCTACGCTGCAAATGCCAGATTGGCAGGGGGTTTTGGTGAAGCAGCTTTGACTTCCAGGTGTGGCTGTATGTTTTAAGACTTAATAATTGGGTTAGACTATTTGACTTTGACTAGCTCCCCTAGGCTGCAAATGCCAGATTGGCGGGGCTCCTGGTATCTGAGACAAGTTTTGGTAAAGCAGTTTTGTCTTGCAGGTGAGGCTGTATGTTTTCAGACTAAATAGTCGGGTGAGACTATTTGGCTTTGACTAGCTCCCCTAGGCTGCAAATTCCAGATTTGCGGGGCTCCTGGTATCTGAGACATGTTTTGGTAAAGCAGTTTTGACGTCCAGGTGAGGCTGTATGTTTTAAGGTTGAATAGTCGGGTGAGACTATTTTGCTTTGACTAGCTCACCTAGGCTGCAAATGCCAGATTGGCAGGGGCCTGGTATCTGAGTCAGGTTTTGGTGAAGCAGCTTTGACTTCCAGGTGTGGCTGTATTTTTCAGACTAAATAGTCGGGTGAGACTATTTGGCTTTGACTAGTTCCCTAGGCTGCAAATGCCAGATTGGCGGGGCTCCTGGTATCTGAGACAAGGTTTGGTAAAGCAGTTTTGACTTCCAGGTGAGGCTGTATGTTTTCAGACTAAATAGTCGGGTGAGACTATTTGGCTTTGACTAGCTCCCCTAGGCTGCAAATTCCAGATTTGCGGGGCTCCTGGTATCTGAGACATGTTTTGGTAAAGCAGTTTTGACGTCCAGGTGAGGCTGTATGTTTTCAGATGGAATAGTCGGGTGAGACTATTTGGCTTTGACTAGCTCCCTAGGCTGCAAATGCCAGATTGGCAGGGGTTTTGGTGAAGCAGCTTTGACTTCCAGGTGTGGCTGTATGTTTTAAGACTTAATAATTGGGTTAGACTATTTGACTTTGACTAGCTCCCCTACGCAGCAAATGCCAGATTGGCAGGGCTCCTGGTATCTGAGTCAGGTTTTGGTGAAGCATCTTTGACTTCCAGGTAAGGCTGTATGTTTTAATACTTAATAGTCGGGTTAGACGATTTGGCTTTGACTAGCTGCATTAGGGCACAAATGCCAGATTGGCAGGGGTCCTGGTATCTAAGTTAAGTTATGGTGAAGCAATTTTGACTTCCAGGTGAGGCTGTATGTTTTAACACTAAATAGTCGGGTGAGACTATTTGGCTTTGACTACCTCCCCTAGGCTGCAAATGCCAGGTTGGTGGGGCTCCTGGTATCTGAGACAAGTTTTGGTAAAGCAGTTTTGACTTCCAGGTGGAGCTGTATGTTTTCAGACTAAATAGTCGGGTGAGACTATTTGGCTTTGACTAGCTCCCCCTAGGCTGCAAATTCCAGATTTGCGGGGCTCCTGGTATCTGAGATATGTTTTGGTAAAGCAGTTTTGACGTCCAGGTGAGGCTGTATGTTTTAAGGTTGAATAGTCGGGTGAGACTATTTTGCTTTGACTAGCTCCCCTAGGCTGCAAATGCTAGATTGGCAGGGGCCTGGTATCTGAGTCAGGTTTTGGTGAAGCAGCTTTGACTTCCAGGTGTGGCTGTATTTTTTAAGACTTAATAATCGGGTTAGACTATTTGACTTTGACTAGCTCCCCTAGGCTGCAAATGCCAGATTGGCAGGGCTCCTGGTATCTGAGTCAGGTTTTGGTGAAGCATCTTTGACTTCCAGGTGAGGCTGTATGTTTTAATACTTAATAGTCGGGTTAGACTATTTGGCTTTGACTAGCTGCCCTAGGCTGCAAATGCCAGATTGGCAGTGGTCCTGGTATCTAAGTTAAGTTATGGTGAAGCAGTTTTGACTTCCAGGTGAGGCTGTATGTTTTAAGACTAAATAGTCGGGTGAGACTATTTGGCTTTGACTAGGTCCCCTAGGCTGCAAATGCCAGATTGGCGGGGCTCCTGGTATCTGAGACAAGTTTTGGTAAAGCAGTTTTGACTTCCAGGTGGAGCTGTATGTTTTAAGACTAAATAGTCGGGTGAGACTATTTGGCTTTGACTAGCTGCCCTAGGCTGCAAATGCCAGATTGGCAGGGCTCCTGGTATCTGAGACAAGTTTTGGTAAAGCAGTTTTGACTTCCAGGTGAGGCTGTATGTTTTCAGACTTAATAGTCGGGTGAGACTATTTGGGTTTGACTAGCTCCCCTAGGCTGCAAATTCCAGATTTGCGGGGCTCCTGGTATCTGAGACATGTTTTGGTAAAGCAGTTTTGACGTCCAGGTGAGGCTGTATGTTTTAAGATGGAATCGTCGGGTGAGACTATTTGGCTTTGACTAGCTCCCCTAGGATGCAAATGCCAGATTGGCAGGGCTCCTGGTATCTGAGACAAGTTTTGGTAAAGCAGCTTTGACTTCCAGGTGAGGCTGTACGTTTTCAAACTTAATAGTCGGGTGAGACTATTTGGCTTTGACTAGCTCCCCCTAGGCTGCAAATGCCACATTGGCAGGGCTCCTGGTATCTGAGACAAGTTTTGGTAAAGCAGTTTTGACTTCCAGGTGAGGCTGTATGTTTTCAGACTAAATAGTCGGGTGAGACTATTTGGCTTTGACTAGCTCCCCCTAGGCTGCAAATGCCAGATTGGCAGGGCTCCTGGTATTTGAGACATGTTTTGGTAAAGCAGTTTTGACGTCCAGGTGAGGCTGTATGTTTTAAGGTTGAATAGTCGGGTGAGACTATTTGGCTTTGACTAGCTCCCCTAGGCTGCAAATGCCAGATTGGCAGGGGCCTGGTATCTGAGTCAGGTTTTGGTGAAGCAGCTTTGACTTCCAGGTGTGGCTGTATGTTTTAAGACTTAATAATCGGGTTAGACTATTTGACTTTGACTAGCTCCCCTAGGCTGCAAATGCCAGATTGGCAGGGCTCCTGGTATCTGAGTCAGGTTTTGGTGAAGCATCTTTGACTTCCAGGTGAGGCTGTATGTTTTAATACTTAATAGTCGGGTTAGACTATTTGGCTTTGACTAGCTGCCCTAGGCTGCAAATGCCAGATTGGCGGGGCTCCTGGTATCTGAGACAAGTTTTGGTAAAGCAGTTTTGACTTGCAGGTGAGGCTGTATGTTTTCAGACTAAATAGTCGGGTGAGACTATTTGGCTTTGACTAGCTCCCCTAGGCTGCAAATTCCAGATTTGCGGGGCTCCTGGTATTTGAGACATGTTTTGGTAAAGCAGTTTTGAAGTCCAGGTGAGGCTGTATGTTTTAAGGTTGAATAGTCGGGTGAGACTATTTGGCTTTGACTAGCTCCCCTAGGCTGCAAATGCCAGATTGGCAGGGGCCTGGTATCTGAGACAAGTTTTGGTAAAGCAGCTTTGACTTCCAGGTGAGGCTCTATGTTTTCAGACTAAATAGTCGGGTGAGACTATTTGGCTTTGACTAGCTCCCCTAGGCTGCAAATGCCAGATTGACGGGGCTCCTGGTATCTGAGACATGTTTTGGTAAAGCAGTTTTGACGTCCAGGTGAGGCTGTATGTTTTAAGGTTGAATAGTCGGGTGAGACTATTTGGCTTTGACTAGCTCCCCTAGGCTGCAACTGCCAGATTGGCAGGGGTTTTGGTGAAGCAGCTTTGACTTCCAGGTGTGGCTGTATGTTTTAAGACTTAATAATTGGGTTAGACTATTTGACTTTGACTAGCTCCCCTAGGCAGCAAATGCCAGATTGGCAGGGCTCCTGGTATCTGAGTCAGGTTTTCGTGAAGCATCTTTGACTTCCAGGTGAGGCTGTATGTTTTAATACTTAATAGTCGGGTTAGACGATTTGGCTTTGACTAGCTGCCCTAGGCTGCAAATGCCAGATTGGCGGGGCTCCTGGTGTCTGAGACAAGTTTTGGTAAAGCAGTTTTGACTTGCAGGTGAGGCTGTATGTTTTCAGACTAAATAGTCGGGTGAGACTATTTGGCTTTGACTAGCTCCCCCTAGGCTGCAAATTCCAGATTTGCGGGGCTCCTGGTATTTGAGACATGTTTTGGTAAAGCAGTTTTGAAGTCCAGGTGAGGCTGTATGTTTTAAGGTTGAATAGTCGGGTGAGACTATTTGGCTTTGACTAGCTCCCCTAGGCTGCAAATGCCAGATTGGCAGGGGCCTGGTATCTGAGACAAGTTTTGGTAAAGCAGCTTTGACTTCCAGGTGAGGCTCTATGTTTTCAGACTAAATAGTCGGGTGAGACTATTTGGCTTTGACTAGCTCCCCTAGGCTGCAAATGCCAGATTGACGGGGCTCCTGGTATCTGAGACATGTTTTGGTAAAGCAGTTTTGACGTCCAGGTGAGGCGGTATGTTTTAAGGTTGAATAGTCGGGTGAGACTATTTGGCTTTGACTAGCTCCCCTAGGCTGCAACTGCCAGATTGGCAGGGGTTTTGGTGAAGCAGCTTTGACTTCCAGGTGTGGCTGTATGTTTTAAGACTTAATAATTGGGTTAGACTATTTGACTTTGACTAGCTCCCCTAGGCAGCAAATGCCAGATTGGCAGGGCTCCTGGTATCTGAGTCAGGTTTTCGTGAAGCATCTTTGACTTCCAGGTGAGGCTGTATGTTTTAATACTTAATAGTCGGGTTAGACGATTTGGCTTTGACTAGCTGCCCTAGGCTGCAAATGCCAGATTGGCGGGGCTCCTGGTGTCTGAGACAAGTTTTGGTAAAGCAGTTTTGACTTGCAGGTGAGGCTGTATGTTTTCAGACTAAATAGTCGGGTGAGACTATTTGGCTTTGACTAGCTCCCCTAGGCTGCAAATTCCAGATTTGCGGGGCTCCTGTTATATGAGACATGTTTTGGTAAAGCAATTTTGACTTCCAGGTGAGGCTGTATGTTTTAAGGTTGAATAGTCGGGCGAGACTATTTGGCTTTGACTAGCTCCCCTAGGCTGCAAATGCCAGATTGGCAGGGGCCTGGTATCTGAGTCAGGTTTTGGTGAAGCAGCTTTGACTTCCAGGTGAGGCTGTATGTTTTAAGGTTGAATAGTCGGGCGAGACTATTTGGCTTTGACTAGCTCCCCTAGGCTGCAAATGCCAGATTGGCAGGGGCCTGGTATCTGAGTCAGGTTTTGGTGAAGCAGCTTTGACTTCCAGGTGTGGCTGTATGTTTTAAGACTTAATAATCGGGTTAGACTATTTGACTTTGACTAGCTCCCCTAGGCTGCAAATGCCAGATTGGCAGGGCTCCTGGTATCTGAGTCAGGTTTTGGTGAAGCATCTTTGACTTCCAGGTGAGGCTGTATGTTTTAATACTTAATAGTCGGGTTAGACTATTTGGATTTGACTAGCTGCCCTAGGCTGCAAATGCCAGATTGGCAGGGGTCCTGGTATCTAAGTTAAGTTATGGTGAAGCAGTTTTGACTTCCAGGTGAGGCTGTATGTTTTAAGACTAAATAGTCGGGTGAGACTATTTGGCTTTGACTACCTCCCCTAGGCTGCAAATGCCAGATTGGCGGGGTTCCTGGTATCTGAGACAAGTTTTGGTAAAGCAGTATTGACTTCCAGGTGGAGCTGTATGTTTTCAGATGGAATAGTCGGGTGAGACTATTTGGCTTTGACTAGCTGCCCTAGGCTGCAAATGCCAGATTGACAGGGCTCCTGGTATCTGAGACAAGTTTTGGTAAAGCAGTTTTGACTTCCAGGTGAGGCTGTATGTTTTCAGACATAATAGTCGGGTGAGACTATTTGGATTTGACTAGCTCCCCTAGGCTGCAAATTCCAGATTTGCGGGGCTCCTGGTATCTGAGACAAGTTTTGGTAAAGCAGTTTTGACTTGCAGGTGAGGCTGTATGTTTTCAGACTAAATAGTCGGGTGAGACTATTTGGCTTTGACTAGCTCCCCTAGGCTGCAAATGCCAGATTGGCAGGGGCCTGGTATCTGAGTCAGGTTTTGGTGAAGCAGCTTTGACTTCCAGGTGTGGCTGTATGTTTTAAGACTTAATAATCGGGTTAGACTATTTGACTTTGACTAGCTCCCCTAGGCTGCAAATGCCAGATTGGCAGGGCTCCTGGTATCTGAGTCAGGTTTTGGTGAAGCATCTTTGACTTCCAGGTGAGGCTGTATGTTTTAATACTTAATAGTCGGGTTAGACTATTTGGCTTTGACTAGCTCCCCTAGACTGCAAATTCCAGATTTGCGGGGCTCCTGGTATCTGAGACATGTTTTGGTAAAGCAGTTTTGACGTCCAGGTGAGGCTGTATGTTTTAAGATGGAATAGTCGGGTGAGACTATTTGGCTTTGACTAGCTCCCCTAGGATGCAAATGCCAGATTGGCAGGGCTCCTGGTATCTGAGACAAGTTTTGGTGAAGCAGCTTTGACTTCCAGGTGAGGCTCTATGTTTTAAGATGGAATAGTCGGGTGAGACTATTTGGCTTTGACTAGCTCCCCTAGGCTGCAAATGCCAGATTGGCAGGGGTTTTGGTGAAGCAGCTTTGACTTCCAGGTGTGGCTGTATGTTTTAAGACTTAATAATTGGGTTAGACTATTTGACTTTGACTAGCTCCCCTAGGCTGCAAATGCCAGATTGGCAGGGGCCTGGTATCTGAGTCAGGTTTTGGTGAAGCAGCTTTGACTTCCAGGTGTGGCTGTATTTTTTCAGACTAAATAGTCGGGTGAGACTATTTGGCTTTGACTAGTTCCCCTAGGCTGCAAATTCCAGATTTGCGGGGCTCCTGGTATCTGAGACATGTTTTGGTAAAGCAGTTTTGACGTCCAGGTGAGGCTGTATGTTTTCAGATGGAATAGTCGGGTGAGACTATTTGGCTTTGACTAGCTCCCCTAGGCTGCAAATGCCAGATTGGCAGGGGTTTTGGTGAAGCAGCTTTGACTTCCAGGTGTGGCTGTATGTTTTAAGACTTAATAATTGGGTTAGACTATTTGACTTTGACTAGCTCCCCTAGGCAGCAAATGCCAGATTGGCAGGGCTCCTGGTATCTGAGTCAGGTTTTGGTGAAGCATCTTTGACTTCCAGGTGAGGCTGTATGTTTTAATACTTAATAGTCGGGTTAGACGATTTGGCTTTGACTAGCTGCAAATGCCAGATTGGCAGGGGTCCTGGTATCTAAGTTAAGTTATGGTGAAGCAGTTTTGACTTCCAGGTGAGGCTGTATGTTTTCAGACTAAATAGTCGGGTGAGACTTTTGGCTTTGACTAGCTCCCCTAGGCTGCAAATTCCAGATTTGCGGGGCTCCTGGTATCTGAGACATGTTTTGGTAAAGCAGTTTTGACGTCCAGGTGGGGCTGTATGTTTTCAGATGGAATAGTCGGGTGAGACTATTTGTCTTTGACTAGCTCCCCTACGCTGCAAATGCCAGATTGGCAGGGGTTTTGGTGAAGCAGCTTTGACTTCCAGGTGTGGCTGTATGTTTTAAGACTTAATAATTGGGTTAGACTATTTGACTTTGACTAGCTCCCCTAGGCTGCAAATGCCAGATTGGCGGGGCTCCTGGTATCTGAGACAAGTTTTGGTAAAGCAGTTTTGTCTTGCAGGTGAGGCTGTATGTTTTCAGACTAAATAGTCGGGTGAGACTATTTGGCTTTGACTAGCTCCCCTAGGCTGCAAATTCCAGATTTGCGGGGCTCCTGGTATCTGAGACATGTTTTGGTAAAGCAGTTTTGACGTCCAGGTGAGGCTGTATGTTTTAAGGTTGAATAGTCGGGTGAGACTATTTTGCTTTGACTAGCTCACCTAGGCTGCAAATGCCAGATTGGCAGGGGCCTGGTATCTGAGTCAGGTTTTGGTGAAGCAGCTTTGACTTCCAGGTGTGGCTGTATTTTTTCAGACTAAATAGTCGGGTGAGACTATTTGGCTTTGACTAGTTCCCCTAGGCTGCAAATGCCAGATTGGCGGGGCTCCTGGTATCTGAGACAAGGTTTGGTAAAGCAGTTTTGACTTCCAGGTGAGGCTGTATGTTTTCAGACTAAATAGTCGGGTGAGACTATTTGGCTTTGACTAGCTCCCCTAGGCTGCAAATTCCAGATTTGCGGGGCTCCTGGTATCTGAGACATGTTTTGGTAAAGCAGTTTTGACGTCCAGGTGAGGCTGTATGTTTTCAGATGGAATAGTCGGGTGAGACTATTTGGCTTTGACTAGCTCCCCTAGGCTGCAAATGCCAGATTGGCAGGGGTTTTGGTGAAGCAGCTTTGACTTCCAGGTGTGGCTGTATGTTTTAAGACTTAATAATTGGGTTAGACTATTTGACTTTGACTAGCTCCCCTAGGCTGCAAATGCCAGATTGGCAGGGGCCTGGTATCTGAGTCAGGTTTTGGTGAAGCAGCTTTGACTTCCAGGTGTGGCTGTATTTTTTCAGACTAAATAGTCGGGTGAGACTATTTGGCTTTGACTAGTTCCCCTAGGCTGCAAATTCCAGATTTGCGGGGCTCCTGGTATCTGAGACATGTTTTGGTAAAGCAGTTTTGACGTCCAGGTGAGGCTGTATGTTTTAAGATGGAATAGTCGGGTGAGACTATTTGGCTTTGACTAGCTCCCCTAGGCTGCAAATGCCAGATTGGCAGGGGCCTGGTATCTGAGTCAGGTTTTGGTGAAGCAGCTTTGACTTCCAGGTGTGGCTGTATGTTTTAAGACTTAATAATTGGTTGGGGTTAGACTATTTGACTTTGACTAGCTCCCCTAGGCTGCAATTTCCAGATTTGCGGGGCTCCTGGTATCTGAGACATGTTTTGGTAAAGCAGTTTTGACGTCCAGGTGAGGCTGTATGTTTTCAGACTTAATAGTCGGGTGAGACTATTTGGCTTTGACTAGCTCCCCTAGGCTGCATATGCCAGATTGGCGGGGCTCCTGGTATCTGAGACAAGTTTTGGTAAAGCAGTTTTGACGTCCAGGTGAGGCTGTATGTTTTAAGATGGAATAGTCGGGTGAGACTATTTGGCTTTGACTAGCTCCCCTAGGCTGCAAATGCAAGATTGGCGGGGCTCCTGGTATCTGAGTAAAGTTTTGGTCAAGCAGTTTTGACTTCCAGGTGAGGCTGTACGTTTTCAAACTAAATAGTCGGGTGAGACTATTTGGCTTTGACTAGCTCCCCTAGGATGCAAATGCCAGATTGGCAGGGCTCCTGGTATCTGAGATATGTTTTGGTAAAGCAGTTTTGACGTCCAGGTGAGGCTGTATGTTTTAAGATGGAATAGTCGGGTGAGACTATTTGGCTTTGACTAGCTCCCCTAGGATGCAAATGCCAGATTGGCAGGGCTCCTGGTATCTGAGACAAGTTTTGGTAAAGCAGCTTTGACTTCCAGGTGAGGCTCTATGTTTTCAGACTAAATAGTCGGGTGAGACTATTTGGCTTTGACTAGTTCCCCTAGGCTGCAAATGCCAGATTGGCGGGGCTCCTGGTATCTGAGACAAGTTTTGGTAAAGCAGTTTTGACTTCCAGGTGAGGCTGTATGTTTTCAGACTAAATAGTCGGGTGAGACTATTTGGCTTTGACTAGCTCCCCCTAGGCTGCAAATTCCAGATTTGCGGGGCTCCTGGTATCTGAGACATGTTTTGGTAAAGCAGTTTTGACGTCCAGGTGAGGCTGTATGTTTTCAGATGGAATAGTCGGGTGAGACTATTTGGCTTTGACTAGCTCCCCTAGGCTGCAAATGCCAGATTGGCAGGGGTTTTGGTGAAGCAGCTTTGACTTCCAGGTGTGGCTGTATGTTTTAAGACTTAATAATTGGGTTAGACTATTTGACTTTGACTAGCTCCCCTAGGCAGCAAATGCCAGATTGGCAGGGCTCCTGGTATCTGAGTCAGGTTTTGGTGAAGCATCTTTGACTTCCAGGTGAGGCTGTATGTTTTAATACTTAATAGTCGGGTTAGACGATTTGGCTTTGACTAGCTGCAAATGCCAGATTGGCAGGGGTCCTGGTATCTAAGTTAAGTTATGGTGAAGCAGTTTTGACTTCCAGGTGAGGCTGTATGTTTTCAGACTAAATAGTCGGGTGAGACTTTTTGGCTTTGACTAGCTCCCCTAGGCTGCAAATTCCAGATTTGCGGGGCTCCTGGTATCTGAGACATGTTTTGGTAAAGCAGTTTTGACGTCCAGGTGGGGCTGTATGTTTTCAGATGGAATAGTCG
>JAEIGF010000543.1:0-27590 GCA_018903485.1 Drosophila littoralis | reverse complement strand
AAAATCGGACATTTCTTGTCCGAGATATCAAAAAATCATCAAAAAAGGTTGACTTTACAAACGAATCGTTTTTGGCCAATCCAAAAGCGGACATTATTTGTCCGAGATATTTAAAAAAATCATCAAAAATTTGATTTTCGAACCGACCCCGATTTTGACTAAAAACGTGATGTAACCCCTTGTCATTTGGTCGATTTTGGTCAATATTTTGATTTTCATTTTTTGCCAATCGATAGTACTGATCCTTACGAGTCCAAAATTGTATAAAATTACAAAACCGGACATTATTTGGCCGAGATATTTAAAAAAATCATCAAAAAGTTTTGATTTTCGAACCGACTAAAAACGTGATGTAACCCTTGCCATTTGGTCGATTTTGGTCAATATTTTGATTTTCATTTTTTCTGATTCCAATCGATAGTACTGATCCTTACGAGTCCAAAATAGTATAAAATTCCAAAATCGGACATTTCTTATCCGAGATATTAAAAAAATCATCAAAAAAAGGTTGACTTTACAAACGAATCGATTTGGGCCAACCAAATTTTTTTAACACATCGATTTTTAAAATGTTTCAATGGCAATTGATAGTAGGGATACATACGAATTCGAAAAAGTATAAAATTCAAAAATTGTACATTTCTTGGCAGAAATATAAAAAAATCATCAAAAAAGTTTTGATTTTCGAACCGACCCCGATTTTGACTAAGAACGTGATGTAACCCCTTGCCATTTGGTCGATTTTGGTCAATATTTTGATTTTCATTTTTTTGCCAATCGATAGTACTGATCCTTACGAGTCCAAAATTGTATAAAATTACAAAGTCGGACATTATTTGGCCGAGATATTTAAAAAAATCATCAAAAAAGTTTTGATTTTCGAACCGACTAAAAACGTGATGTAACCCCTTGCCATTTGGTCGATTTTGGTCAATATTTTGATTTTAATTTTCTGATTCCAATCGATAGTACTGATCCTTACGAGTCCAAAATATTATAAAATTCCAAAATCGGAAATTCTCTTGTCCGAGATATCAAAAAAAATCATCAAAAAGGTTGACTTTACAAACGAATCGTTTTTGGCCAATCCAAAATCGGACATTATTTGGCCGAGATATTTAAAAAAATCATCAAAAAAATTTGATTTTCGAACCGACCCCGATTTTGACTAAAAACGTGAAGTAACCCCTTGCCATTTGGTCGATTTTGGTCAATATTTTGATTTTCATTTTCTGATTCCAATCGATAGTACTGATCCTTACGAGTCCAAAATAGTATAAAATTGCAAAATCGGACATTTCTTATCCGAGATATTAAAAAAAATCATCAAAAAGGGTTGACTTTACAAACGAATCGTTTTTTGGCCAACCAAATTTTTAACACATCGATTTTTAAAATGTTTCAATGGCAATTGATAGTAGGGATACATACGAATTCGAAAAAATATAAAATTCAAAAATTGTACATTTCTTGGCAGAGATATAAAAAAATCATCAAAAAGTTTGGATTTTCGAACCGACCCCGATTTTGACAAAAACACATCGCATATACGTAAGAATTCGAAAAGGTATTAAAAACCAAAATTGGAAATTTGTCGGCAAAGATATTAAAAAAATTATCAAAGAAGTTTTGATTTTCGAACCGACCCCGATGTTGACTTAAAACGTGAAGTAACCTCTTGCCATTTGGTCGATTTTGGTCAATATTTTGATTTTCATTTTTTTGCCAATCGATAGTACTGATCCTTACGCGTCTAAAAGGATATAAAATTCTAAAACCGGACATTTCTTGGCCGAGATATTTTAAAAAAAATCATCACAATAGTTGACTTTACAAACAAATTATTTTGGGGTCAACAAATTTTTTAACCCCCGATTTTGACAAAAAACGTGATGTAATGCCTTGCCATTTGGTCGATTTTGGTCAATATTTTGATTTTCATTTTTTTGCCAATAGATAGTTCTGATCCTTACGAGTCCAAAACTGTATAAAATTACAAAATCGTACATTATTTGGCCGAGATATTAAAAAAATCATCAAAAAAGTTTTGATTTTCGAACCGACCCCGATTTTGACTAAAAACGTGATGTAACCCCTTGTCATTTGGTCGATTTTGGTCAATATTTTGACTTTCATTTTCTGATTCCAATCGATAGTACTGATCCTTACGAGTCCAAAATAGTATAAAATTCCAAAATCGGACATTTCTTGTCCGAGATATAAAAAAATCATCAAAAAAGGTTGACTTTACAAACGAATCGTTTTTGGCCAATCCAAAATCTGACATTATTTGGCCGAGATATTTAAAAAAATCATCAAAAAAATTTGATTTTCTGACCGACCCCGATTTTGACTAAAAACGTGAAGTAACCCCTTGCCATTTGGTCGATTTTGGTCAATATTTTGATTTTCATTTTCTGATTCCAATCGATAGTACTGATCCTTACGAGTCCAAAATAGTATAAAATTGCAAAATCGGACATTTCTTATCCGAGATATTAAAAAAATCATCAAAAAAGGTTGACTTTACAAACGAATCGTTTTTGGCCAACCAAATTTTTTAACACATCGATTTTTAAAATGTTTCAATGGCAATTGATAGTAGGGATACATACGAATTCGAAAAAATATAAAATTCAAAAATTGTACATTTCTTGGCAGAGATATAAAAAAATCATCAAAAAAGTTTGGATTTTCGAACCGACCCCGATTTTGACAAAAACACATCGCATATACGTAAGAATTCGAAAAGGTATTAAAAACCAAAATTGGAAATTTGTCGGCAAAGATATTAAAAAATTATCAAAGAAGTTTTGATTTTCGAACCGACCCCGATGTTGACTTAAAACGTGAAGTAACCTCTTGCCATTTGGTCGATTTTGGTCAATATTTTGATTTTCATTTTTTTGCCAATCGATAGTACTGATCCTTACGCGTCTAAAAGGATATAAAATTCTAAAACCGGACATTTCTTGGCCGAGATATTTTAAAAAAAATCATCACAATAGTTGACCTTACAAACAAATTATTTTTTGGTCAACAAATTTTTTAACCCCCGATTTTGACAAAAAACGTGATGTAATGCCTTGCCATTTGGTCGATTTTGGTCAATATTTTGATTTTCATTTTTTTGCCAATAGATAGTTCTGATCCTTACGAGTCCAAAACTGTATAAAATTACAAAATCGTACATTATTTGGCCGAGATATTAAAAAAAAAATCATCAAAAAAGTTTTGATTTTCGAACCGACCCCGATTTTGACTAAAAACGTGATGTAACCCCTTGTCATTTGGTCGATTTTGGTCAATATTTTGACTTTCATTTTCTGATTCCAATCGATAGTACTGATCCTTACGAGTCCAAAATAGTATAAAATTCCAAAATCGGACATTTCTTGTCCGAGATATAAAAAAAATCATCAAAAAAGGTTGACTTTACAAACGAATCGTTTTTGGCCAATCCAAAATCGGACATTATTTGGCCGAGATATTTAAAAAAATCATCAAAAAAATTTGATTTTCTGACCGACCCCGATTTTGACTAAAAACGTGAAGTAACTCCTTGCCATATGGTCGATTTTGGTCAATATTTTGCTTTTCATTTTTTTTGATTCCAATCGATAGTACTGATCCTTACGAGTCCAAAATAGTATAAAATTCCAAAATCGGACATTTCTTGTCCGAGATATAAAAAAATCATCAAAAAGGTTGACTTTATAAACGTATCGTTTTTGGCCAATCCAAAATCGGTCATTATTTGGCCAAGATATTTAAAAAAATCATCAAAAGTTTTGATTTTCGAACCGACCCCGATTTTGACTAAAAACGTGAAGTAACTCCTTGCCATATGGTCGATTTTGATCAATATTTTAATTTTCATTTTCTGATTCCAATCGATAGTACTGATCCTTACGAGTCCAAAATAGTATAAAATTCCAAAATCGGACATTTCTTGTCCGAGATATAAAAAAAATCATCAAAAAGGTTGACTTTACAAACGAATCGTTTTTGGCCAATCCAAAATCGGACATCATGTGGCCGAGATAATTAAAAAATCATCAAAAAAATTTGATTTTCGAACCGACCCCGATTTTGACTAATAACGTGATGTAACCCCTTGTCATTTGGTCGATTTTGGTCAATATTTTGATTTTCATTTTTTTGCCAATCGATAGTACTGATCCTTACGAGTCCAAAATTGTATAAAATTACAAAGTCGGACATTTATTGGCCGAGATATTTAAAAAAATCATCAAAAAAGTTTTGATTTTCGAACCGACTAAAAACGTGATGTAACCCCTTGCCATTTGGTCGATTTTGGTCAATATTTTGATTTTCATTTTCTAATTCCAATCGATAGTACTGATCCTTACGAGTCCAAAATAGTATAAAATTCCAAAATCGGACATTTCTTATCCGAGATATTAAAAAAAAATCATCAAAAAAGGTTGACTTTACAAACGAATCGATTTGGGCCAACCAAATTTTTTAACACATCGATTTTTAAAATGTTTCAATGGCAATTGATAGTAGGGATACATACGAATTCGAAAAAGTATAAAATTCAAAAGTTGTACATTTCTTGGCAGAGATATAAAAAAAATCATCAAAAAAGTTTGGATTTTCGAACCGACCCCGATGTTGACTTAAAACGCGAAGTAACCCCTTGCCATTTGGTCGATTTTGGTTAATATTTTGATTTTCATTTTCTGATTCCAATCGATAGTACTGATCCTTACGATTCCAAAATAGTATAAAATTCCAAAATCGGACATTTCTTGTCCGAGATATCAAAAAAAAAATCATCAAAAAAGGTTGACTTTACAAACGAATCGTTTTTGGCCAATCCAAAAGCGGACATTATTTGGCCGAGATATTTAAAAAAATCATCAAAAAAATTTGATTTTCGAACCGACCCCGATTTTGACTAAAAACGTGATGTAACCCCTTGTCATTTGGTCGATTTTGGTCAATATTTTGATTTTCATTTTTTTGCCAATCGATAGTACTGATCCTTACGAGTCCAAAATTGTATAAAATTACAAAATCGGACATTATTTGGCCGAGATATTTAAAAAAATCATCAAAAAGTTTTGATTTTCGAACCGACTAAAAACGTGATGTAACCCCTTGCCATTTGGTCGATTTTGGTTAATATTTTGATTTTCATTTTCTGATTCCAATCGATAGTACTGATCCTTACGATTCCAAAATAGTATAAAATTCCAAAATCGGACATTTCTTATCCGAGATATTAAAAAAAAATCATCAAAAAAGGTTGACTTTACAAACGAATCGATTTGGGCCAACCAAATTTTTTAACACATCGATTTTTAAAATGTTTCAATGGCAATTGATAGTAGGGATACATACGAATTCGAAAAAGTATAAAATTCAAAAATTGTGCATTTCTTGGCAGAAATATAAAAAAATCATCAAAAAGTTTGGATTTTCGAACCGACCCCGATTTTGACTAAGAACGTGATTTTTGATTCCAATCGATAGTACTGATCCTTACGAGTCCAAAATAGTATAAAATTCCAAAATCGGACATTTCTTGTCCGAGATATAAAAAAAAATCATCAAAAAAGGTTGACTTTATAAACGTATCGTTTTTGGCCAATCCAAAATCGGTCATTATTTGGCCAAGATATTTAAAAAATCATCAAAAAGTTTTGATTTTCGAACCGACCCCGATTTTGACTAAAAACGTGAAGTAACTCCTTGCCATATGGTCGATTTTGATCAATATTTTAATTTTCATTTTCTGATTCCAATCGATAGTACTGATCCTTACGAGTCCAAAATAGTATAAAATTCCAAAATCGGACATTTCTTGTCCGAGATATAAAAAAAATCATCAAAAAGGTTGACTTTACAAACGAATCGTTTTTGGCCAATCCAAAATCGGACATCATGTGGCCGAGATATTTAAAAAAATCATCAAAAAATTTGATTTTCGAACCGACCCCGATTTTGACTAATAACGTGATGTAACCCCTTGTCATTTGGTCGATTTTGGTCAATATTTTGATTTTCATTTTTTTGCCAATCGATAGTACTGATCCTTACGAGTCCAAAATTGTATAAAATTACAAAGTCGGACATTTATTGGCCGAGATATTTAAAAAAATCATCCAAAAAGTTTTGATTTTCGAACCGACTAAAAACGTGATGTAACCCCTTGCCATTTGGTCGATTTTGGTCAATATTTTGATTTTCATTTTCTGATTCCAATCGATAGTACTGATCCTTACGAGTCCAAAATAGTATAAAATTCCAAAATCGGACATTTCTTATCCGAGATATTAAAAAAAATCATCAAAAAAGGGTTGACTTTACAAACGAATCGATTTGGGCCAACCAAATTTTTTAACACATCGATTTTTAAAATGTTTCAATGGCAATTGATAGTAGGGATACATACGAATTCGAAAAAGTATAAAATTCAAAAGTTGTACATTTCTTGGCAGAGATATAAAAAAAATCATCAAAAAAGTTTGGATTTTCGAACCGACCCCGATGTTGACTTAAAACGTGAAGTAACCCCTTGCCATTTGGTCGATTTTGGTTAATATTTTGATTTTCATTTTCTGATTCCAATCGATAGTACTGATCCTTACGAGTCCAAAATAGTATAAAATTCCAAAATCGGACATTTCTTGTCCGAGATATCAAAAAAATCATCAAAAAGGTTGACTTTACAAACGAATCGTTTTTGGCCAATCCAAAAGCGGACATTATTTGGCCGAGATATTTAAAAAAATCATCAAAAAAAATTTGATTTTCGAACCGACCCCGATTTTGACTAAAAACGTGATGTAACCCCTTGTCATTTGGTCGATTTTGGTCAATATTTTGATTTTCATTTTTGCCAATCGATAGTACTGATCCTTACGAGTCCAAAATTGTATAAAATTACAAAATCGGACATTATTTGGCCGAGATATTTAAAAAATCATCAAAAAAGTTTTGATTTTCGAACCGACTAAAAACGTGATGTAACCCCTTGCCATTTGGTCGATTTTGGTCAATATTTTGATTTTCATTTTCTGATTCCAATCGATAGTACTGATCCTTACGAGTCCAAAATAGTATAAAATTCCAAAATCGGACATTTCTTATCCGAGATATTAAAAAAAAATCATCAAAAAAGGTTGACTTTACAAACGAATCGATTTGGGCCAACCAAATTTTTTAGCACATCGATTTTTAAAATGTTTCAATGGCAATTGAAAGTAGGGATACATACGAATTCGAAAAAGTATAAAATTCAAAAATTGTGCATTTCTTGGCAGAAATATAAAAAAATCATCAAAAAAGTTTGGATTTTCGAACCGACCCCGATTTTGACTAAGAACGTGATTTTTGATTCCAATCGATAGTACTGATCCTTACGAGTCCAAAATAGTATAAAATTCCAAAATCGGACATTTCTTGTCCGAGATATAAAAAAATCATCAAAAAGGTTGACTTTATAAACGTATCGTTTTTGGCCAATCCAAAATCGGTCATTATTTGGCCAAGATATTTAAAAAATCATCAAAAAGTTTTGATTTTCGAACCGACCCCGATTTTGACTAAAAACGTGAAGTAACTCCCTTGCCATATGGTCGATTTTGATCAATATTTAAATTTTCATTTTCTGATTCCAATCGATAGTACTGATCCTTACGAGTCCAAAATAGTATAAAATTCCAAAATCGGACATTTCTTGTCCGAGATATAAAAAAAAATCATCAAAAAGGTTGACTTTACAAACGAATCGTTTTTGGCCAATCCAAAATCGGACATCATTTGGCCGAGATATTTAAAAAAATCATCAAAAAAATTTGATTTTCGAACCGACCCCGATTTTGACTAATAACGTGATGTAACCCCTTGTAATTTGGTCGATTTTGGTCAATATTTTGATTTTCATTTTTTGCCAATCGATAGTACTGATCCTTACGAGTCCAAAATTGTATAAAATTACAAAGTCGGACATTATTTGGCCGAGATATTTAAAAAAATCATCAAAAAAGTTTTGATTTTCGAACCGACTAAAAACGTGATGTAACCCCTTGCCATTTGGTCGATTTTGGTGAATATTTTGATTTTCATTTTCTGATTCCAATCGATAGTACTGATCCTTACGAGTCCAAAATAGTATAAAATTCCAAAATCGGACATTTCTTATCCGAGATATTAAAAAAAAATCATCAAAAAAGGTTGACTTTACAAACGAATCGATTTGGGCCAACCAAATTTTTTAACACATCGATTTTTAAAATGTTTCAATGGCAATTGATAGTAGGGATACATACGAATTCGAAAAAGTATAAAATTCAAAAGTTGTACATTTCTTGGCAGAGATATAAAAAAATCATCAAAAAGTTTGGATTTTCGAACCGACCCCGATGTTGACTTAAAACGTGAAGTAACCCCTTGCCATTTGGTCGATTTTGGTTAATATTTTGATTTTCATTTTCTGATTCCAATCGATAGTACTGATCCTTACGAGTCCAAAATAGTATAAAATTCCAAAATCGGACATTTCTTGTCCGAGATATCAAAAAAATCATCAAAAAAGGTTGACTTTACAAACGAATCGTTTTTGGCCAATCCAAAAGCGGACATTATTTGGCCGAGATATTTAAAAAAATCATCAAAAAATTTGATTTTCGAACCGACCCCGATTTTGACTAAAAACGTGATGTAACCCCTTGTCATTTGGTCGATTTTGGTCAATATTTTGATTTTCATTTTTTTGCCAATCGATAGTACTGATCCTTACGCGTCTAAAAGGATATAAAATTGTAAAACCGGACATTTCTTGGCCGAGATATTTTAAAAAAAATCATCACAATAGTTGACTTTACAAACAAATTATTTTTTGGTCAACAAATTTTTTAACCCCCGATTTTGACAAAAAACGTGATGTAATGCCTTGCTATTTGGTCGATTTTGGTCAATATTTTGATTTTCATTTTTTTGCCAATAGATAGTTCTGATCCTTACGAGTCCAAAACTGTATAAAATTACAAAATCGTACATTATTTGGCCGAGATATTAAAAAAAAAAATCATCAAAAAAGTTTTGATTTTCGAACCGACCCCGATTTTGACTAAAAACGTGATGTAACCCCTTGTCATTTGGTCGATTTTGGTCAATATTTTGATTTTCATTTTCTGATTCCAATCGATAGTACTGATCCTTACGAGTCCAAAATTGTATAATTCCAAAATCGGACATTATTTGGCCGAGATATTTAAAAAAATCATCAAAAAAATTTGATTTTCGAACCGACCCCGATTTTGACAAAACGTGCCAATTGGTCGATTTTGGTCAATATATTTTGATTTTAATTTTTTTTGATTCCAATCGATAGTACTGATCCTTACGAGTCCAAAATTGTATAATTCCAAAATCGGACATTATTTGGAAGTGATATTTAAACAAATCGTCAAAAAAGTTTTGATTTTCATACCGACCCCGATTATGACAAAAAACGTGATGTAACTCCTTGCCATTTGGTCGATTTTGGTCAATATTTTGCTTTTCATTTTTTTTTGATTCCAATCGATAGTACTGATCCTTACGAGTCCAAAATAGTATAAAATTCCAAAATCGGACATTTCTTGTCCGAGATATAAAAAAAAAATCATCAAAAAAGGTTGACTTTACAAACGAATCGTTTTTGGCCAATCCAAAATCGGACATTATTTGGCCGAGATATTTAAAAAAATCATCAAAAAAATTTGATTTTCTGACCGACCCCGATTTTGCTAAAAACGTGAAGTAACTCCTTGCCATATGGTCGATTTTGGTCAATATTTTGATTTTCATTTTCTGATTCCAATCGATAGTACTGATCCTTACGAGTCCAAAATTGTATAATTCCAAAATCGGACATTATTTGGCCGAGATATTTAAAAAAATCATCAAAAAATTTGATTTTCGAACCGACCCCGATTTTGACAAAACGTGCCAATTGGTCGATTTTGGTCAATATATTTTGATTTTAATTTTTTTGATTCCAATCGATGGTACTGATCCTTACGAGTCCAAAATTGTATAATTCCAAAATCGGACAATATTTGGAAGTGATATTTAAACAAATCGTCAAAAAAGTTTTGATTTTCATACCGACCCCGATTATGACAAAAAACGTGATGTAACTCCTTGCCATTTGGTCGATTTTGGTCAATATTTTGCTTTTCATTTTTTTTGATTCCAATCGATAGTACTGATCCTTACGAGTCCAAAATAGTATAAAATTCCAAAATCGGACATTTCTTGTCCGAGATATAAAAAAAAAATCATCAAAAAAGGTTGACTTTATAAACGTATCGTTTTTGGCCAATCCAAAATCGGTCATTATTTGGCCAAGATATTTAAAAAAATCATCAAAGAAGTTTTGATTTTCGAACCGACCCCGATTTTGACTAAAAACGTGAAGTAACTCCTTGCCATATGGTCGATTTTGATCAATATTTTAATTTTCATTTTCTGATTCCAATCGATAGTACTGATCCTTACGAGTCCAAAATAGTATAAAATTCCAAAATCGGACATTTCTTGTCCGAGATATAAAAAAAAATCATCAAAAAAGGTTGACTTTACAAACGAATCGTTTTTGGCCAATCAAAAATCGGACATCATTTGGCCGAGATATTTAAAAAAATCATCAAAAAATTTGATTTTCGAACCGACCCCGATTTTGACTAATAACGTGATGTAACCCCTTGTCATTTGGTCGATTTTGGTCAATATTTTGATTTTCATTTTCTGATTCCAATCGATAGTACTGATCCTTACGAGTCCAAAATAGTATAAAATTCCAAAATCGGACATTTCTTATCCGAGATATTAAAAAAAATCATCAAAAAAGGTTGACTTTACAAACGAATCGATTTGGGCCAACCAAATTTTTTAACACATCGATTTTTAAAATGTTTCAATGGCAATTGATAGTAGGGATACATACGAATTCGAAAAAGTATAAAATTCAAAAGTTGTACATTTCTTGGCAGAGATATAAAAAAAATCATCAAAAAAGTTTGGATTTTCGAACCGACCCCGATGTTGACTTAAAACGTGAAGTAACCCCTTGCCATTTGGTCGATTTTGGTTAATATTTTGATTTTCATTTTCTGATTCCAATCGATAGTACTGATCCTTACGAGTCCAAAATAGTATAAAATTCCAAAATCGGACATTTCTTGTCCGAGATATCAAAAAAATCATCAAAAAGGTTGACTTTACAAACGAATCGTTTTTGGCCAATCCAAAAGCGGACATTATTTGGCCGAGATATTTAAAAAAGTCATCAAAAAATTTGATTTTCGAACCGACCCCGATTTTGACTAAAAACGTGATGTAACCCCTTGTCATTTGGTCGATTTTGGTCAATATTTTGATTTTCATTTTTTTGCCAATCGATAGTACTGATCCTTACGCGTCTAAAAGGATATAAAATTGTAAAACCGGACATTTCTTGGCCGAGATATTTTAAAAAAAATCATCACAATAGTTGACTTTACAAACAAATTATTTTTGGTCAACAAATTTTTTAACCCCCGATTTTGACAAAAAACGTGATGTAATGCCTTGCTATTTGGTCGATTTTGGTCAATATTTTGATTTTCATTTTTTTGCCAATAGATAGTTCTGATCCTTACGAGTCCAAAACTGTATAAAATTACAAAATCGTACATTATTTGGCCGAGATATTAAAAAAAATCATCAAAAAAGTTTTGATTTTCGAACCGACCCCGATTTTGACTAAAAACGTGATGTAACCCCTTGTCATTTGGTCGATATTGGTCAATATTTTGATTTTCATTTTCTGATTCCAATCGATAGTACTGATCCTTACGAGTCCAAAATTGTATAATTCCAAAATCGGACATTATTTGGCCGAGATATTTAAAAAAATCATCAAAAAAATTTGATTTTCGAACCGACCCCGATTTTGACAAAACGTGCCAATTGGTCGATTTTGGTCAATATATTTTGATTTTAATTTTTTTGATTCCAATCGATAGTACTGATCCTTACGAGTCCAAAATTGTATAATTCCAAAATCGGACATTATTTGGAAGTGATATTTAAACAAATCGTCAAAAAAGTTTTGATTTTCATACCGACCCCGATTATGACAAAAAACGTGATGTAACTCCTTGCCATTTGGTCGATTTTGGTCAATATTTTGCTTTTCATTTTTTTTTTGATTCCAATCGATAGTACTGATCCTTACGAGTCCAAAATAGTATAAAATTCCAAAATCGGACATTTCTTGTCCGAGATATAAAAAAAATCATCAAAAAAAGGTTGACTTTACAAACGAATCGTTTTTGGCCAATCCAAAATCGGACATTATTTGGCCGAGATATTTAAAAAAATCATCAAAAAAATTTGATTTTCTGACCGACCCCGATTTTGACTAAAAACGTGAAGTAACTCCTTGCCATATGGTCGATTTTGGTCAATATTTTGATTTTCATTTTCTGATTCCAATCGATAGTACTGATCCTTACGAGTCCAAAATTGTATAATTCCAAAATCGGACATTATTTGGCCGAGATATTTAAAAAAATCATCAAAAAAATTTGATTTTCGAACCGACCCCGATTTTGACAAAACGTGCCAATTGGTCGATTTTGGTCAATATATTTTGATTTTAATTTTTTTTGATTCCAATCGATGGTACTGATCCTTACGAGTCCAAAATTGTATAATTCCAAAATCGGACATTATTTGGAAGTGATATTTAAACAAATCGTCAAAAAAGTTTTGATTTTCATACCGACCCCGATTATGACAAAAAACGTGATGTAACTCCTTGCCATTTGGTCGATTTTGGTCAATATTTTGCTTTTCATTTTTTTTTGATTCCAATCGATAGTACTGATCCTTACGAGTCCAAAATAGTATAAAATTCCAAAATCGGACATTTCTTGTCCGAGATATAAAAAAATCATCAAAAAAGGTTGACTTTATAAACGTATCGTTTTTGGCCAATCCAAAATCGGTCATTATTTGGCCAAGATATTTAAAAAAATCATCAAAGAAGTTTTGATTTTCGAACCGACCCCGATTTTGACTAAAAACGTGAAGTAACTCCTTGCCATATGGTCGATTTTGATCAATATTTTAATTTTCATTTTCTGATTCCAATCGATAGTACTGATCCTTACGAGTCCAAAATAGTATAAAATTCCAAAATCGGACATTTCTTGTCCGAGATATAAAAAAAATCATCAAAAAAGGTTGACTTTACAAACGAATCGTTTTTGGCCAATCCAAAATCGGACATCATTTGGCCGAGATATTTAAAAAAATCATCAAAAAAATTTGATTTTCGAACCGACCCCGATTTTGACTAATAACGTGATGTAACCCCTTGTCATTTGGTCGATTTTGGTCAATATTTTGATTTTCATTTTCTGATTCCAATCGATAGTACTGATCCTTACGAGTCCAAAATAGTATAAAATTCCAAAATCGGACATTTCTTATCCGAGATATTAAAAAAAATCATCAAAAAGGTTGACTTTACAAACGAATCGATTTGGGCCAACCAAATTTTTTAACACATCGATTTTTAAAATGTTTCAATGGCAATTGATAGTAGGGATACATACGAATTCGAAAAAGTATAAAATTCAAAAGTTGTACATTTCTTGGCAGAGATATAAAAAAAATCATCAAAAAAGTTTGGATTTTCGAACCGACCCCGATGTTGACTTAAAACGTGAAGTAACCCCTTGCCATTTGGTCGATTTTGGTTAATATTTTGATTTTCATTTTCTGATTCCAATCGATAGTACTGATCCTTACGAGTCCAAAATAGTATAAAATTCCAAAATCGGACATTTCTTGTCCGAGATATCAAAAAAATCATCAAAAAGGTTGACTTTACAAACGAATCGTTTTTGGCCAATCCAAAAGCGGACATTATTTGGCCGAGATATTTAAAAAAGTCATCAAAAAAATTTGATTTTCGAACCGACCCCGATTTTGACTAAAAACGTGATGTAACCCCTTGTCATTTGGTCGATTTTGGTCAATATTTTGATTTTCATTTTTTGCCAATCGATAGTACTGATCCTTACGAGTCCAAAATTGTATAAAATTACAAAATCGGACATTATTTGGCCGAGATATTTAAAAAATCATCAAAAAGTTTTGATTTTCGAACCGACTAAAAACGTGATGTAACCCCTTGCCATTTGGTCGATTTTGGTCAATATTTTGATTTTCATTTTCTGATTCCAATCGATAGTACTGATCCTTACGAGTCCAAAATAGTATAAAATTCCAAAATCGGACATTTCTTATCCGAGATATTAAAAAAAAATCATCAAAAAAGGTTGACTTTACAAACGAATCGATTTGGGCCAACCAAATTTTTTAACACATCGATTTTTAAAATGTTTCAATGGCAATTGATAGTAGGGATACATACGAATTCGAAAAAGTATAAAATTCAAAAATTGTACATTTCTTGGCAGAAATATAAAAAAATCATCAAAAAAGTTTGGATTTCCGAACCGACCCCGATTTTGACTAAGAACGTGATTTTTGATTCCAATCGATAGTACTGATCCTTACGAGTCCAAAATAGTATAAAATTCCAAAATCGGACATTTCTTGTCCGAGATATAAAAAAAATCATCAAAAAAGGTTGACTTTACAAACGAATCGTTTTTGGCCAATCCAAAGCGGACATTATTTGGCCGAGATATTTAAAAAAATCATCAAAAAATTTGATTTTCGAACCGACCCCGATTTTGACTAAGAACGTGATTTTGATTCCAATCGATAGTACTGATCCTTACGAGTCCAAAATTGTATAAAATTCCAAAATCGGACATTTCTTGTCCGAGATATAAAAAAAAATCATCAAAAAAGGTTGACTTTACAAACGAATCGTTTTTGGCCAATCCAAAATCGGTCATTATTTGGCCGAGATATTTAAAAAAATTATCAAAAAAGTTTTGATTTTCGAACCGACCCCGATTTTGACTAAAAACGTGAAGTAACCCCTTGCCATATGGTCGATTTTGATCAATATTTTAATTTTAATTTTCTGATTCCAATCGATAGTACTGATCCTTACGAGTCCAAAATAGTATAAAATTCCAAAATAGGACATTATTTGGCCGAGATATTTAAAAAAATCATCAAAAAAGTTTTGATTTTCGAACCGACCCCGATGTTGACTTAAAACGTGAATTAACCCCTTGCCATTTGGTCGATTTTGGTTAATACTTTGATTTTCATTTTCTGATTCCAATCGATAGTACTGATCCTTACGAGTCCAAAATAGTATAAAATTCCAAAATCGGACATTTCTTGTCCGAGATATCAAAAAAAAATCATCAAAAAAGGTTGACTTTACAAACGAATCGTTTTTGGCCAATCCAAAAGCGGACATTATTTGGCCGAGATTTTTAAAAAAATCATCAAAAAAATTTGATTTTCGAACCGACCCCGATTTTGACTAAAAACGTGATGTAACCCCTTGTCATTTGGTCGATTTTGGTCAATATTTTGATTTTCATTTTTTGCCAATCGATAGTACTGATCCTTACGAGTCCAAAATTGTATAAAATTACAAAAGCGGACATTATTTGGCCGAGATATTTAAAAAAATCATCAAAAAAATTTGATTTTCGAACCGACCCCGATTTTGACTAAGAACGTGATTTTCTGATTCCAATCGATAGTACTGATCCTTACGAGTCCAAAATAGTATAAAATTCCAAAATCGGACATTTCTTGTCCGAGATATTAAAAAAATCATCAAAAAAGGTTGACTTTACAAACGAATCGATTTGGGCCAACCAAATTTTTTAACACATCGATTTTTAAAATGTTTCAATGGCAATTGATAGTAGGGATACATACGAATTCGAAAAAGTATAAAATTCAAAAATTGTACATTTCTTGGCAGAGATATAAAAAAATCATCAAAAAAGTTTGGATTTTCGAACCGACCCCGATTTTGACAAAAACACATCGCATATACGTAAGAATTCGAAAAGGTATTTAAAAACCAAAATTGGAAATTTGTCGGCAAATCATTTTTTTTTTATCCAACCGATGGTACTGATCCTTACGAGTCCAAAATTGTGTAAAATTCCAAAATCGGACATTATTTGGACGAGATATTAAAAAAAATCATCAAAAAAGTTTTGATTTTCGAACCGACCCCGATTTTGACTAAAAACGTGAAGTAACCCCTTGCCATATGGTCGATTTTATCAATATTTTGATTTTCATTTCTGATTCCAATCGATAGTACTGATCCTTACGAGTCCAAAATAGTATAAAATTCCAAAATAGGACATTATTTGGCCGAGATATTTAAAAAAAAATCATCAAAAAAGTTTTGATTTTCGAACCGACCCCGATTTTGACTAAAAACGTGAAGTAACCCCTTGCCATATGGTCGATTTTATCAATATTTTGATTTTCATTTCTGATTCCAATCGATAGTACTGATCCTTACGAGTCCAAAATAGTATAAAATTCCAAAATCGGACATTTCTTATCCGAGATATTAAAAAAAAAATCATCAAAAAAGGTTGACTTTACAAACGAATCGTTTTTGGCCAATCCAAAATCAAACATTATTTGGCCGAGATATTTAAAAAAATCATCAAAAAATTTTGATTTTCGAACCGACCCCGATTTTGACTAAAAACGTGATGTAACCCCTTGTCATTTGGTCGATTTTGGTCAATATTTTGATTTTCATTTTTTTGCCAATCGATTGTACTGATCCTTACGAGTCCAAAATAGTATAAAATTCCAAAATCGGACATTTCTTTGTCCGAGATATCAAAAAAATCATCAAAAAAGGTTGACTTTACAAACGAATCGTTTTTGGCCAATCCAAAAGCGGACATTATTTGGCCGAGATATTTAAAAAAATCATCAAAAAAATTTGATTTTCGAACCGACCCCGATTTTGACTAAGAACGTGATGTAACCCCTTGCCATATGGTCCATTTTGTCAATATTTTGCTTTTCATTTTTTTTTTGATTCCAATCGATAGTACTGATCCTTACGAGTCCAAAATAGTATAAAATTCCAAAATCGGACATTTCTTGTCCGAGATATAAAAAAAAAATCATCAAAAAAGGTTGACTTTATAAACGTATCGTTTTTGGCCAATCCAAAATCGGTCATTATTTGGCCAAGATATTTAAAAAATCATCAAAAAAGTTTTGATTTTCGAACCGACCCCGATTTTGACTAAAAACGTGAAGTAACTCCTTGCCATATGGTCGTTTTTGATCAATATTTTAATTTTCATTTTCTGATTCCAATCGATAGTACTGATCCTTACGAGTCCAAAATAGTATAAAATTCCAAAATCGGACATTTCTTGTCCGAGATATCAAAAAAAAATCATCAAAAAAGGTTGACTTTACAAACGAATCGTTTTTGGCCAATCCAAAAGCGGACATTATTTGGCCGAGATTTTTAAAAAATCATCAAAAAAATTTGATTTTCGAACCGACCCCGATTTTGACTAAAAACGTGATGTAACCCCTTGTCATTTGGTCGATTTTGGTCAATATTTTGATTTTCATTTTTTTGCCAATCGATAGTACTGATCCTTACGAGTCCAAAATTGTATAAAATTACAAAAGCGGACATTATTTGGCCGAGATATTTAAAAAAATCATCAAAAAAATTCGATTTTCGAACCGACCCCGATTTTGACTAAGAACGTGATTTTCTGATTCCAATCGATAGTACTGATCCTTACGAGTCCAAAATAGTATAAAATTCCAAAATCGGACATTTCTTGTCCGAGATATTAAAAAAATCATCAAAAAAGGTTGACTTTACGAACGAATCGATTTGGGCCAACCAAATTTTTTAACACATCGATTTTTAAAATGTTTCAATGGCAATTGATAGTAGGGATACATACGAATTCGAAAAAGTATAAAATTCAAAAATTGTACATTTCTTGGCAGAGATATAAAAAAAATCATCAAAAAGTTTGGATTTTCGAACCGACCCCGATTTTGACAAAAACACATCGCATATACGTAAGAATTCGAAAAGGTATTAAAAAACCAAAATTGGAAATTTGTCGGCAAATCATTTTTTTTATTCCAACCGATGGTACTGATCCTTACGAGTCCAAAATTGTATAAAATTCCAAAATCGGACATTATTTGGACGAGATATTAAAAAAAAAAATCATCAAAAAAGTTTTGATTTTCGAACCGACCCCGATTTTGACTAAAAACGTGATATAACCCCTTGTCATTTGGTCGATTTTGGTCAATATTTTGATTTTCATTTTTTTGCCAATCGATAGTACTGATCCTTACGAGTCCAAAATTGTATAAAATTCCAAAATCGGACATTTCTTGTCCGAGATATAAAAAAAATCATCAAAAAGGTTGACTTTACAAACGAATCGTTTTTGGCCAATCCAAAATCGGACATCATTTGGCCGAGATATTTAAAAAAATCATCAAAAAATTTGATTTTCGAACCGACCCCGATTTTGACTAATAACGTGATGTAACCCCTTGTCATTTGGTCGATTTTGGTCAATATTTTGATTTTCATTTTTTTGCCAATCGATAGTACTGATCCTTACGAGACCAAAATTGTATAAAATTACAAAGTCGGACATTATTTGGCCGAGATATTTAAAAAAATCATCAAAAAGTTTTGATTTTCGAACCGACTAAAAACGTGATGTAACCCCTTGCCATTTGGTCGATTTTGGTCAATATTTTGATTTTCATTTTCTGATTCCAATCGATAGTACTGATCCTTACGAGTCCAAAATAGTATAAAATTCCAAAATCGGACATTTCTTATCCGAGATATTAAAAAAATCATCAAAAAAGGTTGACTTTACAAACGAATCGATTTGGGCCAACCAAATTTTTTAACACATCGATTTTTAAAATGTTTCAATGGCAATTGATAGTAGGGATACATACGAATTCGAAAAAGTATAAAATTCAAAAGTTGTACATTTCTTGGCAGAGATATAAAAAAAATCATCAAAAAAGTTTGGATTTTCGAACCGACCCCGATGTTGACTTAAAACGTGAAGTAACCCCTTGCCATTTGGTCGATTTTGGTTAATATTTTGATTTTCATTTTCTGATTCCAATCGATAGTACTGATCCTTACGAGTCCAAAATAGTATAAAATTCCAAAATCGGACATTTCTTGTCCGAGATATCAAAAAAAAATCATCAAAAAAGGTAGACTTTACAAACGAATCGTTTTTGGCCAATCCAAAAGCGGACATTATTTGGCCGAGATATTTAAAAAATCATCAAAAAAATTTGATTTTCGAACCGACCCCGATTTTGACTAAAAACGTGATGTAACCCCTTGTCATTTGGTCGATTTTGGTCAATATTTTGATTTTCATTTTTTTGCCAATCGATAGTACTGATCCTTACGAGTCCAAAATTGTATAAAATTACAAAATCGGACATTATTTGGCCGAGATATTTAAAAAAATCATCAAAAAGTTTTGATTTTCGAACCGACTAAAAACGTGATGTAACCCCTTGCCATTTGGTCGATTTTGGTCAATATTTTGATTTTCATTTTCTGATTCCAATCGATAGTACTGATCCTTACGAGTCCAAAATAGTATAAAATTCCAAAATCGGACATTTCTTATCCGAGATATTAAAAAAATCATCAAAAAAGGTTGACTTTACAAACGAATCGATTTGGGCCAACCAAATTTTTTAACACATCGATTTTTAAAATGTTTCAATGGCAATTGATAGTAGGGATACATACGAATTCGAAAAAGTATAAAATTCAAAAATTGTACATTTCTTGGCAGAAATATAAAAATATCATCAAAAAAGTTTGGATTTCCGAACCGACCCCGATTTTGACTAAGAACGTGATTTTTGATTCCAATCGATAGTACTGATCCTTACGAGTCCAAAATAGTATAAAATTCCAAAATCGGACATTTCTTGTCCGAGATATAAAAAAAAATCATCAAAAAGGTTGACTTTATAAACGAATCGTTTTTGGCCAATCCAAAAGCGGACATTATTTGGCCGAGATATTTAAAAAAATCATCAAAAAAATTTGATTTTCGAACCGACCCCGATTTTGACTAAGAACGTGATTTTGATTCCAATCGATAGTACTGATCCTTACGAGTCCAAAATTGTATAAAATTCCAAAATCGGACATTTCTTGTCCGAGATATAAAAAAAATCAACAAAAAAGGTTGACTTTACAAACGAATCGTTTTTGGCCAATCCAAAATCGGTCATTATTTGGCCGAGATATTTAAAAAAATTATCAAAAAAGTTTTGATTTTCGAACCGACCCCGATTTTGACTAAAAACGTGAAGTAACCCCTTGCCATATGGTCGATTTTGATCAATATTTTAATTTTAATTTTCTGATTCCAATCGATAGTACTGATCCTTACGAGTCCAAAATAGTATAAAATTCCAAAATAGGACATTATTTGGCCGAGATATTTAAAAAAATCATCAAAAAAGTTTTGATTTTCGAACCGACCCCGATTTTGACTTAAAACGTGAAGTAACCCCTTGCCATATGGTCGATTTTATCAATATTTTGATTTTCATTTTCTGATTCCAATCGATAGTACTGATCCTTACGAGTCCAAAATAGTATAAAATTCCAAAATCGGACATTTCTTATCCGAGATATTAAAAAAAAAATCATCAAAAAAGGTTGACTTTACAAACGAATCGTTTTTGGCCAATCCAAAATCAAACATTATTTGGCCGAGATATTTAAAAAAATCATCAAAAAAATTTGATTTTCGAACCGACCCCGATTTTGACTAAAAACGTGATGTAACCCCTTGTCATTTGGTCGATTTTGGTCAATATTTTGATTTTCATTTTTTTGCCAATCGATTGTACTGATCCTTACGAGTCCAAAATAGTATAAAATTCCAAAATCGGACATTTCTTGTCCGAGATATCAAAAAAAATCATCAAAAAAGGTTGACTTTACAAACGAATCGTTTTTGGCCAATCCAAAAGCGGACATTATTTGGCCGAGATATTTAAAAAAATCATCAAAAAAATTTGATTTTCGAACCGACCCCGATTTTGACTAAGAACGTGATGTAACCCCTTGCCATATGGTCCATTTTGTCAATATTTTGCTTTTCATTTTTTTTTGATTCCAATCGATAGTACTGATCCTTACGAGTCCAAAATAGTATAAAATTCCAAAATCGGACATTTCTTGTCCGAGATATAAAAAAAATCATCAAAAAAGGTTGACTTTATAAACGTATCGTTTTTGGCCAATCCAAAATCGGTCATTATTTGGCCAAGATATTTAAAAAATCATCAAAAAAGTTTTGATTTTCGAACCGACCCCGATTTTGACTAAAAACGTGAAGTAACTCCTTGCCATATGGTCGATTTTGATCAATATTTTAATTTTCATTTTCTGATTCCAATCGATAGTACTGATCCTTACGAGTCCAAAATAGTATAAAATTCCAAAATCGGACATTTCTTGTCCGAGATATCAAAAAAAAATCATCAAAAAAGGTTGACTTTACAAACGAATCGTTTTTGGCCAATCCAAAAGCGGACATTATTTGGCCGAGATTTTTAAAAAAATCATCAAAAAAATTTGATTTTCGAACCGACCCCGATTTTGACTAAAAACGTGATGTAACCCCTTGTCATTTGGTCGATTTTGGTCAATATTTTGATTTTCATTTTTTTGCCAATCGATAGTACTGATCCTTACGAGTCCAAAATTGTATAAAATTACAAAAGCGGACATTATTTGGCCGAGATATTTAAAAAAATCATCAAAAAATTCGATTTTCGAACCGACCCCGCTTTTGACTAAGAACGTGATTTTCTGATTCCAATCGATAGTACTGATCCTTACGAGTCCAAAATAGTATAAAATTCCAAAATCGGACATTTCTTGTCCGAGATATTAAAAAAATCATCAAAAAAGGTTGACTTTACGAACGAATCGATTTGGGCCAACCAAATTTTTTAACACATCGATTTTTAAAATGTTTCAATGGCAATTGATAGTAGGGATACATACGAATTCGAAAAAGTATAAAATTCAAAAATTGTACATTTCTTGGCAGAGATATAAAAAAATCATCAAAAAAGTTTGGATTTTCGAACCGACCCCGATTTTGACAAAAACACATCGCATATACGTAAGAATTCGAAAAGGTATTAAAAACCAAAATTGGAAATTTGTCGGCAAATCATTTTTTTTATTCCAACCGATGGTACTGATCCTTACGAGTCCAAAATTGTATAAAATTCCAAAATCGGACATTATTTGGACGAGATATTAAAAAAAAAAATCAAAAAAGTTTTGATTTTCGAACCGACCCCGATTTTGACTAAAAACGTGAAGTAACCCCTTGCCATTTGGTCGATTTTATCAATATTTTGATTTTCATTTCTGATTCCAATCGATAGTACTGATCCTTACGAGTCCAAAATAGTATAAAATTCCAAAATAGGACATTATTTGGCCGAGATATTTAAAAAAATCATCAAAAAAGTTTTGATTTTCGAACCGACCCCGATTTTGACTAAAAACGTGATATAACCCCTTGTCATTTGGTCGATTTTGGTCAATATTTTGATTTTCATTTTTTTGCCAATCGATTGTACTGATCCTTACGAGTCCAAAATAGTATAAAATTCCAAAATCGGACATTTCTTGTCCGAGATATCAAAAAAAAATCATCAAACAAGGTTGACTTTACAAACGAATCGTTTTTGGCCAATCCAAAAGCGGACATTATTTGGCCGAGATATTTAAAAAAATCATCGAAAAAATTTGATTTTCGAACCGACCCCGATTTTGACTAAGAACGTGATGTAACCCCTTGCCATATGGTCCATTTTGTCAATATTTTGCTTTTAATTTTTTTTATTCAAACCGATGGTACTGATCCTTACGAGTCCAAAATTGTATAAAATTCCAAAATCGGACATTATTTGGACGAGATATTAAAAAAAAAAATCATCAAAAAAGTTTTGATTTTCGAACCGACCCCGATTTTGACTAAAAACGTGATATAACCCCTTGTCATTTGGTCGATTTTGGTCAATATTTTGATTTTCATTTTTTTGCCAATCGATAGTACTGATCCTTACGAGTCCAAAATTGTATAAAATTACAAAATCGGACATTATTTGGCCGAGATATTTAAAAAAATCATCAAAAAGTTTTGATTTTCGAACCGACTAAAAACGTGATGTAACCCCTTGCCATTTGGTCGATTTTGGTCAATATTTTGATTTTCATTTTCTGATTCCAATCGATAGTACTGATCCTTACGAGTCCAAAATAGTATAATTTTTTTTTCATGAAACGTTTCATTGAATTTATTTTTTTAGCCTATCCTTATGTACTTTTTGTTTCTTATCTTTACTATCTTTAATAAAAATGTTGTCATTATCTTCTATTTTCTCTACTATATATGGTCCTAAATATACTGGGTCTAATTTGTGCCCTGTTTCGTTTCTTATAAGTACTTTATCTCCTACTTTTAATTCAAAATTTTTTATTTTTTCGTCATATGCTAATTTCCTATTAGCCTTGGCTTTTTCTAACATAATTCTAGCTCTTTTGTATGCTATTTCTAATCTAAACTTTATTTCCTTAGAATAGTCGTCTAAATTATAAATAGGATCTATGTAATTAGTTTTGTTTAAATCTATGAACTGTTTTGGTAGTCTGCCAAATACTAGTTCGTATGGACAATACTCATGCGTTGCTGATGGTGTCGTGTTGAAGCAATAAGTGAAATATTGAATCCAGACATCCCAATCAGATTTGTCTGCAGAGATGTATGAACGAATGTATTCATTGAAAGTTCGATGACTTCGTTCTATTGTCCCAACTGTCTGGTGGTGGTGTGCTGTTGAAGTTATGTTTTTGATACCAAGGTACTTACATAAATCTTCTATAACTGAATTTTTATATTCTGTACCCATGTCCGTAATGAACGTCTTCATTGGACCGTATTTCAGAATAAAATCAAATATAGCTTTGGCTACGACTTTTGCACTTTTGTTTGGAATAGGTATGGCAACTAGATATTTTGTTAAGTCACATATCAGTGTAACTGCTTATTCGTTGCCTTGCTCTGATTTTGGTAGTGGACCGATCGTGTCTACTATTACTCTATCAAAAGCATTGATTGGGGTTTCTGTAATTGTTAAAGGAGTTTTTGTATGTGTTGTCACTTTTGATTTTTGACATTTTTGACATTTTTGTATATACTCAGTAATATATCGAGTCATACCCTTCCAAAAATAATGTCTTTTAACCTTGGCCAAGGTTTTTGTAATGCCTGTGTGACCTCCTTGTATTGGATCATTATGAAATGTAGACAGTATAGCTTCTTTTCTTTTTCTTCTTTTATTAGGGTCACCGGGTTGAGTAGCGCTACTCTTAATGTTTTCAATATTTTATTGCCCATTTGTTTGAAATTATCAATTGAAACTTGTTCAAAGATATTTTCCCACGGTGCCACTTTGAGTTGGCTGATTTCATTTATACCGGCTTGCCTTTCAAGCCTTTGGAAGAACTGACCTAAGTCAAGAATTCCATTAGTATATAAATCGCTAACATCGTATCTTGCAGTAATTTTCTTCCCATGTTTAAAGAAACATAGCATATTTTTTACATGCAAGGTCACTACTTTTCGTACATCGTCATTTTTTATGACTTCATATACGTTGGGCTTTGAAGCTTTTTCTATAGATTGCATAGGCAATTCTATTTCTTTATAATCTCCTGCGTAGGATTGCTGTCTACTTTGGTGCCTGGTAGTGACTTTCAGGACTTTATGTTGCATATCTTTGAGTTCTTTTATATTAATACGCGAAAGTGCGTCTGCTACGAAATTATCTTTCCCCTTTAGGTATTCTACTGTGAAGTCGTATTCTTCAAGCTCTAGCCGCATGCGAGTTAATTTCGAACTGGGATTAGTCATAGAAAAAAGATATGTCAATGGTCTGTGATCCGTTTTAATAGTAAAGTGTTTGCCATAAATATATGGTCTAAAATGGGTAATTGCCCAATGAATTGCCTCTAACTCTTGTTCTGTTGTGCTCTTATTGCTTTCCCCTTTTGTAAATGAACGAGATGCATAAGCTATTGGGAGCTGAATTCCTTCGCGGTTCTGAGTTAGAACCGCTCCGCAAGCTTGTTTACTAGCATCTGTTATAATGCAAAATTCTTTGCGAAAATCTGGATATTGTAATAATGTGGGATGCATAAGCTTTTCTTTAAGGTATTGGAATGCGTTTTGGCATTCACTTGACCATTCAAAAGGAACATTCTTTTTACATAATCTAGTTATGTGCCGTGAATAATCGGCGAAGTTTTTTATAAATCGACGATAATAATTGCAGAATGCTACAAATCGTCTCGCGCTGTCCGCATCATGAGGGACAGGGTAATTTTTGATGACGTCAAATTTCTTGTCATCTGGCAATACTCCTTTGTCAGTGCATTTATGACCTAAAAATGTCACTTCATGCATGAAAAATGAACATTTTTCTGGATGCAACTTTAGGTTATATTTCCTACATACATTAAAAACATCAGTTAAGTTTTTAATCATGTGTTTTTCGGAACATCCTATCACCATTAAGTCATCCATATAAAGGAATGCCTGAGAGGGTTCTAAACCCGAGAATGCTATAGTCATCATTCTCTGAAATGAATTTGGTGCTATTTTAAGACCAAATGGTAATCGCGTGAAGCGATATGAGCCATTGCTCGTTGAAAAAGATGTTATATTTCTTGAATTTTCTTCAAGTTCAATTTGGTGGAAACCTGACATTAAGTCAAGGCATGAAAAGTATTTAGCTCTGCCCAGTTGGTCCAGAATATCATCAATTCTGGGGAGCGGGAATTTATCAGAAAGTAGTTTTTTGTTGATTTGGCGATAGTCAATTACTAATCGCCATTTCTTTTCTTCCGAATTTGGTAATGATTTTTTCGGAACTAACAAGAGTGGGCTGTTATACTCGGATACAGACGGTTCTACGATTTTGTCATTTATTAATTTCCCTACTTGTTTTTGAATTTCTTCAACATGGCTATGCGGGCTTCTGTAGTTTTTAATATAAATGGGTTCATCATCTTTAAGTCTTAATGTTTGTTTATAAAAATTATTTGTCGCTATTGGTTCGGTTTCCAGTCCGAACACATCACTATACTTGGTGCATAATTCTGTTAGTTGACTTTTGAATTGTTCTGGAAAATTTTTCTTTAATTTTGAAAGAACTTGCTTGCTTCTATTTTCTGGATTAGTGTTATGAATGTCGTAATCTGTTAAATTTTCATATTGGATTTTGTTTACTCTGACCAATTGGTCGAAATTAGTTGTGTTTAGAAGGCGAATGTATACATGTTTGGATGCTGCTATTGTATTTGCAACATAAATTCCATTATGTATTTCTTGATTAGGAACAAATATATAATCATTTACTGTATTAATGTCTATTTTTCGAATTACTTGGGATCTGGCTGGCAAGAGAACTGTATTGTTGCCAGCACTATATGTTATCGGAACATAAATTGGATCATTTAAATGTTGAGGTCTAATTATAAACCAGTCTTCACTTGGTTTGAAATCTAATTGACAATTGAATTTTTTAATAAAATCAATGCCTATTATTCCATCACACGGTATTGAAAAATCGGAATCTACTAAATGAAATTCGTGTGGAATAATATATTTCTTTGATTGAAGTTCTATTGAAGTCGTTCCTTGAGATTTTATTACACCTTGGCCTATGCCTTGGATGTTTATAATTTTTTCTTCTTGAATTTTAAAATTGTCTGAATTTATTTTTAAAAGTTAGATATCTGCACCAGTATCTATTAGGAATGTGAGTTTATTTTCAGTTGAATGATTATAAAAAGTGACAAATATATTAAGACTGTAATTGATGGAATGAACTTTTACATTTACTGGTTGTTTCCTAAAGGGTTCTGAGAGTTTTCCGGCGTATTTTGCGCCATTCTCACATTGTTACTGTTATAACCTTGGTTGGAGTTACCTCGGCCTCTTCCTCTATTTTGGCCTCGTCTTCCTCCACGGTTATCGTAATTATTGTTGTTGTTACCGCCTCGGTTGTTATTGTTGTGGTTGTAATTTCTGCCACGATTATAACCTCGGCCTCCTCTAATATTGTTGTTTGCACCTCGTTGATAATACCGGACAGTGTTACTTTGACCTGTTATCTCCGTGCAGCTATTGACAAATTTGGAAACGGCATCATTCATATTTATGAATGCAAAGTGCTGTATTTGTTTGCTAGTGATTGGCTTAGACCTTCACTGATATAGGCGCCTTCAAGGGCCTTTGCCAGTTTTTCCACCTCTTGGGTGTATTGGTTAGCCCTTTTTATTTTTCTGTTGCAGATTAAGAAGCTTAGCAGATACAACTTCTACCGATTCTCCTTTTACTGCATTTGATAGTTGCGTAATGATTGCAGCAATTGTCTGCTCATTACTTATCAAATTTCTCGCATGGCCTTTTAGCTTAGTTTTTATA
>JAEIGF010000540.1:0-47030 GCA_018903485.1 Drosophila littoralis | reverse complement strand
GCCGCTGCACTATTTGCCGCTGCAAATGCTGCTTCACCGTGTCGCAGGCATCGGAGAGCTGGCGCAGCATAGAAATATCGCCCGAGGCCAGCACCTCGGCATACGTTATGCGCTCCTCAATCTTTTTCAGCTCAAGGTAGAGCACCTGACGCAACTTGTGCAGTTGACTCGTCGATTCATGATTACGATGCTCGGTACCCACGACGCAGTCGCGGCACAGCACTCGCTGGCAGGTGTGACACCATGTCGTATTGGGCATGGCATGGACATGGCAATGCTCGTTGGCGCCGCGCAGTTCCCTATCAAAGCCCACCTCATTCAGCCAGTTGGGCGAGGCTGAGCTGGTCGGATTGCTGCAGATCGGCTGTAATTGTTGCACGCTCTGCATCTGCAACATGGCCATGCCCAGGTGCAATGCCGGCAGCTGCTGCATCATTAATATCAAAACCTCATGCGTGGGCAACGAACTAAAAATTGGCAGGGGCGTCTCCTTTCCACATTGGGGACACGACACCTTCTGGACAGCCGGGGAGCTGGTCTAGATAGCCGACGCAGTAGATATGCCCGCAGTTAAGCTAATTGGGCAACCGTGTGGCATCACTTAGGTCATAAATGAGTCTACACAAGCTGCAACTGAGCAGCGTTTCCAGTTGCTTGGGTACATCCATGTGTTGGCTAGAGAGGGAGAGAGAAAGAGAGGAGAACAAGACTTAAATATTTAGACTTTTTCTTTCAATTGATCAAATCAGCAAGTAAACAGCTTATGCCGATTAGTTGGACTAGGAATTGCCCCCCACATAGCTACGGTCACAATGAACAACTCCAAGCATGAGCAGACAGAAAAAAAACTTATCGATGAAGAGGTCAAGTAAATATGTATAACATTCTTTCCACATAGTTTGTAAAATCGACTGGCAAGAGTATCATTAGGATATAATAATAAGCTATCAACCTAAAAACATTTTAATAGCATTAGTTACTATAGCCTTCGGCTAAGTATATCCATACCCTAGCCTGGGAATTGAACCCAGCTCCACTTTGTTCAGTTGCTTGGATGTCTGGGTCCCATAGACATCCTATCTACTTAGCACTGCTAATATTTATAACTCTTTTATGCTATTGCACAGTGTATTAAATTAAACCATCATTAAGCACATTTAGTTCATATATTCATCGTATTTGCTTCGTAAGCAGCTGTAACAAGTAAAAGGCTCTAGTCGCGATTTTCCGGCTAGGGGATACCCTGAACCATCCCTCACATTTCGCGCAACGAGCTCACCCTCTCAACCCTGAACCCTTTTATTCCAATTTGCGCTAGCTGCAGCAAACACGTGGGGTGGGCAGCGAAAACACATTCTCTTTTATGTTTCTTAACCGATCTTGATGAAATTTTTAGCAGTACATCTTATTATACCCTGAACCCATTGATAATGGGTAAAAGGGTATGATGCATTTGTGAAAATGTATGTAACAGGTAGAAAGAAGCATCTCCGACCCCACAAAGTATATATATTCTTGATCAACATCAATAGCCGAGCCGATCTAGCGATGTCCGTCTGTCTGTCCGTCCGTATGTCTGTTTGTCCGTATGTATAAACGCAAGGATATCAGAACCTATAAGAGCTATCGATAAAAATCGATATCGAAACCCTGTTTTTTGAGCAAATTGGGTAAATAGTAAGAGCTAGAGTCACCAAAAGTGATATGTTTACTCTAGAATAGTATATATACATCAAGTATCTTTCATTTTATACCTATCGCCACATAAAGTATATATATTCTTGATCAGTATCAACAGCCGAGTCGACATAGCTATGTCCGTCTGTCCGTCTGTTTCTATGCGAACTAATCTCTCAGTTTTACATTTTGTTTTTCAAGATATCTTGATCAAACTCGGTATTTATTAGTTTTACTATGCTCCTCATATATATGCAAAATCCTATTAAGGATGTCCTAAGATCGGACCACTATATAATATAGCTGACATAGGAACGATCGGTCGAAAATTAAGTGGTTGAATGGAAAACTTTTTTGTCATTCAAGATAATTTGATTAAAAACGGCATTTAAAGAATTCAATATGCTCCCTTCATTTTTGCAAAATCTTTTTTACATCGGACTACTATATCATATATGTATCTGCCAGAGGAACGATCGGTCGAAAACTAGGCTTTTGATTAAAAACCTTTTTTATTTATGAAGATATCTTGACCAAACTCGGCATTAACTTTTTCCTTGTGCTTCTTACATTCGGGCAAAGCACTATGAGCATTATGAAAAGGTTGGGTCTGCCTTTATTTCTCGTTTTTTATTGATTTATGTATTTTTCTTTATTTATTATATTTTGTTTGTTCATCTATATTTCTTAATTAATTTACTATTTTTTCCTATATTCTGTTAAATAGATTTTTTTAATTTAATTTTAATTTAAATTCAATATTCAAAGCAATATTTAGTCATGTCAGACTGATTACTTTTTAATACAACAGTTTAAATATCAGCACACCATATGCAAAGAAATTCGCTAATAAGAACTTCAATACCTCTTAAAGTTATTATTTATGCGGCCTACTTTTGAGCGGCACTTAATTAAAGTCAAGCAGAGCTCACAATTTCAGGAATTAACTGCACAGGCTCTGACACCTGGGCACAGCCAATTGGAAAGTACAGGTCAGTGAAATATAAAGGGACAGGGATATAATAGAGTATGCTGGAATGACAACAAAGGACGAAGTCTTCTTTAGAAAGTGTCGCCAATTCAGTTAAACTATGTTGGTTTGGCCGTTTGTTCAGAGATACCAATAAATTTGTTGCCTGTCGCCTGCCGTCAGATAATATTGTTTAAACAAACACGCAGATGACTCACACACACACACACACACACACACACACACTTGTGGTTTAGCTGAGGTGATGATAGAATTGTCTGCCTCTCTCGTTCTCTTGTTCTCTCCTGCTGCCCCCTTTGCATATCACTCATACGACACGTTGCAATGAGCCTGAGCTCAATATAACAATAATTTAATTAAATAAGTTGTAAAACTTAAACTTCTCCTGGTTTAGCTTAAATATCATGCATTTTTGAAGTATTTTCTAATGCTGTATATAGGATGATTGTTTGGGTTAAGTAATAGTGTGTGCAACTCGAACATAGTATAATTTAAGCACGTGCGCTTATATATATCGAATATGTGCAAACACAAAACATGCTCGCACGTGCAACTCGCCAACGAAACTAAAAAATGTTTTAAAGAAAAACAAACACAACATAGAAATGAAATTCATGATTCATGTTTTATGCAATGCAGAAATGCGCATTTAACACATGTGAAATATTTGAAAAGACAAGACATGAGCTAAAACACACGAGGGGAACAGACCAGCCCCCACAAACACGCACACTCATTAGTACATACCCGCAACACACACACAATATGCCCACACTCCCTCGCACACACTCGCACACACTCGCACACATCAATACGCACCTAATTAAGCTGCCTTAGAACAATTTTTTTAATGCAATTTCACCTCTGAATTATTCAGCTTTTCTGTTTTTTGTGGTGAAGCTCAATTTATAGATAGCTGACACAGCATTTGAAATATAAATATAATCCCATTAATAAATGCGTGTATTATATATAAAGTTCAAGATGGATATTAGCAGGAAATCTTGGGCTTGCTGTGCTCGTGTTGCATTTGTTTCTGTTTAGGTTTCGATTTGGGTTTTGGCTCATTGTATAATATTAATTCATATTTCCTAATGTTGTGTGTGTGCAACCTTCTCTCTGTCGCTTATTAGCCACTTTCACACTTGCTTAACTCTATCCCCAAATAAAACTGAATATTCCATCTATTTTACACTTTCTCAAGCGATTTCGGTTCCGCTTGTGAACCCATGGATCAATTATAACCTGACCTTTGCTTTGGTCAGTTAGTATGCAAGCCAATAGATGGTTGGCATGTCTCAATATGTTGGCATGGCAATAAAAATACGAATGCCTAAATAGCAATACATAATAGACTGATGAACGGCAGCAAGTGTTGATAAAGGTCGAGTCATGGGCTGATATATATATTTTTGGACTTTTTCAAGTTTATCTTAATTGCAATGAATATGAAATTTCAAGTTAATTCTTGAGTTCTTTAAATGACAGCTTCAAAGGAGTACACAAAATTACGAAAAAAATTTCTAAAAAAGATTTTTGAATGAAATCTGTTCACGCATGAACACATCGAGTCTTACTTATGCTCAAAACAGTACGATTCGCAAGAATACTTTTCTGTTGTGGTCTTTCTTTGATCATCAATGGCGCTTTTTAGGAATTAACCATTCTCATGCTATATTTAAACTTTAAGAGTCGAACTTTTCTTTTTGGAAAATTGAATTTAATAAACTCATTTCGAGGCAAATTTCTCTCGTGACCAAGCGTTAAAGGCAAGAAAATATTCAAGAACTTTAAAAATGCCCGAGTACTTTAAGTAATAGGTCGTACTCCTCATTAAATCGGTTCCATATTAATATCTGTCTATTTGTGTCTTGCGGCTATTTGTGTACTCCAATATATTTTTCCATATTTGTGTTGTACAAACAAATATAGCCAAGTTGACGGAAACTCAATTTAATTGCATTCATTAATTTTAAATGAAATTCAATTAATTGTATTATCAATCGAGACAATGCGAATTGCACGCATTTATTTGACATTTACCAAAAAATTATGGGTCCAACAAACAAACAAGAAAACAAATATAAAATAAAATATATATAACATATAACATAAAAATATATAACATATAAGAATGTTGCAGTCGGGTGCAATCGACTGCGTTATACTTGTTCAAAGGCTACCCACAATATTAATTTCAATAAGTAAGAGGTGCTAGTCGGGAGCTCCCGACTAGGGAATACCCTGAACCCTCTTATTCCAACACCAAACGCAGCTCGTTTGTATTAATAAAGATAAATTAAAATTAAAAAAATACTTTCAATGTCAGGGTTCGAACTCGGAACTCACCGCACATTTACTTTCCTGGACAGCACTCGAACTCACGACAGACCGCACCACTTGCCACTGTCTCTACTCAACAGCCACACTAATAATTAAGTCTTGTTGAGAGAGGTTGGCAATACAAGTTGTGTTATCAACTTGATTTATAGCTCTGGGTTAGGCGATATGGGTGGCGATAGGTATAAAATAAAAGATACTTGACATATATATAATATTCTAGAAGCAACATATCATGTTTGGTGACTCTAGCTCTAATTATTTACCCAATTTGCCTTAAAAACAGGATGTAATTTTGTTGTGGTGGTCAACTGCCACAATCCTTTTATCCAGGACATCCATTAATATTTCGTCGATTAGCACTTCATTTGGCAGACTGACTAGCGCTGGGATTTAAGGGACATTTGAATGTGCATGCCTGTGTGCGTGTGCGTGTGCGTGTGCGTGTGTCTCGCCTGTGGGCCAGTTTCCGTTGCTGCCATCAATATGCTAATTGTGTTTGTATTGTCTTTGGTCCAACAAACAAGCCAAAAAACAAATATAAAAAATATATATATGGAGCATATAAGAATGTTGCTGTCGGGTGCAATCGACTGCGTTATACTTGTTCAAAGGCTACCCACAATATTAATTTCAATAAGTAAGAGGTGCTAGTCGGGAGCTCCCGACTAGGGAATACCCTGAACCCTCTTATTCCAACACCAAACGCAGCTCGTTTGAGTTAATAAAGATAAATTAAAATTAAAAAAATGTTCCATTTTCATGGTTCCTTTGCAAGCCTCGAACTCACGACAGACCGCACCACTTGCCACTGTCTCTACTCAACAGCCACACTAATAATTGAGTCTTATTGAGAGAGGTTGGCAATACAGGTTGTGTTATCAACTTGATTAATAGCTCTGGGTTAGTATCGGGGAGGTGGCGATAGGTATAAAATAAAAGATACTTGACATATATATAATATTCTAGAAGCAACATATCATGTTTGGTGACTCTAGCTCTAATTATTTACCCAATTTGCCTTAAAAACAGGATTTTATTTTTTTGTGGTGGTCAACTGCCACAATCATTTTATCCAGGACATCCATCAATATTTCGTCGATTAGCACTTCATTTGGCAGACTGACTAGCGCTGGGATTTAAGGGACATTTGAATGTGCATGCCTGTGTGCGTGTGCGTGTGCGTGTGTCTCGCCTGTGGGCCAGTTTCCGTTGCTGCCATCAATATGCTTATTGTGTTTGTATTGTCTTTGGTCCAACAAACAAGCCAAAAAACAAATATAAAAAATATATATATGGAGCATATAAGAATGTTGCTGTCGGGTGCAATCGACTGCGTTATTATTGTTCAAAGGCTACCCACAATATTAATTTAAATAACTAACCTATCCTAACTCTATACCTGTGAAAATATAGACTTTCCTTATCCCACACCCTTTTTCTGCTACGAGTATAAACGAGTATTATTGCAAGTCCTACGAACAAATTTTGTTCATATTAACAGACGAGCGGACATTAAAATTAAATGCACAATTAATGTATGTACTCTTTTCCCCTAGTGAACGGGTATCAAAACAATAGAAATAAAATTATTGACCACAATGCTGGCAAATAGTTGCCATTAATTAAATTTCAGCTGAAATGGGAAAAGTTTAAATAAGTTTTTTAGTAAAAATGTCATCACTTGTGACACTATTGATGCCGACAATATTTACATTAGTATATGCTTTGAATTTAAATTGAACTTCAATAACGAATTTTTATGTCAAAACAATATAATTCCGTATACCCTGAGCGCGTTGAAGTATTTATGAACCCATAAGGTATGTACATGTATCTTTACTCAGTATCAATAGTCGAGTTCATATTGACATATCCGTATGTTTTTTATGGCAGTCTGTCTGAACACGTTGATCTCGAAAACCATGAGAGCTAGAGACATAAAATTTTGATCGTTGGTCCTCCTCAAATCATCGATAACTTGCCCGGTTTCCATGATTTCCATAAAAACTAAGATTTTGAGAGCTAGTGACACAACATTTGTTATATAGACACTCCAATAGTATGTACAGATCCATAATATTCCACTTTTCGGATAACTCCTTTCGTTTTCCAAAAGTTTTGTATTTACAATCATTTTGAAGCCATATTAATGATCTTCAAATTTTACAAATATCGGACGGAAGACACCGAAGTAATTACGAAATCATTTCCCATAGTATGGAACTAAGGAACAATGGGCAGCACGGAGCGGGGTTGAGGGTATCTCCTAGTCGGGCACTCCCGACTAGAGCAGTCTTACATGTGTTTGGTTGTTATGTTACAGGAATTTGTCAATCTGCTGTCCATTAGCAACCTGGCATTGTGTATTTGCCGGACTAAGCTCATAGGTTACACATCGTGCTCACATAAACGTATTCGTCCTGTTTTGCATGCGTTGCCACGAGTATCAAGCTTCAAGCTGCATTTCCATTAGACACAAAGTGGGCATTCAGGGTGGTTGTCTACGCAAGCAAGTTATAATTGACTCTCGTACAGACAATGGCTTAAACTAGGGACTGAGCCGAGGGAAGTGCGATTTATGAATATTCTATGTATGCCCAACTCACACAACTCAATGGAATTCAATAAACTCACTTAGTGGACGTCCATGCTATTTATATACTCAACATAGTCATGCGAATAATCCATTGAATTTTGACCATAATAAACTAATGCCATTGTTAACTGAATAACTAGCAGATTGACTAATTGGTTTATAGCACACAGCATAGCCCGTACGAGCTAAATGGCCGAAATAACATAGTCAGCTCTTAGAACGTAAGTGAGCGCTGGGAAGGGGAAGAGGGGAAGAAGAGTTCAACTTTGAACTCATTTTAAATATCTATGTGAAAATATTTCACAATTCTTACATTTGATATGCATTTCACCGATTGCGACAAATCCACCCCTCAGGGCGGGAATGACAATCAACGGAAAAGGGTTAAATTAATAAAAAAAAACACTTGGCATGGGTAAAACCGGATAACACATAATTATTTAAGCCCCCAAACAACTTTTACGTTTCGGCATCCAATGTTAGAATAGAATATTGTAGCATAATTTTCGAAATAATCACAAAACATGGACTCGCAAGTTAACGGGAATTTAAAAGTATGTCAGCCGAATTTTCTAAAATAGGTTGCATGCCACATAGTTGCACATTTGGGTTACATGTTTTCAAAATGGGAAGCTTACCTTATGCTGTTACACTGTTAATATTCAAAATCAATTTGTTGCCACCAACTTTCAATTATTTCTTGCGTTTCAATTGAGTTTTAAAGTTTTCTAAAAGAAGCTTTGCTCTTGTTAGGCTGCTCAAATAACCTTTTTATGATTTAGTATTCTTTCTTTTTGATTTATATATATATATATTTGTATAAGTTAATTATTGGTAGTTCGAAAAGCCACCCAAAAGGTTTTCACAGTGCACTTGCTTGCTGTTTTTTTTTACGCGAAGCACTTTTCCGTTATATTAATTGTAATTATAACTGTATTTTGATTTTGTTATTGTCTTTTACCTCCAAAACCAAATCTTTTTGTTATCTTCTTCTTACTGCTGATGTGCGCGCGCTCCAGTTTTTGTCGTTTGCATTTTAGGCTTTCCGTTCTGCGCCTGCAAAAAGAGCCAGAGCGCCGCAAGAACAAGCTGCGTCTGCACCTTCTTCTCTCTCCTATGCTTGCTTTGCCTGCTATTCTGCTTTCGAATTTGACTATTGTAATTAATTCGGTAAATGTCGTCTGTTGGCTGTGTGTGTGTGTGTGTGTGGAGTGTGTCTGTGTGTGCCGCCTGTTTGTTGGCGACATTTAGATATTTGATATATTACCTGCGGCAATTGTTGCCCCCATTTAAGAAAAATGCTTTGATAACTGGAAATTGCATCCGCTGCAAGTTATATGCGTGTATGTGTGTGTGTCTCCTTTGGTTAATCAAGCTCTAGGTACTTCTGCAGATTTTCAACATTTTTGAGTGAAAAAATCATATGCATAGTATATGTTAAGATGAAAAATTAAATTTATTAATTAAATCTTTAATTTTGGTTAGTTCGTGGTTTTATATACATATGTACGATATGAATTAGAATGCTTTAAATAAAAAGCAACACGCAGTGAAACTCTGCTAATAAACACTTTAATTATTTATTATTTCCTTTGTGAATCGGGCCATAGCCAGTCTTCCTCAATTTAACCCTGCTCTTAAGGGGGGAAAGATGACCCGACTATCGCTGTCCGTCAAAGAGAGTTTTGACTGTATTTATAAGCTTTTACTTTTGGTTAAACTGCCTGCACATTTCGTGTGGCATCTTTTAGGCGCACGACGAGTTTATTCTGGCTTAATAAGCATAATCTTCCTTTTAGGTATTAGTTTTATGAGTCAGGCAGAGAGAAGAGAGCCAGCTCTGCTCTCGCTCTCGCTCTCTTAGTTGTTGCTGTGCCAGATTTTAGTTGCTTGCCCTGTTACGGGAATTATACTATTAAGGGAGAACAATTTGATCTCTCAATTGAAACGAAATATTATTTTGTCGTGAAATGTGTAACGCATAGAGGGAAGTATCTCCGACCCTATAAAGTACATATGTTCTTGACCAGTATCAACAGCCGAGTCAATATAAGCATATCCGTCGGTCCGTCTGCCTTTTTCTATGCGAACTAGTCTCTCAGTTTTAAAGCTATCGTCACGACCATATTTATGCCTTTGAAATCGGAAAGTTCAGCACTTTTACAGCACTCTCACTTGCTTCAAATATGTAACCGATAACATTTATCGAAACTGTAATCGAACTGAATGAGTTGAAAAAGCCCAGCATAATAAATCGTACCAAGTTCAGATAATTTCAAGTTGGGTCACACTTCGTTCGTTAAAGTTCGTCTAGTTAATTGTCGAACTGCTGCCATTTAATATACAAACATCCGCCAAATTCATCTTCAGCGTCATCGATAATAAGTTTATTTACTCGAACAGATGAAGGAGCTGCTCTGCCCCGTGCACTTAATTTCAATTAACTTTGCTTTGTTGCGCTGAAAATGTTGCACATGAGGTCTACTGCACGTGTTCAAAAATTTGTCCTGCAGTATCCTTGTGCAACGGGTGTGGGGGCAAATAGCGAATGAAGCCCACATAATTGACTAGAAAATGCAATAAAGGGAACATGGGCGTGTCCAGGAACGGTACGTCCAATGCGTAAAGCAAACGTGGGATGTATATCAAAGCTCGTTGTGCCCCATGTATATTTTTTATTATTGTTTTTTATACCTTCAGCTGGCACGTTGGCATTCATGTATGATTAAGCACCAATTTTCCATTGTTCTACTATACTTAGTGGAATGTGTGCCAAATTAATGGAAGGCCAAGAGTGCTGGGTTTCATCCATTCTATTTATTTCATCTATTTCTATTTACTGCCTAATGTGTACCACACATGTACTTTAATACGGTAAAAACAGCTCAGAGTGACTTTATCTAATTCTATATATTCTAACATATAAGAAATTAGCATAGGTCATGGTCAGCGCTGTGAAGCCAACAAAATTAATTTCTTCGGCTCCAAAAGCCTCTTCAGTGAATAACAAAACATACAGACGTTCTTATTTTGATGTACTTATGCATAATTCACACATAAAAACATAGGAGCTTGTACGCCATTGGCTCAAAAAAGAATTTCTCTCCCAATCAAATTAAAATCAATTTACGTGGTCTGTTTTCTGAATATAGTTTTTGCTCGAGGTGCGCTATGTGATAAAAATGTATTATTTCCAAATTTGTCTCTACAATTTAGCAATATTATCTACATATATTACCTCGGCTTTTTCGGTCGGAGACATCTCCTTCCATGCGTTACACATTTCATGACAAATACCCTTTCCAATGTGTATACTCTATTTTTGTTTTTTTTGGTATATTTGAATATTTTGAAGACTATATTTGTGTGTGTGTGCGTGTGTGTGTGTGTAGAGCTCGAAATTCAGAAATCCGAAAAACTTTAAATCTTGTCAAATTTACATCGGACAGGCAGGCAACTTACAGGCACACAAACGCATAAATGCTTCCATCCATATACAAAATGGTGCAAGTGTGCGTGCATGGCAAGTCCAAAAATTGGAAATGCGCACATGCCAACGCTTGGGTACCCTTACCAACGATAACGAGCTAAAATGCAAGAATTTCGCGTGGACGTGGCATTATTTCCTTTCATTATTTCATATTACTCGTCCGTTCAAAAGACCGATTGCCGCCGATTTAAAAAAAAAATTGAATTTGTGGGCATTTTTGTTTGTGCGGACATATACACACACATACCAAAGACAATATAAATATTGGCAAAGTCAAATAATTAGTTGAAATATATGCCAATGGCTTTTAAGCAAAGCACCAAAAGTAATTCAGACTCAGCTACCCCGTTTTTATACCCTGAACCCATTGAAAATGGGTAAAAGGGGTATAATGTTTTTGTGCAAAATGTAAATGTACGTAACAGGCAGAAGGAAGCATCTCCGACCCCATAAAGTACATATATATTCTTGATCATCATCAATAGCCGAGTCGATCTAGCCATGTCCGTCTGTCTGTCCGTCTGTGTGTCCGTTCGTCCGTCCGTCCGTCAGTATGTATGAACGCAAGGATCTCAGAACCTATAAGAGGTAGAGAGATTTTGGCTGTAGGTCCTCCTAGTGCCTACGCAGATCGAGTTTGTTTCCGATAATCGATATCTTACTCCGTTTCCAAGAACTTGATAAAAATCGATTTCGACATCCTGTTTTTTTAGCAAATTGGGTAAATAATAAGAGATAGAGTCACCAAACTTGATATGTTTCTTCTAGAATATTATATATATATCAAGTTCTTTCATTTTATACCGATCAAGTAAATAAACCAATTTATTCTGCCCATCAATATAAGCCTCAATTTAAATGCAATTCTCATTTTGAGAATACACGAATATTTTATAGTACAATAAGATGTACTGCTAAAAACTTCATCAAGTTCGGTTAAGAAACACAAAAGACTTCCGACGTGCTTGCGGCAGCTAGCGCTGAAAATAATTAAAATATTAGTTTGAATTGGCAGTCTGTCCGAAGTAATTTTACACAATCATAAAAGAAGTGACACATAAATACAAACCTGAGTGTGGCAAGCCAGCCATTGTCCAGGTACCCATACCGACAACCAGCATGGAGCAGCATAAATTAAAAATTCTCAATTTTTGGCTTATTTCAGAATTTATTGGCCAGCCGACGATTAATTACCCTTGCAAAAATACGACTTGGAAGTTTTTTAATTTGACCAAAAATATAATTATTTCATTTATGTCACTTAAGTTTTTATTAATCAAAAATAAATCAGAATCTCATTATGCCTTCTGGACGAAGCCATACATGGTAGAGCATTTGAACAAATGTGTGTGCCTTTTGCTACCGCAGGCACAAAAGGATTGTGGCATTTGGTATTATTGGCAGGGGCTTTGTTTGTTGTGTAGTCGGGTTATCGGGGGTAGAGCTTTGAAGGGGAGCGCAACGGGTGCCCTTTGCGATGCCCTTAGTCTTCACCTGAACCGTTCACCGATGTATGCAGCTGTTTATATTGGCAGCAACGGTAACCATGCGTCTGCTACATTCTGGGAATGGGAGTGTGACTTTGGTTGCGGTGTGACTTTGCGAACGCCAAGCCTCGAGAGCCAACGGTCAGAATCAGCCGTATCTCAGTCAGTCCACAACGTCGCTGCAGCAGATGACTTTTCATAATATTTGTATGTTAGGTTTAAATGCTTACAGCACAAAAACATATGTATGTGTGTATGCATGTGCAGAGTTTGCCTCGCTGTCACTCATTGCTTTCTTCATCTCATTCTCCTCACATAGAATCAAAAATGTTCAAAATTGCGACCGAGAATCTACAGCTTGATGAGCCAAAGGACACACAAATACACAAACACGAATTCTACTTTTGCTTTATCATTGCAGCCATTGCAGCCTTCTGCAGCCAATTGCTCTCAAAATATACATACAAATACCCAATAAGAACAAACTGATCCTTTGTGCTCAAATAAAAAAGCCTTAAGCCTCAGTGGAAAACACCAGTCGAGGGATCAAGTTCTAATAAATGCTTAGCCCTCAATTAATAGTCTTAATAATCGTATTAATAATTATTGTAATTATCGATAAAATGCACACAAAAACAAATAAATATATATGTTCAACTGTTGCATTATAATCAATAAAGAAAAACTTTTTTTTGTGTCGAAAATAGCAAACCCTTAAGAAACGTTATGCGATATTCAACCTGGAAATTGAAAATTGTGTAAACTTCGACCACTAATCATACAATATATAGGCTGGACAACCAGTGTAAAGGGGCCACGCGATTTCTCATCCGCAGGTCCAAAGTCGCCTTCGTTTTTCTTCGGGTTCGAGACACGCCGCATGCTCAGACAACAAGAGAGTAAGCAGTACATATGATTTGTTTGGTAGCACCACTAACCATACAATGCATAGATACTTCAAACAGAATTTTAATCGAAGCAGGTTTTTTCGCAACGAGTGAGCCCCATGGGTGTCTGAGACCGTTTTAGTGTGCCCAGATAAAATAAGACTGCTGAGAGCAGCAGCCGAACGCCGGCCTCGAAAGCCGAACGTTCAGTAGGAAGCCGCATCTCGCTCAGCGCACATCGTCGCTGCGGCTAATGTCTTTTCTTTATGTATGTATGTATGCCTGTTTTAAATGCTTACAGCCCAAATACATATGTATGTGTATACGCATTTGCCTCGCCCTCACTCATTGCTTTGCACACTTGTGTGCATCTCTTTCTCCCTGCATATCTTCTCACATACATACATACATATGTTTGTGTTGTGTGGATATGCACACAAGTAGATCACGGCGTTTGTCGCGAGCCAGAGGTTTTTCTTCAATTGTGTGCCCTTTGTGCCTGTGGTAGCAAAAGGAACACACATTTAAATGCTCTATCATATATTTCTTCGTCCAGTCAGGTAAAATGAGAAGAATCTGATCTATATTTATTAAATAAACAATTCATTGACCTAAATAAAATAAATATATTTATTTTCTATTTACTGTAGGGACTTATTTTGCTTAAAATAAAAATATATCTAAGTCGTATTTCTGCAAGGGTAATTCGTCGTCGGCTTGTCGAAAAATTCTAAGAGAATACGAAAAATTTAACATTTTCAAATTTTGCGATTTGCTACTTGTGCACACGCACACTCTTTCGACGGAGCAGTCGTGTGATATTATAAAAGGGTTTGGCCTGTTTATCTGCAAATTTGCTATTTTCCATGCTTGTTGTAGGGGTAAGGGTACCTGAACGTTGGCATTTGTGCATGATAACTTTTTGGGCCTGCTCTACACACACACCCATACACACACTCATAAATGCGTGTGAATGAGCCGATCAAGGGTTTGTCGTGAGAAGAGATATTTTCATCAATGGGTGCGTAAATTTGGGCGACGGGCACGGTCTTTGTTTTTTTGGCATGCCTACGGTGGGCTTGCGGCCGCAAAAGGCACAAATGTGTGAAAGGTCAATAAAAATAGGTAAGCCGCACTTGTCGTTCGTTTGCATTTTGTTATGGATACAGACGCATGCTAGACATTTCGACCGTAATGACCTGCCATAAAACCCTTTAACCAAAATTCTATACAATGTCAATAAATGCATAAACAGATCAATTGCATTCTTGAGAATTTTTTGGCAGTTATGGACATTTTTTTATATATTTTCTCCCTTGTTATATATCCATGAAAAAGGGTAATTCATCGTCGGCATATTAGTATATAGTGATAATTTTCTCAGTGAAATTTTCTCAGGATTCTCCGATTTTTATTGACCCTTCACACATTTGTGCCTTTTGCGGCCGCAAGCCCACCGTAGGCATGCCAAAAAAACAAAGACCGTCCCGTCGCCCAAATTTACGCACCCATTGATGAAAATATCTCGTCTCACGACAAACCCTTGATCGGCTCATTCACACGCATTTGTGTGTGTGTATGGGTGTGTGTAGAGCTAAAGAAAGAAAAATTATAGAGAGCAGGCCCAAAAAGACATAAAGAAGTTACATGCACAAATGCCAACGTTCAGGTACCCTTACCCCTACAACAAGCATGGAAAATAGCAAATTTGCAGATAAACAGGCCAAACCCTTTTATAATATCACACGACTGCTCCGTCGAAAGAGTGTGCGTGTGCACAAGTAGCAAATCGCAAAATTTGAAAATGTTAAATTTTTCGTATTCTCTTAGAATTTTTCGACAAGCCGACGACGAATTACCCTTGCAGAAATACGACTTAGATATATTTTTATTTTAAGCAAAATAAGTCTCTACAGTAAATAGAAAATAAATATATTTATTTTATTTAGGTCAATGAATTGTTTATTTAATAAATATAGATCAGATTCTTCTCATTTTACCTGACTGGACGAAGAAATATATGATAGAGCATTTGAATGTGTGTTCCTTTTTCTACCACAGGCACAAAGGGCACACAATTGAAGAAAAACCTCTGGCTCGCGACAAACGCCGTGATCTACTTGTGTGCATATCCACACAACACAAACATATGTATGTATGTATGTGTGTAGATCTCGGGGTTTTGTGAGAAGATATGCAGGGAGAAAGAGATGCACACAAGTGTGCAAAGCAATGAGTGAGGGCGAGGCAAATGCGTATACACATACATATGTATTTGGGCTGTAAGCATTTAAAACAGGCATACATACATACATAAAGAAAAGACATTAGCCGCAGCGACGATGTGCGCTGAGCGAGATGCGGCTTCCTACTGAACGTTCGGCTTTCGAGGCCGGCGTTCGGCTGCTGCTCTCAGCAGTCTTACTTTATCTGGGCACACTAAAACGGTCTCAGACACCCATGGGGCTCACTCGTTGCGAAAAAACCTGCTTCGATTAAAATGCTGTTTGGAGTATCTATGCATTGTATGGTTAGTGGTAGCACGGCATCGCTGTATATTTGTTCGCTCACACTACAGGAAACTGCTTTGGGTTACGCTCATCCATATGATTTGTGCGATAGAAAGGCATCGCTGTTTTTTGTCCCTCTCCCACTACAGGAAACAGTGTATGTGTGTATATGTCCGCACAAACAAAACTACCCACAAATTCAATTTTTTTTTTAAATCGGTGGCATTTTTTTTTTTTTGAAGGGACGAGTAATATGAAATAATGAAAGGGTTTGCCACGTCCATGCGAAATGCAAGAGCATTTTACCTCGTTATCGTTGGTAAGGGTACCCAAGCGTTGGCATGCGCGCATTGCAATTTTTGGACTTGCCATGCAAGCACACTTGCACAATTTTGTATATGGATAGAAGTAATTATCGTTTGTGTGCCTGTTAGTTGCCTGCGATGTCCGATTCAGAAAACAGGCCACGTAAATTGATTTTAATTTGATTTGGAGAGAAGTTCTTGTTTCAGCCAATGGCGTAGAAGCTCCTATGTTTTTATGTGTGAATTATGCATAAGTACATCAAAATAAGAACGCCTGTGTGTATTGTTATTCACTGAAGAGGCTTTTGGAGCCGAAGAAATTAATTCTGTTGGCTTCACAGCGCTGACCATGACCTATGCCTATTTTGTATTCACATATGTATCTATGTATGTTGTGGCTCGGTTTTAAATCAGTATTTTTAAGTCGAGTCGATGATAACATTTGGATCATTTTTTTAGTTTTATTATTAATTATTTAAGAGTAAGATATAGAATGAAATAAAAAGTCACTCTGAGCTGTTTTTACCGTATTAAATAGATAAAAGTCACTCTGAACTGTTATTAACGTTTTTGACTCAAGCAAGGTACATTTTGTTGGTTTGTGCAGAAAAAAGGGACAAATATGTCACCGTTTTTCTGCTGGTTTCATTGCCTTTCCTACAACAACAATAACAATATTTATTAAAAGCTCAGAGTGACTTTTCATCTCCTTCTATTTATCACTCGATAAGCAAAAGCTTTGTGGCTGTACACGCGTGTAAAAAACAAAAGCTTATCAGCTTCTAATTAGCATACGTATCATGCTGTCGCAACATTAAGCGGTATAGCAACATGTGTTTGGGCAAAAGTCTGCGAACGTTTTGTCAACATGTTGCCAAAGCGCGCATGTATATGAAGTTGTATGTTGCTGGCATTATCTAGCTACAACATTTTATTTTCTAGGCTAATTTCATATCGACAAAATAATTCAAGTGTTAGAGCTAAATAGCTGATATGATTACGGCAGTTACCTTTCATGATTAAAATGCCGCTAAGATGGGGTTTTAGAAAAGCAAGTGTGGAAAATTTGTGGAAAACGGTTATGTAAAACTCTTTATTTATTAAATTCTAACTATCCACTGACGACTTTTTTTGATATACGATTTGCCTTTATTTACGTCAAACAGACAAACAAATTAAACGCTATTTAGTACCATTGGGCAAGTTTTTTATCAGAAATGCAACCGACTTTTGTGGATAAGCTGGAAAGTTTTGCAGGAAAATCACATTAAATAAGCGTCCATATAGTTCAGATATGCACAGCGTTCTAGGCCTTCCATTAATTTGGCACACATTCCACTAAGGATAGTAGAACAATGGAAAATTGGTGCTGGGCAACGCAATTAACCATACATGAATGCCAACGTGCCAGCTGAAAGTATAATAAACAGCTAAACAATAAATAAAAAAATATACATGGGGCAGGACGAGCTTTGATATACATGCCATTTTTTTTTTCCCCCCAGAAAAATTTTTAACACGTGCAGTAGACCTCATGTAGCAAAATTTTCACCGCAACAAAGCAAAGTTAATTGAAATTAAGTGCACGAGGCAGAGCAGCACCTTCATCTGTTCGAGTAAATAAACTTATTATCGATGACGCTGAAGATGAATTTGGCGGATGTTTGTATATTAAATGGGAGCAGTTCGACAATAAACTAGACGAGACTGTCTTAACTGATATACCCTAGCCTTCTTCTTTAGCGAACGAAATGTGACCCAACTTGAAATTATCTGAACTTGGTACGATTTATTATGCTGGGCTTTTTCGGTTCGATTACAGTTTCGATAAATGTTATCGGTTACATATTTGAAGCAAGTGAGAGTGCTGTAAAAGTGCTGAACTTTCCGATTTCAAAGGCATAAATATGGTCATGACGATGGCTTTAAAACTGAGAGACTAGTTCGCATAAAAAAAGGCAGACGGACCGACGGATATGCTTATATTGACTCGGCTGTTGATACTGGTCAAGAACATATATACTTTATAGGGTCGGAGATACTTCCCTCTATGCGTTACACATTTCACGACAAAATAATATTTCGTTTCAATTGAGAGATCAAATTGTTCTCCCTTAATAGTATAATTCCCGTAACATTTTTTTTTTTTTTTTTTTTTTTTTTTTTTTTTTTTATTATTCTTTTGTTTATTTTAATTTTTCTGTTATTATCTGGAACAACTTAAATTAAATTTATATGCATATTTACAACAACTTATTCAACAGGTAAGTCTAATATACAAAATTTACAGTGTCGACTATATAAATCGATCTGGGAGGTCAATTGGGTGAGGCCTTCGCAGTCTCCTCCGCGTTCGGACTCCTCCAATTCTACGCCTATTCAGAAGACGCCTAGCCAGACGATTAGGATGATTTCTCAGTCGCGCTATATAATTTGCGGCCTGTATATTTATTACGTCCCCGACTTTGGGCACTCCTAAGTCTTTTTCCAAGTCGGAGGTTCTCATATACCAGGGGGCACCAGACAGATATCGGAGCGTTTTTGCTTGGAGCACCCTGATTTTTGAAAGACTGGACTTTGCAGCAATGCCATATATCTGAATACCATAACGCCAGGCGGGAGCTATGCAGGATTTATAAATGGTGACTTTATTTTTCAATGACAACGCATTTTTACTGCTCAGAAGCCATCTTAGTTTTCCTATTCTGCTCTTAAGGGTTACAGAGACACTTGTGATGTGCTTGTTGAAGTTCAAGCGTCTGTCTAAGTGCACCCCTAAGTATTTGTGGCTGTTGAAGTGCGTCACCAATTGACCGCGCAAGAATACTCCCGGACACATGTCCCTCCGTAGCGCATAGGTCACATTGGCGCATTTATTTAGATTAATGCCAATATTCCAACGTTTGGCCCACATTTCAAATTTGTGCAGATATTGCTGCAGGACGTCGGTAGCTTCGTAGACACATTCATTTCTTGATAAGACGGCTGTGTCATCTGCAAAAGTGGCGATGGTAAGATCGTGTGGATCCGCGACTTCAATTGTAGAGCCAGTGGGCATGTCGTACGTAAAGAGGGTATAGAGCGTGGGCCCTAGCACACTCCCTTGAGGAACGCCAGCCCCGATGGCCTTCATGTTCGACTCAACTCCATCGAGTACTACCGAAAATGACCGGTTTGTCAAATAACTCTCCACTACCAAATATAGTTGAGGTGGCAACAAGGGCTTGATTTTGCAGAGTAGTCCATCATGCCAGACTCTGTCGAAGGCTTGTTTTATATCTAAGTACACTGCCACTACGTACTCTTTGGCTTCGAAACCCTCGAGGATAAAATTCACCACCCTATTTAATTGTTCCGGTGTGCCATGAGATTTTCGGAACCCGAACTGAAAGGGGGAATTTTTTCTTTAATTCTATCCATAGACAGCAGTCTCGTAAGCAGACAACGTTCGAAGAGTTTTCCGATCGTGGGCAACAAACTAATAGGCCTGTATGAGTCTAGGGACGAGGGGCTCTTTCCAGCCTTATGGATCATGCATATCCTCGCCTTTTTCCATTGGCTTGGAACATGCCCCAGTCTCAATACCGCATTAAAGATTAACACTAAAAATAGGACTGCTCTGACCGGCAATGCCTTAAGTGTTATGTTGTCGATCCCATCTTCGCCAGGAGCTTTTCTTGTCTTAAGTGCTGCTATGTGGTCTGATACTTCGTTGGCAGTGATAGGAGCAACTGGGAGGCTTAGCTGGCCTGGGCTCTCCAGTGTTAGTTGAACCCTTCTGTTCATGCTTGCCGAACTTGTATTAAAAGGCTTAAAGCGATCCTCCAAGTCTTCAGCGAATGCATCAGCCCGTTCCTTTGGGGATCTGGCCCAAGATCCATCAGGCTTTCTGATCGGAAATTTGGGGGTCACTTGCTGTTTGTACCTTCTCGTCAGTCTCCATAGGGAGTGACTTGAAGATTCATCTGGAGAAACATTTTCCAAAAAACGGTCGGTTTCCCTTTGTCTATTCAGCTGCAGTAGCTTTTTGACACGGTTCGACACTCTGCGGTAGATCCTGTCCACAATTGGATCTCCGGTTCGACAGTACTGCCTTCTAATCCTTCTCTTAATCAGCAGTAGTGTATGGATTGCTGGCGGAAGTCTCACTTGTGGTCGTGAGCTTTCTGATCGGCTTACTGGCGCAGAAATGAGGGCTGCCGAGTGAACCTTGTTCAGGAATAGCGCATATGCATCTTCGATGTCTTCTGGTGCAAGTATTTCCATGTTTAGGTCTAGAGTTTTCTCTAGATCTCGTCGAAAAGCAGCAATGTTGGCTCCAGGAGGCAGCAGACGACCTTTAATTGTTTTGCCCTATGGAATACAGTCGTAACCAACTACCAGTGGGATATGATCAGAGGATAGCTGAAACTCAGGCCTTATACTTAAGCCATCTGGGTGAAGTCCGTTATAAATAAAGAAGTCAATGGCACTCGGCGTATAACTTTGGGCAAACGGGAAATGAGTGGCTTGTCCAGTCGCTAGTATTTCAGATGATGAGTTTTGCACCGCGTCCAGTAAGCAGGTGCCTCTTGCGTTTGCTCTAAAGCAACCCCAGCATCTATTTTTGGCGTTAAAATCGCCTCCCATAAGGAACATTCTTCCTAGTCCGCTGAAAAGTTGCTGGAACTCCATTGTTGACCACGACAGTTGGGGCGGGAGATATGCCGAAGCAATGGTTAATTCACCCCTGCTAGTTGAAATCTGGATGCTGGCCATTTGCAATTTCTCCATCCTTACAGGTTCATTTTGGAAATATTCGATCTCCTGCTTAATAAGCACAGCCGCTCCTCCTCTTGCTCTATCGCTAGGATGATCCGCTTTGTGGATTTTGTAGCCTGGAATAAAGAAGGATACACCGGCCTGTAGCCAGGTCTCTGTAATTAGCATCACATCAATATTATGTTCAATTAGAAAGTGCTTAAGCTCCTCCACATGCCCAGAGATACCACGGGCATTCCATAATCCGAGGCTTAGTGAACTGTGCATCATTTTTTGGCGTTCAATAGATTCAGACACATTTGTTTAAGGAACTGATTCATCTCCTGAAGTTCCTTAAACATAGCTTGTAGAGTGTCGACTTTAACAGTGAGTGCTTCTATTGCGGCCTCCAGCCTTGAACTAATGTGGGGTGGGGTTTCTTGGTGCTTGGGGGTAGGGTTCTTAATTGACGTCTCTTTATTGAACTTTTCCAGCCCAGTACGCAGAGTATCGGCGTACGAAAAATTTCCTCGCACTAAGGATGCTGGAATGTGTTGCTGACGGTCTTTATTGCTACTGACATTACTTTTCAATCCTAGACTTAATTTTGGTCTTTTTTCTTGCGTTCTAGCTTTGAACACATTGCATCCCTTATGCCAAGCCTCATGGTTTCCACCGCAGTTGATACAGCAAAGATTCTCAACCAAAGTTTCTTTGCATTGAGCTGTTGGATGATTTTGAGCACACTTTCCACAGATATAAGGCCTCATACAATAGTTTTTTGTATGTCCAAATCCTTGGCATCTGTGGCACAGGATGGCATTCAAATTTTTTCTTTGGTATTTCAACCAAGACTCTTTGTCGCCCTATTTGCTTGATTTTCAGCGCATCCTTATTATTAGGCTCGCGAGCCAAATCAATGAAAAAGAAATTATTTTGGATCAGTTCCTCAATAGCTTCACCGTTTTCCTGTTGTTGGTTCTTACGAGGACGAGGGTTGTGGATACGAAGGACACTGTGTCCATATCGCATAAACTCCTCTTTAATGCTATCTTCAGGGGTGGTGCTAGCCAAATTGCGGACGATAAGCCTGAAGGCCTTGTCTTCCATCAGTTGGTATGTAAAGTGATGTGCATTATTTTCTTTGAGAAACTGCACTAGACTACGATAAGAATTCGAGTTTTCAACGTGAATTCTTACTTTTCCTTGTGTTCCAACGTGGAGGGTATAACTATCTGACCCAATGACTGCATCAAGCTCTGCCTCCATCTGGGTCACATTGTTTACATTTTCGATGAAGATGGGGGGTGGCTTCCTAGATCTTGGTACTCTGGCTTCTTTTTCCGCATTCAGCTCTACTTCCATCTCTTCTGCCAGTGCCTCGGCATGGGCTATTTCCTCCTCTGTAGGATCATCGTTCACTTCATTATCCAGTAATGCAAATTGGTTTTTTGAGTTTATTGGGATCTCCTTTAGACGTCTGTCCGATAACTGAGATGCAATTAACCTCCCTTTTTTACCGTTTGCTTTTGGAAAGCTTGAAGGCAGTTTACGTTTTATTTTGGTCGTCATCCAGCTGAGTGATTTCACTGATGACTTTCCTTGTTCATTGGTATTATTTTCTGATTCGCTTGCAACTACACTTTTGTAGTTAATATTTGGGATGGTGCACACTCCTCCACTTGAAGTTGTGACAGTGTAGGTAGACGCGTAGATGGAGTTTGTCGACGTCAATGTGCATGTTGTTGCTGCAAAATTGCTACTACTGCAATTAATTGCAGTATTTGAAGCACTGTTACAGTATATACAATATTCCCAGTAAAAACAAAAAAAAACAAACACAACAACCAAAAAAAAAAGGGAGGGGAGGGGGGGGCTCCCTCTTTTTTCTTCTTTCCTATAAAAATAATTCTAAAAAAAAAATTTTTTTTTTTTTAATCAAAAAAAATACTTTTTGTTCCCCAAAAAAGCCCCCCAAAATTTTTTTTTTTTTTTAACCAAAAAAAAAGCTTATAAATACAGTCAAAACTCTCTTTGACGGACAGCGATAGTCGGCTCATCTTTGCCCGCTAAAGAGCAGGGTTAAATTGAGGAAGACTGGCTATGGCCCGATTCACAAAGGAAATAATAAATAATTAAAGTGTTCATTAGCAGAGTTTCACTGCGTGTTGCTTTTTATTTAAAGCATTCAAATTCATATAGTACATATGTATATAAAACCACAAACAAATAACAAAAATTAAAGATTTAATTAATAAATTTAATTTTTCATCTTTAATATTTTTTTTTAAAAATTTTAACTATTTTTTTTTTTTATTTTTTTTCTCAAAAATGTTGAAAATCTGCAGAAGTACCTAGAGCTTGATTAACCAAAGGAGACATATTTCAGAAATGGGCGAAACAATTGCTGCAGGTAATATATCAAATATCTAAATGTCGCCAACAAACAGGCGGCACACACAGACACACACACACACAGCCAAACAGACGACATTTGCCGAATTAATTACAATAGTCAAATTCGAAAGCAGAATAGCAGGCAAAGCAAGCATAGGAGAGAGTAGGAGAGGTGCAGACGGAAAGCAAAATGCAACGCAACTTGACATTCAATCTCGCAGAGCAAAAACTAAGAGAGCGAAAGCTGGCTCTGCCTCTCTTCGCTCAGCCTGTTGCGTGCTGGCTTTAGCGCGCCGTGCTCTGCGTTCGCACTGCACTCTGAAACGGTACGCACACGCAGCCGCTAAGCTCTTGAAGGCACGCGAAGCGATGATACAACAGCAGTAAGAAGAGGAATAACAGCAAGTGTGAGATTCGCCTGTTAACATGCACGGACAGAGGGAAAGAGGTTATTTCAGACACTACACTCGGCTCAACAACCACGACCACAGAGTGTTGGTTTGGCCAGCGCAGCGCCATACGAAGCCGCGCGTCTCTTCCAGCAGCTGGCAAATTAGCAATGCAGCATTCAGGGCGCGACGCTACGAGCAGCAGCAGCAGCAGCAGCAGCAGCTACAAGCATAGGAGAGACTAGACAACAACAACAACAAAAACAAAAACAGCAGCAACAAGACCCGGACATCGGAAGTGCAGAGCCAAAACAAAAATCGGCAAGCAATAAAATAAAGAAATTTAGTTCAAAAAGTGAGAGTAACAAAATACAGTTATAATTAATATAACGGACAAGTGTTAGGCGTAAAAAAAACAGCAAGAAAGTGGCCTGTGAAAAACCTTTGAATGACTTCGAACTACCAATAATTAACTTGTAAAAAAACCAAACAAAGTTCTTCTTATACAAATCAAAGACAATATATATATATATATATAATATATAATAACAAAAAAATACTATAAACTTTAAAACTCAAAAACAAGAAAAATTAAAGGCAACAAAATGATTTTAAATATTAACAGCGTAAGATCAAAAGAACTGCTTTTAAAAACCCATTTTGAAAATCAATTTGAACGCAAGAAATGATTGCAAGTATGTGGCATGCAAATTGATTTTAAATATTAACAGTGCAACAGCTTCCCATTTTGAAAACATGTAACCCAAATGTGTAACTATGTGGCATGCAACCTTTCGAAAATTATTCTACAGTATTCTATTCTAACATTGGATGCCGAAACGTAAAAGTTGTTTAGGGGGCTTAAATAATTATGTGTTATCCGGCTTTACCCATGCCAAGTGTTTTTTTTATTAATTTAACCCTTTTCCGTTGATTGTCATTTCCACCCTGAGGGGTGGATTAGTCGCAATCGGTGAAATGCATATCAAATGTAAGAATTGTGAAATATTTTCACATAGATATTTAAAATGAGTTCAAAGTTGAACTCTTCTTCCCCTCTTCCCCTCTTCCCCTTCCCAGCGCTCACTTACGTTCTAAGAGCTGACTATGTTATTTCGGCCATTTAGCTCGTACGGGCTATGCTGTGTGCTGCAAGCCAATTATATAATCTGATAGTTATTCAGGACACACAGCTTAATGTTTATCCTTTAATGGTTGTTAACAATGGCATTAGTTTATTATGGTCAAAATTCAATGGATTATTCGCATGACTATGTTGAGTATATAAATAGCATGGACGTCCACTAAGTAAGTTTATTGAATTCCATTGAGTTGTGTGAGTTGGGCATACATAGAATATTCATAAATCGCACTTCCCTCGGCTCAGTCCCTAGTTTTTGCCATTGTCTATACGAGAGTAAATTAGAATTTAGTTGCGTAGACAACCACCCTGAATGCCCACTTTGTGTCTAATGGAAATGCAGCTTGAAGCTTGATACTCGTGGCAACGCATGCAAAACAGGACGAATACGTTTATGTGAGCACGATGTGTAACCTATGAGCTTAGTCCGGCAAATACACAATTGCAGGTTGCTAATGGACAGCAGATTGACAAATTCCTGTAACATAACAACCAAACACATGTAAGACTGCTCTAGTCGGGAGTGCACGACTAGGAGATACCCTCAACACCGCGCCGACCTGCCCACACACTCATTCTAGCTTCCTTCTACCCATACGCTGGGTGCATTGTTCCTTAGTTCCATACTGTGGGAAATGATTTCGTAATTACTTGGGTGTATACCGTCCGATATTTGTGAAATTTGAAGAGCATTAATATGGCTTCAAGATGTGTTTAAATACCAAAGCCCAAGACTGTACCTCTAAAACTGGGTGCTTTTATTTAACTTTTGGAAATCGAAGGGAGTTATCCGAAAAGTGGAATATTCTGGATCTGTGCATACTATAGGAGAGTCTGTATATCAAATTTTGTGTCACTAGCCCTCAAAATCTTAGTTTTTATGAATATCATGGAAACCGGGCAAGTTATCGATGATTTGAGGAGGACCAACGATCAAAATTGTATGTCTCTAGCTCTCATGGTTTTCGAGATCAACGCGTTCAGACAGACTGCCATAAAAAACATACGGATATGTCAATATGAACTCGACTATTGATACTGAGTAAAGATATATGTACATACTTTATGGGTTCATAAATACTTCAACGCGTTCAGGGTATACGGAATTATATTGTTTTGACATAAAAATTCGTTATTGAAGTTCAATTTAAATTCAAAGCATATACTAATGTAAATATTGTCGGCATCAATAGTGTCACAAGTGATGACATTTTTACTAAAAGACTTATTTAAACTTTTCCCATTTCAGCTGAAATTTAATTAATGGCAACTATTTGCCAGCATTGTGGTCAATAATTTTATTACTATTGTTTTGATACCCGTTCACTAGGGGAAAAGAGTACATACATTAATTGTGCATTTAATTTTAATGTCCGCTCGTCTGTTAACATGAACGACATTTTTTCGTAAGACTTGGAATAAAACTCGTTTATACTCGTAGCAGAAAAAGGGTGTGGGATAAGGAAAGTCTATATTTTCACAGGTATAGAGTTAGGATAGGTTAGTTATTTAAATTAATATTGTGGGCAGCCTTTGAACAAGTATAACGCAGTCGATTGCACCCGACAGCAACATTCTTATATGCTCCATATATATATTTTTTATATTTGTTTTTTGGCTTGTTTGTTGGACCAAAGACAATACAAACACAATTAGCATATTGATGGCAGCAACGGAAACTGGCCCACAGGCGAGACACACACGCACACGCACACGCACACAGGCATGCACATTCAAATGTCCCTTAAATCCCAGCGCTAGTCAGTCTGCCAAATGAAGTGCTAATCGACGAAATATTGATGGATGTCCTGGATAAAATGATTGTGGCAGTTGACCACCACAAAAAAATTACATCCTGTTTTTAAGGCAAATTGGGTAAATAATTAGAGCTAGAGTCACCAAACATGATATGTTGCTTCTAGAATATTATATATATGTCAAGTATCTTTTATTTTATACCTATCGCCACCTCCCCGCTACTAACCCAGAGCTATAAATCAAGTTGATAACACAACTTGTATTGCCAACCTCTCTCAATAAGACTCAATTATTAGTGTGGCTGTTGAGTAGAGACAGTGGCAAGTGGTGCGGTCTGTCGTGAGTTCGAGTGCTGCCAAGGAAAGTAAATGTGCGGTCAGTTCCGAGTTTTGAACCCCGACATTGGAACTTTTTTTTAATTTTAATTTATCTTTATTAATTCAAACGAGCTGCGTTTGGTGTTGGAATAAGAGGGTTCAGGGTATTCCCTAGTCGGGAGCTCCCGACTAGAACCTCTTACTTATTTAAATTAATATTGTGGGTAGCCTTTGAACAAGTATAACGCAGTCGATTGCACCCGACAGCAACATTCTTATATGTTACATATATATATTTTATTTTATATTTGTTTTTTGGTTTGTTTGTTGGACCCATAATATTGGGTAAATGTCAAATAAATGCGTGCAATTCGCATTGTCTCGATTGATAATACAATTAATTGAATTTCATTTAAAATTAATGAATGCAATTAAATTGAGTTTCCGTCAACTTGGCTATATTTGTTTGTACAACACAAATATGGAAAAATATATTGGAGTACACAAATAGCCGCTAGCCACAAATAGACAGATATTAATATGGAACAGATTTAATGAGGAGTACGACCTATTACTTAAAGTACTCGGGCATTTTTAAAGTTCTTGAATATTTTCTTGCCTTTAACGCTTGGTCAAGAGCGAAATTTGCCTCGAAATGAGTTTATTAAATTCACTTTTCCAAAAAGAAAAGTTCGATTCTTTAAGTTTAAATATAGCAAGAAAATGATTAACTCCTAAAAAGCGCCTGTTTTGAGCCAATGTCCTGTCCAATTCCCTTTCTCTCTGGCCATATCCTTGTATAACCCAAAGACTACCTTCAGGTCCAAAATAATCTTGGTTGATTGATTTCGCAGAACACATCCGATTTCTTTCTTAACTTCACCCAAACTAATCTGTGCAAATGTGATAAACATTTCTATTGTTCATTGCCAATAATAAACTCATTATTCCGTTGCCGTTTGTTCTGAATAGATACTTGGCGAAGGCCTAAGTGAGACTCGGTGTAATGTGTTCATGCGTGAACAGATTTCATTCAAAAATCTTTTTTAGAAATTTTTTTCGTAATTTTGTGTACTCCTTTGAAGCTGTCATTTAAAGAACTCAAGAATTAACTTGAAATTTCATATTCATTACAATTAAGATAAACTTGAAAAAGTCCAAAAATATATATATCAGCCCATGACTCGACCTTTATCAACACTTGCTGCCGTTCATCAGTCTATTATGTATTGCTATTTAGGATTCGTATTTTTATTGCCATGCCAACATATTGAGACATGCCAACAATCTATTGGCTTGCATGCTAACTGACCATAGCAAAGGTCAGGTTATAATTGATCCATGGGTTCACAAGCGGAACCGAAATCGCTTGAGAAAGTGTAAAATAGATAGAATATTCAGTTTTATTTGGGGATGAAGTTAAGCAAGTGTGAAAGTGGCTGATAAGCGACAGAGAGAAGGTTGCACACACACAACCTGGGAAATATGAATTAATATTAGAAGGAACAACAATATTTTTGCCATGGAATCGACAATGAGCCAAAACCCAAATCGAAACCTAAACAGAAACAAATGCAACACGAGCACACCAAGCCCAAGATTTCCTGCTAATATCCATCTTGAACTTTATATATAATACACGCATTTATAAATGGGATTGTATTTATATTTCAATTGCTGTGTCAGCTATCTATAAATTGAGCTTCACCACAAAAAACAAAAAGCGAAATCAGAGGTGAAATTGCATTAAAAAATTGTTCTAAGGCAGCTTAATTAGGGGTATGAGTGGGTAGATGTGTGCGACTGTGTGCGAGGGAGTGTGGGCATATTGTGTGTGTGTTGCGGGTATGTACTAATGAGTGTGCGTGTTTGTGGGGGCTGGTCTGTTCCCCTCGTGTGTTTTAGCTCATGTCTTGTCTTTTCAAATATTTCACATGTGTTAAATGCGCATTTCTGCATTGCATAAAACATGAATCATGAATTTCATCTCTATGTTGTGTTTGTTTTCCTTTAAAACATTTTTTAGTTTCGTTGGCGAGTTGCACGTGCGAGCATGTTTTGTGTTTGCACATATTCGATATATATAAGCACACGTGCTTAAATTATACTATGTTCGAGTTGCACACACTATTACTTAACCCAAACAATCATCCTATATACAGCATTAGAAAATACTTCAAAAATGCATGATATTTCAGCTAAACCAGGAGAAGCCTTTCAATAAGCCGCGCATCCATTAAGCTTTACAACTAATTTAATGCAATTATTGTTATATTGAGCTCAGGCTCATTGCAACGTGTCGTATGAGTGATATGCAAAGGGGGCAGCAGGAGAGAAGAAGAGAACGAGAGAGGCAGACAATTCTATCATCACCTCAGCTAAACCACAAGTGTGTGTGTGTGTGTGTGTGTGTGTGTGTGTGTGAGTCATCTGCGTGTTTGTTTAAACAATATTATCTGACGGCAGGCGACAGGCAACAAATTTATTGGTATCTCTGAACAAACGGCCAAACCAACATAGTTTAACTGAATAGGTGACACTTTCTAAAGAAGACTTCGTCCTTTGTTGTCATTCCAGCATACTCTATAATATCCCTGTCCCTTTATATTTCACTGACCTGTACTTGCCAATTGGCTGTGGCCAAGTGTCAGAGCCTGTGCAGTTAATTCCTGAAATTGTGAGCTCTGCAAGCCTTTGCTTGACTTTAATTAAGTGCCGCATAAATAATAACTTTAAGAGGTATTGAAGTTCTTATTAGCGGATTTCTTTGCATATGGTGTGCTGATATTTAAACTGTTGTATTAAAAAGTAATCAGTCTGACATGACTTAATATTGGTTTGGAATTTAAATTAAAACTAAATTTAAAAAATCTAGTTAACAGAATATAGGAAAAATTAATAAAATTTAATAAAAAAAATTAATAAATAATAACTGCAGGTAATACAGAAGATGGAGAAGCTAAAGAGGCACCATGATTGTGTTTAACAATCTGGGCAAGATTACGCGCAGGTCTACCTTTGCGGCCAGGAGCTGACGGGGCTGAGGCAGTTTGGATAACTGGGACGGTATCAGGTACGGGCTCTGCTGGAACTACTATAGGGGATGAAACGGGGGTAATTGGGCAGTCGCTTGGGGAAGGCGATAAAGACAACATTGGAGATAAATCAATGTTGCCAGGAAGGGACAAGAAAGGCGTAGGTGTCTGAACAGACGTAGACGGCAATTGCAAAAGTTGAGGCTCCAACCGGCGATTGGTTGGAGACTCGAATTTATATTTGGCAAGCAACTCAAAACTCGAGTCAAATTTACTCGACAGCTGCTTAGCCACATTATTCAATTTTAAGAATTGATTTCTCACAGAATTATACATTCTGGAAAAATCAATTTGCTTGTCGATGCAATCTGGGCACGACCAACGCAAGCCACCGCAGCCCTTCTTGGCAACTGCAGCGATCTTGTCGCAATCACGCCCAGTGAGACCTGCACATTTAGCATGCATCATATTCTCACACAGCCAACAATTAACAAATTGCGGCTGTGCAGAATCATCAGCCTGCTTGAACGTGCAAGGTTTCTTACAGCACGACATAATTATTACAATTATGCAAGTTGCGAGAGCGCAGAGCAAAACGAAAACGGTGCACAAGAATAGAGCAAGTAAACACTCGAAAAATAACTATTCGTACACAAACAAATTGTTTGGAGCGAAAGGCAATAGCAAAAATTTGCGAGAGCGCGATGCACAAGCGGAAATATGCGGCAGCGAACACACGCACAAACAAGTGTATGCACAGGGGAGCACCAAAGCAAAAGAATCAAACAGGCAATAACAACAATACAGAACTGACGCCGCGTTCAATAAATGCAATTATTAACAGACTTACGCTGCGACAACAGAATAGCACTTTGCACAATTATACAGCTTTTTAAATAAAGCACAAAAAAGGCCAAATTTAGATATAAAAAGCAGGATTAAGGCGCAAAAATATATAAAAATCTTGGAGCGCAAGTAAAACACGTCAATCACTCTCAACTGAATATATGAACAAACAAAATTTCATAAATAAAGAAAAATACATAAATCAATACAAATTAGTAAAAAATTAACTAAAATAAAAACAAACCAAAATTGTATGTTAAATGTAGATTTAAACAAAATTAATTTTTGCTTTTAATAAAAGGCCAGCTACAAAAATATATTTAAACGAGAAAGAAAGGCTATCTTCGGCACGCCGAAGATCTAATACCCTTGCAGACCCAACCTTTTCATAATGCTCATAGTGCTTTGCCCGTATCTAAGAAGCACAGGGAAAATAGTTAATGCCGAGTTTGGTCTTGATCTTGATCTTGATAAACAAAAAGGTTTTTAATCAAAAATCTAGTTTTCGACCGATCGCACCTCTGGCAGATATATGATATAGTAGTCCGATCTTAATAGAATTTTGCATATATATGAGGAGCTTAGTAAAACTAATAAATGCCGAGTTTGGTCAAGATATCTTGATAAACAAAATTTTTTTCATACCAGAACTAAATTTTCGACCGATCGTTCCTATGGCACCTATATGCAATAGTGGTCCGATCCAGCTGGTTTTGACGTATGTGCTGCGTGCAACAGAAAAAGGGACTTCTGCAAAGTTTCATTAAGATAGCTTTTAAACTGAGAGACTAGTTCGCATAAAAAAAGACAGACGGACTGCCGGATAGACGGACAGACGGACATGGCTATATCGACTCGGCTGTTGATGCTGATCAAGAATATATATACTTTATGGGGTCGGAGATGTCTCCTTCTATGCGTTACACATTTCACGACAAAATTAAAATACCCTCTGCAAGGGTATAAAAAGGGAACTCTCAGTGGGCGTGGCAGGCGGTCAACCCCGTTGACATACTAAGCCTTTTCTTGTTAAGCACTTGGAAGCACCTCAGAAATTGTTTAGGCTATATTATGAGGGGGGCGAAAGTGACGTCGCTTTTACCTCTTTATTTGGGCCTGCCCACAGAGACAGCCACCTTACCGCGGCGCAACAAGGACCTGGCCCAAAAACAGTGTGGAGCAGCGACATTCTGGGTTATCAGGTCAAAGTCAATCAGCCAGGCCAACAAACTCAAACATAAACATAAACGCACACACACACACACACACACACAATCACAAGCTGAGAGCTTGCCGAGCTCAAGTGCAAAGAGAGCGCAGATTCGATGAGACAGCGCTAACCGCAGTTGCACTCTGGTCTTATGCTTTATAAGTTTTATATGAGCTGTGCCTGTTAGGCTCTCACACATATGCAACAGGTGGGCGCAAAGTGGAACGCACACCAATCCGAATGCAGCAAATTGGGCAGGCTACATTCAATTTAAGTGGCTTTTCGCAAAGATTATAATATGTAAATTATATATAATCTATAGACGCTTCTTATATAGAACAATTTTCACTTTGACCAGTGAATTTGAATTCGCAAAGATTTTAACATGTTTCTTCATATTTTTCCAAATGTATTTTAAAAAGAAAATCAATCTTGTTGGCGCTAGAGTGTTGAAATAAGTACAGCAGTTAAAAAAGTTACAGCAATTAAAATGAGGCTAAGATGGGGTTTTCGAGAATTCCATTCTTAATATACCATCCGTATAAAACTCATTTTAAAAGATCTTTCTGCAAGTTTACTAAAGACTGTTTTCACTGTAATCGAAAAATCAACCAATCCTGGGTGATAAATAGGTGTAATTGCCTATTTTAAAAAACATTGCTTAAGAAAGGCTCTAACTGTTTTATTTTGGGGATATCAACTTATGAACTGTTGACTTGTTTTGAAATACGATTTGCCGCAACCGACAAAAGATTGAACGCTGTTTAATGCCATTTGGCAGGTTTTTTCTTTCAATTTCAAAAAAGCAACTGCATTTTTTTTAGTAGAAGCTGGAAAGTTATGCAGGCAAGACTGATTTCAAAAGCCGCCAGTAGAAAGCAGAATTCTCTCATATCACATAGTTCAGATATGCTCAACGTTTTGACCTTCCATTGGTTTGGCCTTCATTTAACTAATAGGGTGCCAGGCAACGCAATTAGTCGAACTGAATGTAAAAAAAAAACAAGAAAAAAGTACAAATCAAAAAACAAAAATGTAGATGCTAGTGGCAGGATGAGCTTTGTTATGCTTCCCACATTTGTTTTACAAAAGGGGCGTTCAGTTTCTGAATTTCCCTTTATTGCATCGTGTGGTCAATTATGTGTGCTTTATTTGGCAAAACGCCCAAACGCAACTGTGCACAAGGATACTGCAGGACACAAGGACAAAAGTGCAGCGAGCCGCATATGCAATATTTGAGGTGCAACAAAGCAAAGTTAATTGAAATGAAGGGCACGGGACAGGGCAGCACTCTCGTCTGCTCGAGTAAATAAATTTATTATCGCTGATGATGACGATGTCGACGTTGGTGAAGATGAATCTGACAGATGGTTGGACTTAAATCTACATCGGTTTCACAATCAACTAGGCGAGACAGTCTAAACTGTCTTGATAAAGAGACTAGGTTCTTCTATAGCCAACGAAATATGACACAAATTGAGATTATAATCTGTTGAGCTGCATCAACTCCTCGAGGTTGATTATATCTTTGATAAATGTTATCGATTGCATATTTTACCCAGTTGAACCCACCTTCACAAACCTTCTAGGTACTGCTGTGCTAATGAAAAATTTAGAATTTCATGTCTCTAGTCTTTTCTAACAAACACACAAATAGGCAACGCATATATATTGGTAATAAATTAATTATCAAGAATTTAACATATATACAAGAAAATAATTTCAAGTCTCTACCCTTTTTTAATTAGGCAAGCACACAAACAAGAAATAAAATCGTAATTCCCAATGAAAAGCTCTTAATAAACTTATCTGGAATTGATTCAATATATTACGCTTATCGCATTCCACACTTCAAGCGCTTGATTAAGTTTTCAAAGGAAGCCGGAAACTAAGAAAATCTTTTGCCTTAATATCGAGTGTGTGTTGGGTTTTTTTTTTTTTTTTTTTTTTTTTTTTTTTTTAAAAAAAAAAAAAAAAAAAAATTTTTTTTTTTTTTTTTTTAAAAAAAAAAAAAAATAAATATAAAAAAAATAAAAAAATATTTATTTTATAAAATATTTTTTTTTTTTTTAAATTTTTTTAGTTTAAAAAAAAGCTTAACAGCTTATTGTAACTATTTTAACAGTATTGTTCTTTTCTGCCTGGCCTCTGCTGAGAGCAGTACGATTTTTTTAGAGCAACATATACATGTGTATGTATTAGACACACACACACACACACACAAGACAAACTCATAAATAAACCAGAATAAACTCGTCTCAGCTCCAACGTGCGCCTAAGAGATGCCACACGAAATGTGCAGGCAGTTAAGCCAAAAGTACAAGCTTATAAATACAGTCAAAACTCTCTTTGACGGACAGCGCTAGTCGGCTCATCTTTGCCCGCTAAAGAGCAGGGTTATGGCCCGGTGGCCCGATTCACAAAGGAAATAATAAATAATTAAAGTGTTCATTAGCAGAGTTTCACTGCGTGTTGCTTTTTATTTAAAGCATTCAAATTCATATAGTACATATGTATATAAAACCACAAAACTAACAAATATTTAAGATTTAACTAATAAATTTAATTTTTCATCTTAACATATACTATGCATATGATTTTTTCACTCAAAAATGTTGAAAATCTGCAGAAGTACCTAGAGCTTGATTAACCAAAGGAGACACACACACATACACGCATATAACTTGCAGCGGATGCAATTTCCTGTTATCAAAGCATATTTCTTAAATGGGGGCAACAATTGCTGCAGGTAATATATCAAATATCTAAATCGCCAACAAGCAGGCGGCACACACAGACACCACACACACACACACACACAGCACGACAGACGACATTTACCGAATTAATTACAATAGTCAAATTCGAAAGCAGAATAGCAGGCAAAGCAAGCATAGGAGAGAGTAGGAGAGGGGCAGACGGAAAGCAAAATGCAACGCAACTTGACATTCAATCTCGCAGAGCAAAAACTAAGAGAGCGAAAGCTGGCTCTGCCTCTCTTCGCTCAGCCTGTTGCGTGCTGGCTTTAGGCGCGAAAGCTGGCTCTGCCTCTCTTCGCTCAGCCTGTTGCGTGCTGGCTTTAGGCGCGCCGTGCTCTGCGTTCGCACTGCACTTGCCAATGAAACTCTGAACGGTACGCACACGCAGCCGCTTAGCTCTTGAACGTACGCGAAGCGATGCGACGGCACGCAACGCTGCAGCAACTACATCAGCAGTAAGAAGAAGAATAACAACAACAGACTAGAAATTCGTTTTAGTTGATTTCTGTGTGCGATTCGCCTGTTACTTCACTGGAGGTAAAAGACAATAACAAAATCAAAATACAGTTACAATTAATATAACGGACAAGTGCTTCGCGTAAAAAAAAACAGCAAGCAAGTGCACTGTGAAAACCTTTTGGGTGGCTTTTCGAACTACCAATAATTAACTTATACAAATATATATATATATAAATCAAAAAGAAAGAATACTAAATCATAAAAAGGTTATTTGAGCAGCCTAACAAGAGCAAAAGCTTCTTTTAGAAAACTTTAAAACTCAATTGAAACGCAAGAAATAATTGAAAGTTGGTGGCAACAAATTGATTTTGAATATTAAGGTAAGCTTTTAAATTCCCGTTAACTTGGGAGACCATGTTTTGAGATTCTTTCGAAAATTATTCTACAGTATTCTATTCTAACATTGGGTGCCGAAATGTAAAATTTGTTTAGGAGGCTTAAATAATTATGTGTTACCCAGTTTTGCCCGTGCCAAGTGTTTTTTTTTTATTAATTTAACCCTTTTCCGTTGATTGTCATTTCCACCCTGAGGGGTGGATTTGTCGCAATCGGTGAAATGCATATCAAATGTAAGAATTGTGAAATATTTTCACATAGATATTTAAAATGAGTTCAAATTCGATTGAATTATAATCAAATATGTTTTTAAACCTTTTTTTCAGCAAATCCAATTCCCAGCGCTCATTCAATGAATTATTCGCTCGACTATGTTCAGTTATATAGCATGTACGTCCACTTAGTAAGTTAATTGAATTCCATTGAGTTGTGTGAGTTGGGCATACATAGAATATTCATAAATCGCACTTCCCTCGGCTCAGTCCCTAGTTTTTGCCATTGTCTGTACGAGAGTCAATTAGAATTTAGTTGTGTAGACAACCACATTCACACTTTGTGTTAAATGGAAATGCAGCTTGAAGCTTGATACTCGTGGCAACGCATGCAAAACAGGACGAATACGTTTATGTGAGCAAGATGTACAACCTATGAGCTTAGTCCGGCAAATACACAATTGCAGGTTGCTAATGGACAGGAGATTGACGAATTCCTGTAACATAACAGCCAAACACATGTAAGACTGCTCTAGTCGGGAGTGCCCGACTAGGAGATACCCTCAACCCCGCTCCGTGCTGCCCATTGTTCCTTAGTTCCATACTATGGGAAATGATTTCGTAATTACTTGGGTGTCTACCGTCCGATATTTGTGAAGTTTGAAGAGCATTAATATGGCTTCAAAATGATTGTAAATACAAAACTTTTGGAAAACGGAAGGAGTTATCCGAAAAGTGGAATATTCTGGATCTATGCATACTATAGGAGTGTCTATATAACACATGTTGTGTCACTAGCTCTAAAAATCTTAGTTTTTATGGAAATCATGGAAACCGGACAAGTTATCGATGATTTGAGGAGGACCAACGACCAAAATTTTATGTCTCTAGCTCTTATTTATTTATTTATTTATTTATTAATGGTCGACAAAACGAGTGTCTTCCTCATTATTCAGTAGATTATACATACAATACATAATGGAATTATATGCTAAAAGCCTAGTTAGATAACACAGTTCTCTAAATAGCATCACCGACCGATGGAGGTGTTTTAGTTGCCAGTCCGGCCAACTGTGCCCCTTTTCACAGCTAAATTTGTCAGTGACGCTATTAGAGCCTACCGCTAAGCAGAAGGGTGTAAGTAGGAAAAACGTGTTCTTAAGTAAAATTAAAGATAATCTTAGTTTGCTATGTTAATTAATAATATATGGATATATAGAGTGTTAAGTAGATAGGACAGAGAGAAAAGTAATGGGAAATCACAGACCGGTGTGGTAAAATTTACAGCCTGTCCGGCAAGCTATGCTATGCTATGGTTTTCGAGATCAACGCGTTAAGACAGACTGCCATAAAAAACATACGGATATGTCAATATGAACTCGACTATTGATACTGAGTAAAGATATATGTACATACTTTATGGGTTCATAAATACTTCAATGCGTTCAGGGTATACGGAATTATATTGTTTTGACATAAAAATTCGTTATTGAACTTCAATTTAAATTCAAAGCATTTACTAATGTAAATATTGTCGGCATCAATAGTGTCACAAGTGATGACATTTTTACTAAAAAACTTATTTAAACTTTTCCCATTTCAGCTGAAATTTAATTAAAGGCAACTATTTGCCAGCATTGTGGTCAATAATTTTATTTCTATTGTTTTGATACCCGTTCACTAGGAGAAAAGAGTACATGCATTAATTGTGCATTTAATTTTAATGTCCGCTCGTCTGTTAACATGAACGACATTTTTTCGTAAATAAACACAAATAAATAGACAGATATTAATATGGAACAGATTTAATGAGGAGTAACCTATTACTTAAAGTACTCGGGCATTTTTAAAGTTCTTGAATATTTTCTTGCCTTTAACGCTTGGTCAAGAGCGAAATTTGCCTCGAAATGAGTTTATTGAATTCACTTTTCCAAAAAGAAAAGTTCGACTCTTTAAGTTTAAATATAGCAAGAAAATGATTAACTCCTAAAAAGCGCCTGTTTTGAGCCAATGTCCTGGCCAATTCCATTTCTTTCTGGCCATATCCTTGTAGAACCCAAAGACCTTCAGGACCAAAAGAATCTTGGTCGATTGTTTTCGCAGAACACTTATCCGATTTCTTTCTTAACTTCACCCAAACTAATCTGTGCAAATGTGATAAACATTTCTATTGTTCATTGCCAATAATAAACTCATTATTCCGTTGCCGTTAGTTCTGAATAGATACTTGGCGAAGGCCTAAGTGAGACTCGGTGTAATGTGTTCATGCGTGAACAGATTTCATTCAAAAATCTTTTTTAGAAATTTTTTTCGTAATTTTGTGTACTCCTTTGAAGCTGTCATTTAAAGAACTCAAGAATTAACTTGAAATTTCATATTCATTACAATTAAGATAAACTTGAAAAAGTCCAAAAATATATATATCAGCCCATGACTCGACCTTTATCAACACTTGCTGCCGTTCATCAGTCTATTATGTATTGCTATTTAGGGATTCGTATTTTTATTGCCATGCCAACATATTGAGACATGCCAACAATCTATTGGCTTGCATGCTAACTGACCATAGCAAAGGTCAGGTTATAATTGATCCATGGGTTCACAGTTAAATTTGGGGATGAATAATAATAAGCGACAGAGAGAAGGTTGCACACACACAACCTGGGAAATATGAATTAATATTAGAAGGAACAACAATATTTTTGCCATGGAATCGACAATGAGCCAAAACCCAAATCGAAACCTAAACAGAAACAAATGCAACACGAGCACAGCAAGCCCAAGATTTCCTGCTAATATCCATCTTGAACTTTATATATAATACACGCATTTATAAATGGGATTGTATTTATATTTCCAATTCTGACACAGCTATCTAGAAATTGACCTTTACCACAAAAAACAAAAAGGCTAAATAATTCAGAGGTAAAAATGCGTATTGATGTGTGCGACTGTGTGCGAGGGAGTGTGGGCATATTGTGTGTGTGTTGCGGGTATGTACTAATGAGTGTGCGTGTTTGTGGGGGCTGGTCTGTTCCCCTCGTGTGTTTTAGCTCATGTCTTGTCTTTTCAAATATTTCACATGTGTTAAATGCGCATTTCTGCATTGCATAAAACATGAATCATGAATTTCATCTCTATGTTGTGTTTGTTTTCCTTTAAAACATTTTTTAGTTTCGTTGGCGAGTTGCACGTGCGAGCATGTTTTGTGTTTGCACATATTCGATATATATAAGCACACGTGCTTAAATTATACTATGTTCGAGTTGCACACACTATTACTTAACCCAAACAATCATCCTAGATACAGCATTAGAAAATACTTCAAAAATGCATGATATTTAAGCTAAACCAGGAGAAGGCTTTCAATAAGCCGCGCATCCATTCAGCTTTACAACTAATTTAATGCAATTATTGTTATATTGAGCTCAGGCTCATTGCAACGTGTCGTATGAGTGATATGCAAAGGGGGCAGCAGGAGAGAACAAGAGAACGAGAGAGGCAGACAATTCTATCATCACCTCAGCTAAACCACAAGACACGCGCGTGTGTGTGTGTGTGTGTGTGTGTGTGTGAGTCATCTGCGTGTTTGTTTAAACAATATTACCTGACGGCAGGCGACAGGCAACAAATTTATTGTTATCTGCGAACAAACGGCCAGACCAACGTAGTTTAACTGAACAGGTGACACTTTCTTAGGAATACCTCGTCCTTTGTTATCATTCTATCTCACTCTGTATATATCGCTGTCACTCTCTATTACACCGACTTGTACTAGATGTGCCTAAGTGCCAGAGCCTGAAGAGGCTTTAAGTTTGATTTTAATGGTTTTCTTTGGTATACATATTATAATATAGTGTGCTGATACTTTAACTGTTGTATTAAGAGGTAATCAAGGTAACATGCCTAAATATTGGCTTGGAATTTATAATAATTTGGACTTAAACTAAAAAAACTATTTAACTGAATAAAGGAAAAAATAATGAATACATTAAGAACGCGAAAGAAAGGCTATCTTCGGCACGCCGAAGATCTAATACCCTTGCAGACCCAACCTTTTCATAATGCTCATAGTGCTTTGCCCGTATCTAAGAAGCACAGGGAAAAAAGTGAATGCCGAGAATGGTTATGATATCTTGAAAAACAAGTTGTTTTAGATGCGGAAAAGCCATTGATAAACTCTTAATAAATATTTGACAGACGCATAATAATTTCTAGTTCAAGTATAACGCACTTTGACTTTCTGTTCTGGTCATAGAAAGTCTTTCCAAAAAATATAAGAGTCGCCGTCAAAATGCATTTGTGCCAATGCCATGGACAGTAAAAGCATGTTTTCGATTTGTGAGTTTGCGTTAAAAGGGCGGCCTGTGTACATAGAGAAAGAAATAGTAGTAAAAGATAGCTGCGCTGGGTAAATGTGGCGTATACGTAATACGAAAAATGCGCTGAAATATTTGCTGCTGTTTACGGCATTCGCATTTTCTAGGAGCAATAGCAGAGGCGATGAAGAAGAAGAAACTGAAAAAAAGGAAAGCTGAATAAATCATGCCGATAGAGAAACGATGGAGATAAGTGAAAGCAAATCGCAGCAACACGTTGAGAGGAAAATAACTAAAATAACTATACCAAAAAAGAAAAAAAAAAAAAACGAAGACAAAGCAAATCAAATTCAATTCGAATAAAAGGACTTTGCAGTACCCATTCATAAATTTGTTAGGATTGAAAATATTTAGTTAATGCAGCATATTATGACTTTCCTGACAAGTTGAATTTAATATTAAGCAATTTTATTGTTATTGCACTGCATATCGATTCTTGCTAAATTAAAATCTTTTCTCATTTTGATTCTGAACAAAGCTCGCCGCATCGCTGTCCGGCTGTCAAGTAAAGCAGAATAAAGCCAAGACAATTTTTATATTCAAATTCAAATAAACGAGAAAGAAGGGCTATCTTCGGCACGCCGAAGATTTAATACCCTTGCAGACCGAAGCTTTTCTATTAAGTGCGAATTTAAGCTTTTTGGTCTGGCTTCCGTCCTTGTCCATGTCAACAGGTAGGCGGACTATTCTCAGTTATTAAAGCTACTCCTAATCAAATTTAGCATCTCATAGGAACTATACGGATCGAAAATTAAGTTTTTGAATGAAAAACATTTTGTTTGTCAAGATTATCTTGACCAAACTCGACAATTACTATACTATGATCCAAGATTTGTCGAACAGAATCTTGATAAAAAAATGTTGATTTTAAATATTTTGAAACAAACTCAAGCATTTAAATTAGTTTAATATGCTCTATATATGCAAAATCATATTAAATCGTACCACTATATCAAGAATATTTATAAATTCTTGATGGGGATTTAAATTTTCTCAGCAAGCAAGATATACCTTCAATTTCGTTGATTATCATTAAATATAAAGAAATATATGCAGACATAATTCAATGGGACTATTTTTATTAGGGCATCTCAGTGGAAATTTTCAATTTTGGTCTGCTCGTCCAGCATCAACAGTAGGGGAAACTCAGTCTGATTCCCCCTTAAAAAAAAATTTTTTTTTTTTTTTAAAGGATTCCTTCCTTATTATCAATTTAAAACTTAATTCAATGGGACAATTATTTTTAGGCATCTCAGTGGAACTTTTTACAGCGACAATTGAAAATCGATTACTTAAAATTTGCTGCAAAGCATGCCCTCTCACTTTTTTAATTCGCCGCCGCGAAAGGTACTATCTATTGAAAAAGCTCATTGTAACACTGAATAGCGCGCACGTAACTATTTATATTTGAAATGCTTAAGGTAACATAATAAATGCCGATCTTTTGTATTACAATTAAATTATTCTTCTGCAATATAACTACAAAGCCCGAATTTTCACAAACGTTTGCGAATATTTGACTTAAGCGCAACTTTTTTGCTGAAAAACGTATGCTTTTTAGCCTCCTTTCTGAACACATTCTAAATCAACCACTTGTAGAAATAACAAAAAGAGCTTATATTACTCCGACGTTAATTATCATTCCACTGATGACTCATAATGCTCATATCTAAAAAGCACAGGAAAAAAATTTGCTTGTTCAAAATATTGTGAAAGCCAAACAATTTTTTCATACAACAACTTAATTTTCGACCGATCGTTCCTATGGCAGCTATATGATATATTCGTCCGATCGTAATAGGATTTTGCCTATATATGAGAAGTATAGTAATACTAATAAATACCGAGTTTGGTCAAGATATCTTGAAAAACAAAATGTTTTTTTTTGTACAAAAACTTAATTTTCGACCGATCGTTCCTATGGCAGCTATATGATAAAGTGGTCCCATCCAGCTGGTTTTGACATATGTGCTGCGTGCAACAGAAAAAGGGACTTCTGCAAAGTTTCATTAAGATAGCTTTAAAACTGAGAGACTAGTTCGCATAGAAACAGACAGACGGACAGACGGACATGGCTAGAGTGGGGATTTCTAGTTCAATTTGCTGAATAAGTTCACTCGTTCATTTTCTGAACGTGAACTAAATCGGTCATTTAGTTCACTCGTTCATTTATTCAGTCGGTCATAAACGATGAATTCTGCTCAGCTATTCAGTCGGTCACGAACTATTCGCTTAGTTCAGTTATGCACTCGATCATGAACAATTCGTTTTGCTTAGCTATTCAATTACACGCGAACAATATTTTGTGTTTAGTTATTTTTCATGTTTCAGTTGTAAAAAATATGTTATACCTTTTACATATTATACTGTACCATTGATAATAGATACTTACAAGTTGGAGGTTAAAACTCAACAAATAAATACTGAACTTTAAATCCCGCCATCTCATTTATTTATTAAAAACTGAACATCTCAAAAGAATGTATCGTTCATAAACGGCTGAACTGCTGAGTGAAATACATCGTTCATGAACGAGTTGCTAGACGGAATGTATAGTTCATGATCGACTGAACGAATACGGAGTGTATCGTTCATGACCGACTGAACGAGTACGGGATACATCGTTCATGACCGACTGAATAGCTGAACGAGTGAACTAAATGACCGATTTAGTTCACTAATCACTGAATAAGTTCAGTAGTTCATTTTAATGACCCGTTCAATCGAACTTGGTCTGAACTAAACGACACAACTCTATGTCACATGGCTATATCGACTCGTTGTTGATGCTGATCAAGAATATATATACTTTATGAGGTCGGAGATGTCTCCTTCTATGCGTTACACATTTCACGACAAAATTATAATACCCTCTGCAAGGGTATAATAAATAGTCTTAATGATGAACCCATCAAAGCTTTAAAAACCTCTGCAAGTGGATAAAGGAGTTTAAAAGAATGCCATTGCTCCTTAGATGCGCTTTTTAAAAGAGCCAGTCATTCAGGTTGATCTGGATTCCAATCCCATTCAAGTGCATGAATGCATTGACTTAGCTTAGTTTTTAGTCTATGCCAACAATAACAAATAATCCCTTGCCAGTTGCCATTATTACGTGGACTTATTGCTATAAATATTTAAATATTTTATTAGATGCGTGCGGTGCGGTGGATGTGGGAGGCAGTTCTCGGCATTAGCTGGGGACTTGAAACTATTAAAGTCTTGTTATCTCTTTTTCTTCCCTCTGTCTCTCTGCCTCTCTAGCCAACCCATGGGTGAACCAATGACACTGGAAAGGCTTTTCAGCTGCAGCTTGTGTCGACGCATCTATGACCCAAGCGACGCCGCAAGGTTGCCCAAGGAGCTTAACTGCGGGCATAGCTACTGCGCCTGCTGTCTGGACCAGCTGCCCGGCTGCCTGAAGGTATCGTGTCCCCAATGTGGAAAGGAGACGCCGCTGCTGGGGTTTGGTTCGTTACCCACCAATGAGGGTTTGATGTTAATGCTGCAGCAGCTGCCGGCTTTGCAGCTGGGCATGGGCATGTTGCAGATGCAGAGCGAGCAACAATTGCAGCTGACTGGCAGCAATCCGACCAATTCAGCCTGGCCCAACTGGCTGAATGAGGTGGGCCTAGATATACAGCTGCGCGGCGCCAACGAGCATTGCCATGTCCATGCCATGCCCAATACGACATGGTGCCACACCTGTCGTCGGCTGCTGTGCCGCGCCTGCATCGTGGATGGCGGGCATCATGAACATCAGATGTCGCGTCAGCTGCACATGTGCGACATGTTGCGTTGCCTACTCTGCCAGCAGCTGAGCAATATTGAGGAGCGCATTACGTATGCCAGGGTTCTGGCCGCGGGCGATATGTCGCTGTTGCGGCAACTCTCCGATGCCTACGTCATGGTGCAACAGCATGTGCAGCGGCAATTGCTGCAGCATGCCCCAACTCTACGCATATGCCACATGCGCGACTGGTGGCTGCGCGCCAGGCTGCAGATACAGCACGTGGGCAACTTCATGCGCTGTGAGCTGCTGCGTCTGCTGAACGAGCTGCAGGAGCAGTTCACCAAATTCCTCAAGCAGATGCTGGACATCTATCGTGAGTGTCGTTTGCGTGCGAGCATCCGGGAGGACGGCCTTCAGCTGCTGGACATTGAGCAACTGCATCGCCGACTCATGTCGCTGCGACAGCAGCCATTGGAACCGGTGCCAGCTACAGTGGAGCCACCATCGGCGCTGCTACTAACCAAGTACGGGATCTATGCGTACTGGCGGGCCATTCAACGGCAGCTGTTGCCAGCAGGTCTGGTGGTGGAGGAGCCGCAGCCGTTGCCGTTGGTGCAGCCGAATTACCATCGCATGTCTACATTGTTGGAGGACATCAGTAGCTCCTTCAGCAGCGACAGCAATTCGGCGGCTCAGCGCACTCAAAGCCTCGATTTCGACTTCGACTTCGATATGCCCAGCACATCCGCAGCTGCTGCTGCTGCAGGAGAAGTTGCAGCCATCATAGCGGACGCAGTAGGACTTACCCGTCGTCCCATATCCCTAGGCTTTCCCATCTACTATCTGGACATGTTAATGGAGGGCAGGCCAGCGCGTCGTCTGCTCATCGAGGTGCGCAACGATGTGGCACCGCGCATGGCGGAGAATTTTCGCGCCCTGATCCTGCACGAGCGTGGCTTTGGCTATAGGGGTTGCTCCGTATTCCATGCCAGGGGCGAGGAGAGCATTATCACTGGCGACTTTCAGCTACACAATGGGCGTGGTGGCTATGCCGCCCTCGATGGTGGTTTCTTTATGCCGGATAACACTGGGTTGCCGACGAAGCGCGGCGCAGTGGGCATGCGACGTGTCCAGAAGCGTTGCGAGCACAATGGCTTTGTGGGCAGCCAGTTTCGCATCGTGCTCTATGAGAGGCTCCCCTTTGCGGCCATATTTGGCTTCGTTGTGGATGGGATCGATGTGTTGGACAAAATAGCCGGCACGGGCAATCCAACTGAACGGTCCGCGATGTGCACCTATATCAAGAATTGTGGCGAGTATCCCCGAAACAGGATCTAAATGTTTGGTGGTGACAACCCCTCTATAGAAAATTGTTGACAGCCCTACGAGTTCTATCAGCTCAGCTCACAAAAAAGTTATTACAAAACAATATATATCAATATATGTATACCGAAGATCTAATACCCTTGCAGACCCAACCTTTTCATAATGCTTATAGTGCTTTGCCCGTATCTAAGAAGCACAGGGAAAATAGTTAATGCCGAGTTTGGCATTAAAATTTTTTCGTACAACAACTTAATTTTCGACCGATCGTTCCTATGGCATCTATATTATATACTATATATAATATATAATAGTCCGATGTAAATAAGATTTTGCAAAAATGAAGGGATCATAGTGCATTCTTTAAATGCCGTGTTTAATCAAAAAATCTTGAATGACAAAAAAGTTTTCCATACAACAACTTAATTTTTGACCTATCATTCCTATGGCAGCTATATGAGATAGTGGTCCGATCCAGCTGGTTTTGGTCACATATGTGCTGCGTGCAGCAGAATGAGGGACTTCTGCAAAGTTTCATAAAGATAGCTTTAAAACTGAGAGACTAGTTCGCATTGAAACAGACAGCATGGAAACATTTTCAATGGCATCTCAAAGGGAAAGATATATCAACATGTTTATTCACGAACAATATTGAAGATATTTAAAGACCGATTTGGCATATACACATACATTATACTATCAATTATATTATTACTGTTTGTAATACTTGCAAAAATTGCATTTGTAGATTACAGGATATAAAAACTTTGAAAAAATTTTAAAATGCAGAAGAAGACACAGACATATTATTTTAATCTTAATAATATCAGTTTACTGCAACATCAAAGAACGTTAAGTGCAGACAAATGTATTTTCCGCAAAGAAAACTAATTCGAATTTTGAGAAAGAAACGTAAAACGCCGAATAGATGTTTAACTAAATCTAAATCTAAATCTGACTCAATGCTGACTATGTTCTCAGCGAACAATTTTTTGCAAGAACAGATCTAACGAATATCTATAAATTTCTTTACTAAACTTTATAACGGAACTTTATAACTTTATAACTTTATAACGGAAGAAACACAATCTATTTTAAGCACATCTAAAGTGTTTCAATTTTATTTTAATATTATAATATATCGCAAAGGATTTAGAATTCAGTTGGTTTACAACAATGCACATAAAACTGATTTGATATTGATGAGAAAACTCTCTCAAACTAAGTCCAAACAATTTAAAACCATCCAAGTTTGAAAATAATCAAAAGGTCAACTACTTTAAAACGAACATTTTTGTCGCAAATATACAGTAAAACATACGGAAATAATTATATAAAATATTAATCATATGGAAAATTACAATATTGCTAATATACACTATACTACACATTCTATTCCTCAGTTCATCAGTTATTTAGTTCAAAAATTAATTTTATAAAGTTAAATACTTTAATTCAATCGTAGGATAGTTAGAAAGAGCCACAAATAGAAGAAAATTGTTACGAATAGAAGAAACGAAGAAACCCAAACATATTGCTTAAAATATGTTAAACGAGAAAGAAAGGCTATCTTCGGCACACCGAAGATCTAATACCCTTGCAGACCCAACCTTTTCATAGTGCTCATAGCGCTTTGCCAGTATCTAAGAAGCA
>JAEIGF010000054.1:0-73649 GCA_018903485.1 Drosophila littoralis | reverse complement strand
CACACAAATGCTACCAACCACCTTTTTTGATTTCATGTACTATTTTATTAATACAATCAATAAACTTCATTATTCTTTTCAATTAAAAATAATTGACTTATGCCGCCAAGTCAACACCCCACAGTCATATGCCTTATATACAATATTTCATATGTCATGCCTTTCGCGACACCACTCCCTATAAAGGTTTTTTGACACATATTCTATAATGCCGACTTTTTTTCCAAATGCTACCAACTACCTTATCATTTTCATATACTAATTTAATAAAACATTCAAATAACTTCATTAATCTTTTTAATTAAACATAATTGACACATGCCGGCAAGCCAACAACTCACACTCATATGAACTTGCCGTATACACCATTTTGCATATGCCATACCTTGAGCGACACCACTCCTTATTTAGGTTTATTGACACATATTCTCTAATGCCGACATTTTTTCCAAATGCTACCAACCACCTTATTTGTTTAATGTTTTAATTTAGTAACACATTCAAATAGCATCAGTATTCTTTTAAGTTAAACATAATTGACTTATGTCGATAAGGCAAATTCCCATAGTCATATGCCGTATATAAACTTTTTCATATGCCATGCATTACGCGACACCACTCCCTATAAAGGTGTATTGACACATATTCTCTAATGCCGACATTTTTCCCAATGCTACCAACCAATTTAGTAACACATTCAATTTGCTTCAGTATTCTTTTTAGTTAAACATTATAGACTTATGTGGATAAGGCAAATACCCACAGTCATATTATCATTATCATTCATAACATTTTTCATATGACATGCCGTGCGCGACACCACTACCAATAAAGGTTTTTTGACATATATTCTATAATGCCGACATTTTTTCCAAATGCTAACAACCACCTTATTGATTTCATGTACTATTTTATTAATACAATCAATAAACTTCATTATTCTTTTCAATTAAAAATAATTGACTTATGCCGCCAAGTCAACACCCCACAGTCATATGCCTTATATACAATATTTCATATGTCATGCCTTTCGCGACACCACTCCCTATAAAGGTTTTTTGACACATATTCTATAATGCCGACTTTTTTTCCAAATGCTACAAACTACCTTATCATTTTCATATACTAATTTAATAAAACATTCAAATAACTTCATTAATCTTTTTAATTAAACATAATTGACACATGCCGGCAAGCCAACAACTCACACAAATGCTACCAACCACCTTATTGATTTCATGTACTATTTTATTAATACAATCAATAAACTTCATTATTCTTTTCAATTAAAAATAATTGACTTATGCCGCCAAGTCAACACCCCACAGTCATATGCCTTATATACAATATTTCATATGTCATGCCTTTCGCGACACCACTCCCTATAAAGGTTTTTTGACACATATTCTATAATGCCGACTTTTTTTTCCAAATGCTACCAACTACCTTATCATTTTCATATACTAATTTAATAAAACATTCAAATAACTTCATTAATCTTTTAATTAAACATAATTGACACATGCCGGCAAGCCAACAACTCACACTCATATGAACTTGCCGTATACACCATTTTGCATATGCCATACCTTGAGCGACACCACTCCTTATTTAGGTTTATTGACACATATTCTCTAATGCCGACATTTTTTCCAAATGCTACCAACCACCTTATTTGTTTAATGTTTTAATTTAGTAACACATTCAAATAGCATCAGTATTCTTTTAAGTTAAACATAATTGACTTATGTCGATAAGGCAAATTCCCATAGTCATATGCCGTATATAAACTTTTTCATATGCCATGCATTACGCGACACCACTCCCTATAAAGGTGTATTGACACATATTCTCTAATGCCGACATTTTTCCCAATGCTACCAACCAATTTAGTAACACATTCAAATTGCTTCAGTATTCTTTTTAGTTAAACATTATAGACTTATGTCGATAATTCAAATACCCACAGTCATATTATCATTATCATTCATAACATTTTTCATATGTAGCCGTGCGCGACACCACTACCAATAAAGGTTTTTTGACATATATTCTATAATGCCGACATTTTTTCCAAATGCTAACAACCACCTTATTGATTTCATGTACTATTTTGTTAATACAATCAATAAACTTCATTATTCTTTTCAATTAAAAATAATTGACTTATGCCGCCAAGTCAACACCCCACAGTCATATGCCTTATATACAATATTTCATATGTCATGCCTTTCGCGACACCACTCCCTATAAAGGTTTTTTGACACATATTCTATAATGCCGACTTTTTTCCGAATGCTACCAACCACCTTATCATTTTCATATACTAATTTAATAAAACATTCGAATAACTTCATTAATCTTTTTAATTAAACATAATTGACACATGCCGGCAAGCCAACAACTCACACTCATATGAACTTGCCGTATACACCATTTTGCATATGCCATACCTTGAGCGACACCACTCCTTATTTAGGTTTATTGACACATATTCTCTAATGCCGACATTTTTTCACAATGCTACCAACCACCTTATTTGTTTCATGTTTTAATTAAGTAATACATTCAAATAGCATCAGTATTCTTTTAAGTTAAACATAATTGACTTATGTCGATAAGGCAAATTCCCATAGTCATATGCCGTATATAAACTTTTTCATATGACATGTCTTGCGCGACACCACTCTCTATAAAGGTTTATTGACACATATTCTATAATGCCGACATTTTTCCCAATGCTACCAACCACCTTATTTGTTTCATGTTTTAATTTAGTAACACATTCAAATTGCTTCAGTATTCTTTTTAGTGAAACATAATAGACTTATGTCGATAAGGCAAATGCCCACAGTCATATTATCATTATCATTCATGACATTTTTCATATGACATGCCGTGCGCGACACCACTACCAATAAAGGTTTTTTAACATATATTCTATAATGCCGACATTTTTTCCAAATGCTACCAACCACCTTATTGATTTCATGTACTATTTTATTAATACATTCCATAAACTTCATTATTCTTTTCAATTAAAAATAATTGACTTATGCCGCCAAGTCAACACCCCACAGTCATATGCCTTATATACAATATTTCATATGTCATGCCTTTCGCGACACCACTCCCTATAAAGGTTTTTTGACACATATTCTATAATGCCGACTTTTTTTCCAAATGCTACCAACTACCTTATCATTTTCATATACTAATTTAATAAAACATTCGAATAACTTTATTAATCTTTTTACTTAAACATAATTGACACATGCCGGCAAGCCAACAACTCACACTCATATGAACTTGCCGTATACACCATTTTGCATATGCCATACCTTGAGCGACACCACTCCTTATTTAGGTTTATTGACACATATTCTCTAATGCCGACATTTTTTCCAAATGCTACCAACCACCTTATTTGTTTAATGTTTTAATTTAGTAACACATTCAAATTGCTTCAGTATTCTTTTTAGTTAAACTTAATAGACTTATGTCGATAATTCAAATACCCACAGTCATATTATCATTATCATTCATAACATTTTTCATATGACATGCCGTGCGCGACACCACTACCAATAAAGGTTTTTTGACATATATTCTATAATGCCGACATTTTTTCCAAATGCTAACAACCACCTTATTGATTTCATGTACTATTTTGTTAATACAATCAATAAACTTCATTATTCTTTTCAATTAAAAATAATTGACTTATGCCGCCAAGTCAACACCCCACAGTCATATGCCTTATATACAATATTTCATATGTCATGCCTTTCGCGACACCACTCCCTATAAAGGTTTTTTGACACATATTCTATAATGCCGACTTTTTTTCCGAATGCTACCAACTACCTTATCATTTTCATATACTAATTTAATAAAATATTCGAATAACTTCATTAATCTTTTTAATTAAACATAATTGACACATGCCGGCAAGCCAACAACTCACACTCATATGAACTTGCCGTATACACCATTTTGCATATGCCATACCTTGAGCGACACCACTCCTTATTTAGGTTTATTGACACATATTCTCTAATGCCGACATTTTTTCCCAATGCTACCAACCACCTTATTTGTTTCATGTTTTAATTAAGTAATACATTCAAATAGCATCAGTATTCTTTTAAGTTAAACATAATTGACTTATGTCGATAAGGCAAATTCCCATAGTCATATGCCGTATATAAACTTTTTCATATGACATGTCTTGCGCGACACCACTCTCTATAAAGGTTTATTGACACATATTCTATAATGCCGACATTTTTCCCAATGCTACCAACCACCTTATTTGTTTCATGTTTTAATTTAGTAACACATTCAAATTGCTTCAGTATTCTTTTTAGTGAAACATAATAGACTTATGTCGATAAGGCAAATGCCCACAGTCATATTATCATTATCATTCATGACATTTTTCATATGACACGCCGTGCGCGACACCACTACTTTTAAAGGTTTTTTAACATATATTCTATAATGCCGACATTTTTTCCAAATGCTACCAACCACCTTATTGATTTCATGTACTATTTTATTAATACATTCCATAAACTTCATTATTCTTTTCAATTAAAAATAATTGACTTATGCCGCCAAGTCAACACCCCACAGTCATATGCCTTATATACAATATTTCATATGTCATGCCTTTCGCGACACCACTCCCTATAAAGGTTTTTTGACACATATTCTATAATGCCGACTTTTTTTCCAAATGCTACCAACTACCTTATCATTTTCATATACTAATTTAATAAAACATTCGAATAACTTTATTAATCTTTTTACTTAAACATAATTGACACATGCCGGCAAGCCAACAACTCACACTCATATGAACTTGCCGTATACACCATTTTGCATATGCCATACCTTGAGCGACACCACTCCTTATTTAGGTTTATTGACACATATTCTCTAATGCCGACATTTTTTCCAAATGCTACCAACCACCTTATTTGTTTAATGTTTTAATTTAGTAACACATTCAAATTGCTTCAGTATTCTTTTTAGTTAAACATAATAGACTTATGTCGATAAGGCAAATACCCACAGTCATATTATCATTTTCATTCATAAAATTTTTCGTATGACATGCCTTGCGCGACACCACTACCAATAAAGGTTTTTTGACATATATTCTATAATGCCGACATTTTTTCCAAATGCTACCAACCACTTTATCGTTTTCATGTACTAATTTATTAATAGATTCAATAAACTTCATTATTCTTTTTAATTAAAAATAATTGACTTATGCCGCCAAGTCAACACAAGACAGTCATATGCCTTATATACAATATTTCATATGTCATGCCTTTCGCGACACCACTCCCTACAAAGGTTTTTTGACACATATTCTATAATGCCGACTTTTTTTCCAAATGCTACCAACTACCTTATCATTTTCATATACTAATTTAATAAAACATTCAAATAACTTCTATAATCTTTTTAATTAAACATAATTGACACATGCCGGCAAGCCAACAACTCACACTCATATGAACTTGCCGTATACACCATTTTGCATATGCCATACCTTGAGCGACACCACTCCTTATTTAGGTTTATTGACACATATTCTCTAATGCCGACATTTTTTCCAAATGCTACCAACCACCTTATTTGTTTAATGTTTTAATTTAGTAACACATTCAAATTGCTTCAGTATTCTTTTTAGTTAAATATAATAGACTTATGTCGATAAGGCAAATACCCACAGTCATATTATCATTATCATTCATAACATTTTTCATATGACATGCCGTGCGCGACACCACTACTTTTAAAGGTTTTTTGAGATATATTCTATAATGCCGACATTTTTTCCAAATGCTACCAACCACCTTATTTGTTTAATGTTTTAATTTAGTAACACATTCAAATTGCTTCAGTATTCTTTTTAGTTAAATATAATAGACTTATGTCGATAAGGCAAATGCCCACAGTCATATTATCATTATCATTCATGACATTTTTCATATGACATGCCGTGCGCGACACCACTACCAATAAAGGTTTTTTAACATATATTCTATAATGCCGACATTTTTTCCAAATGCTACCAACCACCTTATTGATTTCATGTACTATTTTATTAATACATTCCATAAACTTCATTATTCTTTTCAATTAAAAATAATTGACTTATGCCGCCAAGTCAACACCCCACAGTCATATGCCTTATATACAATATTTCATATGTCATGCCTTTCGCGACACCACTCCCTATAAAGGTTTTTTGACACATATTCTATAATGCCGACTTTTTTTCCAAATGCTACCAACTACCTTATCATTTTCATATACTAATTTAATAAAACATTCGAATAACTTTATTAATCTTTTTACTTAAACATAATTGACACATGCCGGCAAGCCAACAACTCACACTCATATGAACTTGCCGTATACACCATTTTGCATATGCCATACCTTGAGCGACACCACTCCTTATTTAGGTTTATTGACACATATTCTCTAATGCCGACATTTTTTCCAAATGCTACCAACCACCTTATTTGTTTAATGTTTTAATTTAGTAACACATTCAAATTGCTTCAGTATTCTTTTTAGTTAAACATAATAGACTTATGTCGATAAGGCAAATACCCACAGTCATATTATCATTTTCATTCATAAAATTTTTCGTATGACATGCCTTGCGCGACACCACTACCAATAAAGGTTTTTTGACATATATTCTATAATGCCGACATTTTTTCCAAATGCTACCAACCACTTTATCGTTTTCATGTACTAATTTATTAATAGATTCAATAAACTTCATTATTCTTTTTAATTAAAAATAATTGACTTATGCCGCCAAGTCAACACAAGACAGTCATATGCCTTATATACAATATTTCATATGTCATGCCTTTCGCGACACCACTCCCTATAAAGGTTTTTTGACACATATTCTATAATGCCGACTTTTTTTCCAAATGCTACCAACTACCTTATCATTTTCATATACTAATTTAATAAAACATTCAAATAACTTCTATAATCTTTTTAATTAAACATAATTGACACATGCCGGCAAGCCAACAACTCACACTCATATGAACTTGCCGTATACACCATTTTGCATATGCCATACCTTGAGCGACACCACTCCTTATTTAGGTTTATTGACACATATTCTCTAATGCCGACATTTTTTCCAAATGCTACCAACCACCTTATTTGTTTAATGTTTTAATTTAGTAACACATTCAAATTGCTTCAGTATTCTTTTTAGTTAAATATAATAGACTTATGTCGATAAGGCAAATACCCACAGTCATATTATCATTATCATTCATAACATTTTTCATATGACATGCCGTGCGCGACACCACTACTTTTAAAGGTTTTTTGACATATATTGTATAATGCCGACATTTTTTCCCAATGCTACCAACCACTTTATCGTTTTCATGTACTAATTTATAAATAGATTCAATTAACTTCATTACTCTTTTCAATTATACATAATTGACTTATGCCCTACAGTCATATGCCTTATATCCAATATTTCATATGCCATGCCTTTCGCGACACCACTCCATATATAGGTTTTATTACACATATGCTATAATGCAGCCATTTTCCAAATGCTACCAACCACCTTATCGTTTTCATATACTAATTTAATAAAACATTCAAATAACTTCATTAATCTTTTTAATTGAACATAATTGACACATGCCGGCAAGCCAACAACTCACACTCATATGAACTTGCCTTATACACCATTTTGCATATGCCATACCTTGAGCGACACCACTCCTTATTTAGGTTTATTGACACATATTCTCTAATGCCGACATTTTTTCCAAATGCTACCAACCACCTTATTGATTTCATGTACTATTTTATTAATACATTCAATAAACTTCATTATTCTTTTTAATTAAAAATAATTGACTTATGCCGCCAAGTCAACACCCCACAGTCATATGCCTTATATACAATATTTCGTATGACATGCCTTGCGCGACACCACTCCCTATAAAGGTTTTTTGACACATATTCTATAATGCCGACTTTTTTTCCAAATGCTACAAACTACCTTATCATTTTCATATACTAATTTAATAAAACATTCAAATAACTTCATTAATCTTTTTAATTAAACATAATTGACACATGCCGGCAAGCCAACAACTCACACAAATGCTACCAACCACCTTATTGATTTCATGTACTATTTTATTAATACAATCAATAAACTTCATTATTCTTTTCAATTAAAAATAATTGACTTATGCCGCCAAGTCAACACCCCACAGTCATATGCCTTATATACAATATTTCATATGTCATGCCTTTCGCGACACCACTCCCTATAAAGGTTTTTTGACACATATTCTATAATGCCGACTTTTTTTCCGAATGCTACCAACTACCTTATCATTTTCATATACTAATTTAATAAAATATTCGAATAACTTCATTAATCTTTTTAATTAAACATAATTGACACATGCCGGCAAGCCAACAACTCACACTCATATGAACTTGCCGTATACACCATTTTGCATATGCCATACCTTGAGCGACACCACTCCTTATTTAGGTTTATTGACACATATTCTCTAATGCCGACATTTTTTCCAAATGCTACCAACCACCTTATTTGTTTAATGTTTTAATTTAGTAACACATTCAAATAGCATCAGTATTCTTGTAAGTTAAACATAATTGACTTATGTCGATAAGGCAAATTCCCATAGTCATATGCCGTATATAAACTTTTTCATATGCCATGCATTACGCGACACCACTCCCTATAAAGGTGTATTGAGACATATTCTCTAATGCCGACATTTTTCCCAATGCTACCAACCAATTTAGTAACACATTCAAATTGCTTCAGTATTCTTTTTAGTTAAACATTATAGACTTATGTCGATAATTCAAATACCCACAGTCATATTATCATTATCATTCATAACATTTTTCATATGACATGCCGTGCGCGACACCACTACCAATAAAGGTTTTTTGACATATATTCTATAATGCCGACATTTTTTCCAAATGCTAACAACCACCTTATTGATTTCATGTACTATTTTGTTAATACAATCAATAAACTTCATTATTCTTTTCAATTAAAAATAATTGACTTATGCCGCCAAGTCAACACCCCACAGTCATATGCCTTATATACAATATTTCATATGTCATGCCTTTCGCGACACCACTCCCTATAAAGGTTTTTTGACACATATTCTATAATGCCGACTTTTTTTCCGAATGCTACCAACTACCTTATCATTTTCATATACTAATTTAATAAAATATTCGAATAACTTCATTAATCTTTTAATTAAACATAATTGACACATGCCGGCAAGCCAACAACTCACACTCATATGAACTTGCCGTATACACCATTTTGCATATGCCATACCTTGAGCGACACCACTCCTTATTTAGGTTTATTGACACATATTCTCTAATGCCGACATTTTTTCCCAATGCTACCAACCACCTTATTTGTTTCATGTTTTAATTAAGTAATACATTCAAATAGCATCAGTATTCTTTTAAGTTAAACATAATTGACTTATGTCGATAAGGCAAATTCCCATAGTCATATGCCGTATATAAACTTTTTCATATGACATGTCTTGCGCGACACCACTCTCTATAAAGGTTTATTGACACATATTCTATAATGCCGACATTTTTCCCAATGCTACCAACCACCTTATTTGTTTCATGTTTTAATTTAGTAACACATTCAAATTGCTTCAGTATTCTTTTTAGTGAAACATAATAGACTTATGTCGATAAGGCAAATGCCCACAGTCATATTATCATTATCATTCATGACATTTTTCATATGACACGCCGTGCGCGACACCACTACTTTTAAAGGTTTTTTAACATATATTCTATAATGCCGACATTTTTTCCAAATGCTACCAACCACCTTATTGATTTCATGTACTATTTTATTAATACATTCCATAAACTTCATTATTCTTTTCAATTAAAAATAATTGACTTATGCCGCCAAGTCAACACCCCACAGTCATATGCCTTATATACAATATTTCATATGTCATGCCTTTCGCGACACCACTCCCTATAAAGGTTTTTTGACACATATTCTATAATGCCGACTTTTTTTCCAAATGCTACCAACTACCTTATCATTTTCATATACTAATTTAATAAAACATTCGAATAACTTTATTAATCTTTTTACTTAAACATAATTGACACATGCCGGCAAGCCAACAACTCACACTCATATGAACTTGCCGTATACACCATTTTGCATATGCCATACCTTGAGCGACACCACTCCTTATTTAGGTTTATTGACACATATTCTCTAATGCCGACATTTTTTCCAAATGCTACCAACCACCTTATTTGTTTAATGTTTTAATTTAGTAACACATTCAAATTGCTTCAGTATTCTTTTTAGTTAAACATAATAGACTTATGTCGATAAGGCAAATACCCACAGTCATATTATCATTTTCATTCATAAAATTTTTCGTATGACATGCCTTGCGCGACACCACTACCAATAAAGGTTTTTTGACATATATTCTATAATGCCGACATTTTTTCCAAATGCTACCAACCACCTTATTGATTTCATGTACTATTTTATTAATACATTCCATAAACTTCATTATTCTTTTCAATTAAAAATAATTGACTTATGCCGCCAAGTCAACACCCCACAGTCATATGCCTTATATACAATATTTCATATGTCATGCCTTTCGCGACACCACTCCCTATAAAGGTTTTTTGACACATATTCTATAATGCCGACTTTTTTTCCAAATGCTACCAACTACCTTATCATTTTCATATACTAATTTAATAAAACATTCGAATAACTTTATTAATCTTTTTACTTAAACATAATTGACACATGCCGGCAAGCCAACAACTCACACTCATATGAACTTGCCGTATACACCATTTTGCATATGCCATACCTTGAGCGACACCACTCCTTATTTAGGTTTATTGACACATATTCTCTAATGCCGACATTTTTTCCAAATGCTACCAACCACCTTATTTGTTTAATGTTTTAATTTAGTAACACATTCAAATTGCTTCAGTATTCTTTTTAGTTAAATATAATAGACTTATGTCGATAAGGCAAATACCCACAGTCATATTATCATTATCATTCATAACATTTTTCATATGACATGCCGTGCGCGACACCACTACTTTTAAAGGTTTTTTGACATATATTGTATAATGCCGACATTTTTTCCCAATGCTACCAACCACTTTATCGTTTTCATGTACTAATTTATAAATAGATTCAATTAACTTCATTACTCTTTTCAATTATACATAATTGACTTATGCCCTACAGTCATATGCCTTATATCCAATATTTCATATGCCATGCCTTTCGCGACACCACTCCATATATAGGTTTTATTACACATATGCTATAATGCAGCCATTTTCCAAATGCTACCAACCACCTTATCGTTTTCATATACTAATTTAATAAAACATTCAAATAACTTCATTAATCTTTTTAATTGAACATAATTGACACATGCCGGCAAGCCAACAACTCACACTCATATGAACTTGCCGTATACACCATTTTGCATATGCCATACCTTGAGCGACACCACTCCTTATTTAGGTTTATTGACACATATTCTCTAATGCCGACATTTTTTCCAAATGCTACCAACCACCTTATTTGTTTAATGTTTTAATTTAGTAACACATTCAAATTGCTTCAGTATTCTTTTTAGTTAAATATAATAGACTTATGTCGATAAGGCAAATACCCACAGTCATATTATCATTATCATTCATAACATTTTTCATATGACATGCCGTGCGCGACACCACTACTTTTAAAGGTTTTTTGACATATATTGTATAATGCCGACATTTTTTCCCAATGCTACCAACCACTTTATCGTTTTCATGTACTAATTTATAAAATAGATTCAATTAACTTCATTACTCTTTTCAATTATACATAATTGACTTATGCCCTACAGTCATATGCCTTATATCCAATATTTCATATGCCATGCCTTTCGCGACACCACTACTTTTAAAGGTTTTTTGACATATATTCTATAATGCCGACTCTTTTCCAAATGCTACCAACTACCTTATAATTTTCATATACTAATTTAATAAAACATTCAAATAACTTCATTAATCTTTTTAATTAAACATAATTGACACATGCCGGCAAGCCAACAACTCACACTCATATGAACTTGCCGTATACACCATTTTGCATATGCCATACCTTGAGCGACACCACTCCTTATTTAGGTTTATTGACACATATTCTCTAATGCCGACATTTTTTCCAAATGCTACCAACCACCTTATTTGTTTAATGTTTTAATTTAGTAACACATTCAAATTGCTTCAGTATTCTTTTTAGTTAAACATAATAGACTTATGTCGATAAGGCAAATACCCACAGTCATATTATCATTTTCATTCATAAAATTTTTCGTATGACATGCCTTGCGCGACACCACTACTTTTAAAGTTTTTTGACATATATTCTATAATGCCGACATTTTTTCCAAATGCTACCAACCACTTTATCGTTTTCATGTACTAATTTATTAATAGATTCAATAAACTTCATTGTTCTTTTTAATTAAAAATAATTGACTTATGCCGCCAAGTCAACACAAGACAGTCATATGCCTTAAATACAATATTTCATATGTCATGCCTTTCACGACACCACTCCCTATAAAGGTTTTTTTGACACATATTCTATAATGCCGACTTTTTTTCCAAATGCTACCAACTACCTTATCATTTTCATATACTAATTTAATAAAACATTCAAATAACTTCATTAATCTTTTTAATTAAACATAATTGACACATGCCGGCAAGCCAACAACTCACACTCATATGAACTTGCCGTATACACCATTTTGCATATGCCATACCTTGAGCGACACCACTCCTTATTTAGGTTTATTGACACATATTCTCTAATGCCGACATTTTTTCCAAATGCTACCAACCACCTTATTTGTTTAATGTTTTAATTTAGTAAAACATTCAAATTGCTTCAGTATTCTTTTTAGTTAAACATAATAGACTTATGTCGATAAGGCAAATACCCACAGTCATCTTATCAGAGAGAGTTCTCAGTTGAGAGTGATTGACGTGTTTTACTTGTGCTCCAAGATTTTTATATATTTTTTTGCGCTTCAATCCTGCTTTTTATTTCTAAATTTGGCCTTTTTTGTGCTTTATTTAAAAAGCTGTATAATTGTGCAAAAGTGTTATTCTGTTGTCGCAGCGTAAGTCTGTTAATAATTGCATTTATTGAACGCGGCGTCAGTTCTGTATTGTTGTTATTGCCTGTTTTGATTCTTTTGCTTTGGTGCTCCCCTGTGCATACACTTGTTTGTGCGTGTGTTCGCTGCCGCATATTTCTGCTTGTGCATCGCGCTCTCGCAAATTTTTGCTATTGCCTTTCGCTCCAAACAATTTGTTTGTGTACCGTTTTCGTTTTGCTCTGCGCTTTCGCAACTTGCTTATTACAAGAATTATGTCGTGCTGTAAGAAACTTTGCACGTTCAAGCAGGCTGATGATTCTGCACAGCCGCAATTTGTTAATTGTTGGCTGTGTGAGAATATGATGCATGCTAAATGTGCAGGTCTCACTGGGCGTGATTGCGACAAGATCGCTGCAGTTGCAAAGAAGGGCTGCGGTGGCTTGCGTTGGTCGTGCCCAGATTGCATCGACAAGCAAATTGATTTCTCCAGAATGTATAATTCTGTGAGAAATCAATTCTTAAAATTGAATAATGTGGCTAAGCAACTGTCGAGTAAATTTGACTCGAGTTTTGAGTTGCTTGCCAATTATAAATTTGAGTCTCCAACCAATCGCCGGTTGGAGCCTCAACTTTTGCAATTGCCGTCTACGTCTGTTCAGACACCTACGCCTTTCTTGTCCCTTCCTGGCAACATGGATTTATCTCCAATGCTGTCTTTATCGCCTTCCCCAAGCGACTGCCCAATTACCCCCGTTTTATCCCCAATAGTAGTTCCAGCAGAGCCCGTACCTGATACCGTCCCAGTTATCCAAACTGCCTCAGCCCCGTCAGCTCCTGGCCGCAAAGGTAGACCTGCCCGTAATCTTGCCCAGATTGTTAAACACAATCATGGTGCCTCTTTAGCTCCCTCCATCTCCTGTACTACCTGCAGCCCCATCAGCACCAACTTTAACGGTTGTTGCCCCTCGTAGGCAAGTTTTTTGTGTCTCGACTTTCATCGGACACCACTTCTGAGTCATTGGCAGCCTATATTGCTAGCAAATCTTCTGCTAGCGTGTCAATAACCAAATTTAATTTCTCCACCCCTCGTGAAATATCATCATTCAAAATAAATGTTTCACATGATATGTTCCCAATCATTTGTGATCCCAAATTATGGCCTCCACACATGATTGTTCACGAGTTCAAGCCAAAAAAGCGTAACCAGCCTGTCACCCTTCCAGTCCCTTCAATACCGGGTACCATTTCTGCCCCAAAAAACTAACTTCATTTTCTGACCAAATCTGTATTCATTATCAGAATGTCAGAGGTCTTATTTCAAAGCTTAAAAATCTTTTCATAGCCAGTACTTCCTTCGACTCGGATATAATAGCATTTTCCGAAACATGGTTAAATTCAACCATATCCGATTTTGAGGTATTTTCGAATAGTTTTATTTTGTATAGAAATGATCGACCGACTCGAGGTGGTGGGGTGTTAATTGCCGTTAAAGCCACTCTCCAGTCAGAACTTTTCTGTTTTAGTACGCCTACTGACGCTGAAATTATCTCAGTCAAGGTGTCTTTTCCTACACGGAATATCTATATTACATGCTCTTATGTTCCTCCTTCTTCTGATATTCAAGTTTATATGAAACATATTACTTGTATTAAAGAAGTTTCTTCACACGTGCGTGATAATGACCTATTTATGGTGTTGGGTGATTTTAATTTGCCGAACATCTCTTGGTCATTATTCACTGCCGAAAATTATCTAGTGCCCTTAGCACAGCATGATTTTATAGACTGCATGCTTGATCTTTCGTTGTTTCAAATCAATTCAATTTCTAATCATTTGAATAGAACACTTGACCTTGTATTTGTTAACAACTACCTTATCTCTAATGTGTCTAGGTACCCTCCTTTATCTCTTCCTGAGGATGTATATCATCCTACTTTAGAGATTACAATGTTCAATTGTAATCGTCTCATTTCGTGCTCATCAGCCAATAAGCCCCGCCTCTGCTTTCGCAAAGGAAATTATTCATTGCTGAATCAGCTTATTTATGCAACCGATTGGTCTTTCTTATATGACTCGGTTGATATGAATACTACTATTACTTTTTTTATAGCACCCTAAACTCCCTCTTAGTTATGAGCATTCCCAAGTCAATTCCTTCGACTACTTCTTCAAAACCACCCTGGTTTACTCCCAGATTGTCACATCTTAAAAACTTAAAATCTAAATATTTTAAAAGTTTAAAAAGTCTGGTTCGTGTACAGACTTGGCTAAATATTCCATAGCCAAGTCGAACTTTTTCTTCTGAATTCTCAATGCTATGAGAATTATCTAACTCGTTGTAAAAGGCAATTTGCCCAAAATCCGAGACAGTTTTACAATTTTGTAAACTTGAAGCGTAAATCTTCAAGTTTGCCAACTTCTTTTTCTTTCGGGATGGATAAAGCTAGTAATGACTCTGATTCTGCTAACCTCTTTGCTAATTTTTTCCAATCTACTTACTCCTCAGTCTGTCCTAATAATAATTCTTATCCTTATACTATTTCTTCCTCTAGTTCTATACCTCCTCCTATTATTTCACACTCCTCTCTCCCTTTCAGCTATAAACTCTTTAAAATCTTCTTACTCTCCTGGGCCTGACAATATTCCTAGTTGTCTACTCAAGGAGTGTAGTTCTTCCCTTCTTTATCCATTGCAAAAGCTTTTTAATCTATCTCTTGAATCTTCTGTATTTCCATCTCTTTGGAAAGAATCTTATATCATTCCTCTCCACAAGAAAGGTGGAAAGTCTGATATACAAAATTACAGGGGCATTGCAAAACTGTCCGCTATTCCTAAATTATTTGAAAAAATAATCACTTCGAATTTGCAGCATTTCTGCAAATCAGTTGTTTCCCCTGTTCAACATGGATTCGTAAAGAATCGGTCAACTACGACCAATCTGCTTGAATTTACTTCCTTGGTAAATGATGCCTTTCTTTCGAAAATGCAAACTGATGTCATTTATACTGACTTCAGTAAGGCGTTTGACTCTGTGCACCATGACATTTTACTTTTAAAACTTGACCGAATAGGTTTCCCTCCGTCTCTTTTGCTTTGGATAAATTCTTATTTAAAAGGTAGGACCCAAAGAGTAATGCTGAGGCAGACTACCTCTAAACAGGTTCACGTTACTTCTGGTGTTCCCTCAAGGTAGTCATCTTGGACCTTTACTCTTTACTCTTTTTATAAATGATCTCCCCTCTGTTATATCACATGCCCGTGTACTTATTCTATCATACACTAATCCCTACATCATTCTCGTCTACAAGACGATTTGAACGCTATGCAACTTTGGTGTTCGGCCAATCAATTGCATCTGAATTGTTCAAAGTGTATGTTTATGACATTTTATCGTACTACACCTTATCTTGTCAGTTATACAATCGACAATACCCTTTGCAACGTATACTAACAGTTAAGGATCTAGGCGTTCTTTTTGATTCTAAACTCTGTTTCAATCTTCACATAGATACCATCGTTAATGAGGCAAAAGGTGTACTTGGATTCATTAAACGATGGTCTAAAGAGTTTAACGATCCTTTTATAACGAAACTTCTGTACATCTCTCTTGTTCGCCCTATCCTTGAATACTGCTCTTGCATCTGGTCTCCGCAGTATAACAATAGCCAGGATCGTATTGAATCTGTTCAGAAGCAATTTCTGCTTTTTGCCTTACGAGGTTTAAATTGGGACCCTAATCTTCGTTTGCCATCCTACTCCAGCAGGCTGCTTCTTCTTAACCTTCCGTCATTAACCAACCGTAGGACAATTCTTGGTGTTGTCCTTCTACATAAGTTGATTATTGGCGATATAGATTCTCCTTTTTCTGCTAGGGCGTCTTCAATTCTCTGTCCCGTCTAGACCAACCAGAAATTACCGCCCCTTATTCCTGTCTACGTGCACAACAGACTACGCTATGCACAATCCTTTTCGCGTGCTATGTAAAAATTATAATAGTTTGCATCACGTTTTCTCGATAGAACTTTCTCTACCCCTAATAAAATCGTTGCTTTCAGGATACCTTCGGGAAGTCATTGACCACTCCCAGCTATGAGCAGGGGCATAGCTTGCCGGACAGGCTGTAAATTTTCCCCCACCGGGTCGGTGATTTCCCATTACTTTTCTCTGTCCTATCTACTTAACACTCTATACATCTAGCTTAAATTTCTTTACTTTATTAACAATCTTCTTACTTTTACTTTTTCTTATTTATTGTATTTTATTAATTAATATAGCAAACTAAGATTATCTTTAATTTTACTTAAGAACACTTTTTTCCTACTTACTCCCTTCTGCTTAGATGTAGGCTCTAATAGCGTCACTGACAAATTTAGCTGTGAAAAGGGGCACAGCTGGCCGGACTGGCAACTAAAACACCTCCATCGGTCGGTGATGCTATTTAGAGAACTGTGTTATCTAACTAGGCTTTTAGCATATAATTCCATTATGTATTGTATGTATAATGAGGAAGACACTCGTTTTGTCAACCATTAATAAATAAATAAATAAGGATCTGCGGATCGGTTTATTCTATATTTATTCTATATTATCATTCATAAAATTTATCATATGACATGCCGTGCGCGACACCACTACTTTTAAAGGTTTTTTGACATATATTCTATAATGCCGACTCTTTTTCCAAATGCTACCAACCACCTTATAATTTTCATATACTAATTTAATAAAACATTCAAATAACTTCATTAATCTTTTTAATTAAACATAATTGACACATGCCGGCAAGCCAACAAATCACACAAATGCTACCAACCACCTTATTGATTTCATGTACTATTTTATTAATACAATCAATAAACTTCATTATTCTTTTCAATTAAAAATAATTGACTTATGCCGCCAAGTCAACACCCCACAGTCATATGCCTTATATACAATATTTCATATGTCATGCCTTTCGTGACACCACTCCCTATAAAGGTTTTTTGACACATATTCTATAATGCCGACTTTTTTTCCAAATGCTTCCAACTACCTTATCATTTTCATATACTAATTTAATAAAACATTCAAATAACTTCATTAATCTTTTTAATTAAACATAATTGACACATGCCGGCAAGCCAACAACTCACACTCATAAGAACTTGCCGTATACACCATTTTGCATATGCCATACCTTGAGCGACACCACTCCTTATTTAGGTTTATTGACACATATTCTCTAATGCCGACATTTTTTCCAAATGCTACCAACCACCTTATTTGTTTAATGTTTTAATTTAGTAACACATTCAAATAGCATCAGTATTCTTTAAGTTAAACATAATTGACTTATGTCGATAGGGCAAATTCCCATAGTCATATGCCGTATATAAACTTTTTCATATGCCATGCATTACGCGACACCACTCCCTATAAAGGTGTATTGACACATATTCTCTAATGCCGACATTTTTCCCAATGCTACCAACCAATTTAGTAACACATTCAAATTGCTTCAGTATTCTTTTTAGTTAAACATTATAGACTTATGTGGATAAGGCAAATACCCACAGTCATATTATCATTATCATTCATAACATTTTTCATATGACATGCCGTCCGCGACACCACTACCAATAAAGGTTTTTTGATATATATATTCTATAATGCCGACATTTTTTCCAAATGCTAACAACCACCTTATTGATTTCATGTACTATTTTATTAATACAATCAATAAACTTCATTATTCTTTTCAATTAAAAATAATTGACTTATGCCGCCAAGTCAACACCCCACAGTCATATGCCTTATATACAATATTTCATATGTCATGCTTTTCGCGACACCACTCCCTATAAAGGTTTTTTGACACATATTCTATAATGCCGACTTTTTTTCCAAATGCTACAAACTACCTTATCATTTTCATATACTAATTTAATAAAACATTCAAATAACTTCATTAATCTTTTAATTAAACATAATTGACACATGCCGGCAAGCCAACAACTCACACAAATGCTACCAACCACCTTATTGATTTCATGTACTATTTTATTAATACAATCAATAAACTTCATTATTCTTTTCAATTAAAAATAATTGACTTATGCCGCCAAGTCAACACCCCACAGTCATATGCCTTATATACAATATTTCATATGTCATGCCTTTCGCGACACCACTCCCTATAAAGGTTTTTTGACACATATTCTATAATGCCGACTTTTTTCCAAATGCTACCAACTACCTTATCATTTTCATATACTAATTTAATAAAACATTCAAATAACTTCATTAATCTTTTAATTAAACATAATTGACACATGCCGGCAAGCCAACAACTCACACTCATATGAACTTGCCGTATACACCATTTTGCATATGCCATACCTTGAGCGACACCACTCCTTATTTAGGTTTATTGACACATATTCTCTAATGCCGACATTTTTTCCAAATGCTACCAACCACCTTATTTGTTTAATGTTTTAATTTAGTAACACATTCAAATAGCATCAGTATTCTTTTAAGTTAAACATAATTGACTTATGTCGATAAGGCAAATTCCCATAGTCATATGCCGTATATAAACTTTTTCATATGCCATGCATTACGCGACACCACTCCCTATAAAGGTGTATTGACACATATTCTCTAATGCCGACATTTTTCCCAATGCTACCAACCAATTTAGTAACACATTCAAATTGCTTCAGTATTCTTTTTAGTTAAACATTATAGACTTATGTCGATAAGGCAAATACCCACAGTCATATTATCATTATCATTCATAACATTTTTCATATGACATGCCGTGCGCGACACCACTACCAATAAAGGTTTTTTGACATATATTCTATAATGCCGACATTTTTTCCAAATGCTAACAACCACCTTATTGATTTCATGTACTATTTTATTAATACAATCAATAAACTTCATTATTCTTTTCAATTAAAAATAATTGACTTATGCCGCCAAGTCAACACCCCACAGTCATATGCCTTATATACAATATTTCATATGTCATGCCTTTCGCGACACCACTCCCTATAAAGGTTTTTTGACATATTCTATAATGCCGACTTTTTTTCCGAATGCTACCAACTACCTTATCATTTTCATATACTAATTTAATAAAACATTCGAATAACTTCATTAATCTTTTTAATTAAACATAATTGACACATGCCGGCAAGCCAACAACTCACACTCATATGAACTTGCCGTATACACCATTTTGCATATGCCATACCTTGAGCGACACCACTCCTTATTTAGGTTTATTGACACATATTCTCTAATGCCGACATTTTTTCCCAATGCTACCAACCACCTTATTTGTTTCATGTTTTAATTAAGTAATACATTCAAATAGCATCAGTATTCTTTTAAGTTAAACATAATTGACTTATGTCGATAAGGCAAATTCCCATAGTCATATGCCGTATATAAACTTTTTCATATGACATGTCTTGCGCGACACCACTCTCTATAAAGGTTTATTGACACATATTCTATAATGCCGACATTTTTCCCAATGCTACCAACCACCTTATTTGTTTCATGTTTTAATTTAGTAACACATTCAAATTGCTTCAGTATTCTTTTAGTGAAACATAATAGACTTATGTCGATAAGGCAAATGCCCACAGTCATATTATCATTATCATTCATGACATTTTTCATATGACATGCCGTGCGCGACACCACTACTTTTAAAGGTTTTTTAACATATATTCTATAATGCCGACATTTTTTCCCAATGCTACCAACCACTTTATCGTTTTCATGTACTAATTTATAAATAGATTCAATTAACTTCATTACTCTTTTCAATTATACATAATTGACTTATGCCCTACAGTCATATGCCTTATATCCAATATTTCATATGCCATGCCTTTCGCGACACCACTCCATATATAGGTTTTATTACACATATGCTATAATGCAGCCATTTTCCAAATGCTACCAACCACCTTATCGTTTTCATATACTAATTTAATAAAACATTCAAATAACTTCATTAATCTTTTTAATTGAACATAATTGACACATGCCGGCAAGCCAACAACTCACACTCATATGAACTTGCCGTATACACCATTTTGCATATGCCATACCTTGAGCGACACCACTCCTTATTTAGGTTTATTGACACATATTCTCTAATGCCGACATTTTTTCCAAATGCTACCAACCACCTTATTGATTTCATGTACTATTTTATTAATACATTCAATAAACTTCATTATTCTTTTCAATTAAAAATAATTGACTTATGCCGCCAAGTCAACACCCCACAGTCATATGCCTTATATACAATATTTCGTATGACATGCCTTGCGCGACACCACTACCAATAAAAAGTCTTATGACATATATTCTATAATGCCGACATTTTTTCCAAATGCTACCAACCACTTTATCGTTTTCATGTACTAATTTATTAATAGATTCAATAAACTTCATTATTCTTTTTAATTAAAAATAATTGACTTATGCCGCCAAGTCAACACAAGACAGTCATATGCCTTATATACAATATTTCATATGTCAAGGTTTTTTCACACATATTCTCTAATGCCGACATTTTTCCCAATGCTACCAACCTCCTTATTTGTTTCATGTTTTAATTTAGTAACACATTCAAATTGCTTCAGTATTCTTTTAAGTTAAACATAATTGACTTATGTCGATAAGGCAAATTCCCATAGTCATATGCCGTAAATAAACTTTTTCATATGTCATGCCTTGCGCGACACCACTCCCTATAAAGGTTTATTGACACATATTCTCTAATGCCGACATTTTTCCCAATGCAACCAACCACCTTATTTGTTTCATGTTTTAATTTAGTAACACATTCAAATTGCTTCAGTATTCTTTTTAGTTAAACATAATAGACTTATGTCGATAAGGCAAATACCCACAGTCATATTATCATTATCATTCATAACATTTTTCATATGACATGCCGTGCGCGACACCACTACTTTTAAAGGTTTTTTGACATATATTCTATAATGCCGACTCTTTTTCCAAATGCTACCAACTACCTTATAATTTTCATATACTAATTTAATAAAACATTCAAATAACTTCATTAATCTTTTTAATTAAACATAATTGACACATGCCGGCAAGCCAACAACTCACACTCATATGAACTTGCCGTATACACCATTTTTGCATATGCCATACCTTGAGCGACACCACTCCTTATTTAGGTTTATTGACACATATTCTCTAATGCCGACATTTTTTCCAAATGCTACCAACCACCTTATTTGTTTAATGTTTTAATTTAGTAACACATTCAAATTGCTTCAGTATTCTTTTTAGTTAAACATAATAGACTTATGTCGATAAGGCAAATACCCACAGTCATATTATCATTTTCATTCATAAAATTTTTCGTATGACATGCCTTGCGCGACACCACTACTTTTAAAGTTTTTTGACATATATTCTATAATGCCGACATTTTTTCCAAATGCTACCAACCACTTTATCGTTTTCATGTACTAATTTATTAATAGATTCAATAAACTTCATTGTTCTTTTTAATTAAAAATAATTGACTTATGCCGCCAAGTCAACACAAGACAGTCATATGCCTTAAATACAATATTTCATATGTCATGCCTTTCGCGACACCACTCCCTATAAAGGTTTTTTGACACATATTCTATAATGCCGACTTTTTTCCAAATGCTACCAACTACCTTATCATTTTCATATACTAATTTAATAAAACATTCAAATAACTTCATTAATCTTTTAATTAAACATAATTGACACATGCCGGCAAGCCAACAACTCACACTCATATGAACTTGCCGTATACACCATTTTGCATATGCCATACCTTGAGCGACACCACTCCTTATTTAGGTTTATTGACACATATTCTCTAATGCCGACATTTTTTCCAAATGCTACCAACCACCTTATTTGTTTAATGTTTTAATTTAGTAAAACATTCAAATTGCTTCAGTATTCTTTTTAGTTAAACATAATAGACTTATGTCGATAAGGCAAATACCCACAGTCATCTTATCAGAGAGAGTTCTCAGTTGAGAGTGATTGACGTGTTTTACTTGTGCTCCAAGATTTTTATATATTTTTTGCGCTTCAATCCTGCTTTTTTATTTCTAAATTTGGCCTTTTTTGTGCTTTATTTAAAAAGCTGTATAATTGTGCAAAGTGTTATTCTGTTGTCGCAGCGTAAGTCTGTTAATAATTGCATTTATTGAACGCGGCGTCAGTTCTGTATTGTTGTTATTGCCTGTTTTGATTCTTTTGCTTTGGTGCTCCCCTGTGCATACACTTGTTTGTGCGTGTGTTCGCTGCCGCATATTTCTGCTTGTGCATCGCGCTCTCGCAAATTTTGCTATTGCCTTTCGCTCCAAACAATTTGTTTGTGTACCGTTTTCGTTTTGCTCTGCGCTTTCGCAACTTGCTTATTACAAGAATTATGTCGTGCTGTAAGAAACTTTGCACGTTCAAGCAGGCTGATGATTCTGCACAGCCGCAATTTGTTAATTGTTGGCTGTGTGAGAATATGATGCATGCTAAATGTGCAGGTCTCACTGGGCGTGATTGCGACAAGATCGCTGCAGTTGCAAAGAAGGGCTGCGGTGGCTTGCGTTGGTCGTGCCCAGATTGCATCGACAAGCAAATTGATTTCTCCAGAATGTATAATTCTGTGAGAAATCAATTCTTAAAATTGAATAATGTGGCTAAGCAACTGTCGAGTAAATTTGACTCGAGTTTTGAGTTGCTTGCCAATTATAAATTTGAGTCTCCAACCAATCGCCGGTTGGAGCCTCAACTTTTGCAATTGCCGTCTACGTCTGTTCAGACACCTACGCCTTTCTTGTCCCTTCCTGGCAACATGGATTTATCTCCAATGCTGTCTTTATCGCCTTCCCCAAGCGACTGCCCAATTACCCCGTTTTATCCCCAATAGTAGTTCCAGCAGAGCCCGTACCTGATACCGTCCCAGTTATCCAAACTGCCTCAGCCCCGTCAGCTCCTGGCCGCAAAGGTAGACCTGCCCGTAATCTTGCCCAGATTGTTAAACACAATCATGGTGCCTCTTTAGCTCCTCCATCTCCTGTACTACCTGCAGCCCCATCAGCACCAACTTTAACGGTTGTTGCCCCTCGTAGGCAAGTTTTTGTGTCTCGACTTTCATCGGACACCACTTCTGAGTCATTGGCAGCCTATATTGCTAGCAAATCTTCTGCTAGCGTGTCAATAACCAAATTTAATTTCTCCACCCCTCGTGAAATATCATCATTCAAAATAAATGTTTCACATGATATGTTCCCAATCATTTGTGATCCCAAATTATGGCCTCGACACATGATTGTTCACGAGTTCAAGCCAAAAAGCGTAACCAGCCTGTCACCCTTCCAGTCCCTTCAATACCGGGTACCATTTCTGCCCCAAAAAACTAACTTCATTTTCTGACCAAATCTGTATTCATTATCAGAATGTCAGAGGTCTTATTTCAAAGCTTAAAAATCTTTTCATAGCCAGTACTTCCTTCGACTCGGATATAATAGCATTTTCCGAAACATGGTTAAATTCAACCATATCCGATTTTGAGGTATTTTCGAATAGTTTTATTTTGTATAGAAATGATCGACCGACTCGAGGTGGTGGGGTGTTAATTGCCGTTAAAGCCACTCTCCAGTCAGAACTTTTCTGTTTTAGTACGCCTACTGACGCTGAAATTATCTCAGTCAAGGTGTCTTTTCCTACACGGAATATCTATATTACATGCTCTTATGTTCCTCCTTCTTCTGATATTCAAGTTTATATGAAACATATTACTTGTATTAAAGAAGTTTCTTCACACGTGCGTGATAATGACCTATTTATGGTGTTGGGTGATTTTAATTTGCCGAACATCTCTTGGTCATTATTCACTGCCGAAAATTATCTAGTGCCCTTAGCACAGCATGATTTTATAGACTGCATGCTTGATCTTTCGTTGTTTCAAATCAATTCAATTTCTAATCATTTGAATAGAACACTTGACCTTGTATTTGTTAACAACTACCTTATCTCTAATGTGTCTAGGTACCCTCCTTTATCTCTTCCTGAGGATGTATATCATCCTACTTTAGAGATTACAATGTTCAATTGTAATCGTCTCATTTCGTGCTCATCAGCCAATAAGCCCCGCCTCTGCTTTCGCAAAGGAAATTATTCATTGCTGAATCAGCTTATTTATGCAACCGATTGGTCTTTCTTATATGACTCGGTTGATATGAATACTACTATTACTTTTTTTATAGCACCCTAAACTCCCTCTTAGTTATGAGCATTCCCAAGTCAATTCCTTCGACTACTTCTTCAAAACCACCCTGGTTTACTCCCAGATTGTCACATCTTAAAAACTTAAAATCTAAATATTTTAAAAAGTTTAAAAAGTCTGGTTCGTGTACAGACTTGGCTAAATATTCCATAGCCAAGTCGAACTTTTTTCTTCTGAATTCTCAATGCTATGAGAATTATCTAACTCGTTGTAAAAGGCAATTTGCCCAAAATCCGAGACAGTTTTACAATTTTGTAAACTTGAAGCGTAAATCTTCAAGTTTGCCAACTTCTTTTCTTTCGGGATGGATAAAGCTAGTAATGACTCTGATTCTGCTAACCTCTTTGCTAATTTTTTCCAATCTACTTACTCCTCAGTCTGTCCTAATAATAATTCTTATCCTTATACTATTTCTTCCTCTAGTTCTATACCTCCTCCTATTATTTCACACTCCTCTCTCCTTTCAGCTATAAACTCTTTAAAATCTTCTTACTCTCCTGGGCCTGACAATATTCCTAGTTGTCTACTCAAGGAGTGTAGTTCTTCCCTTCTTTATCCATTGCAAAAGCTTTTTAATCTATCTCTTGAATCTTCTGTATTTCCATCTCTTTGGAAAGAATCTTATATCATTCCTCTCCACAAGAAAGGTGGAAAGTCTGATATACAAAATTACAGGGGCATTGCAAAAACTGTCCGCTATTCCTAAATTATTTGAAAAAAATAATCACTTCGAATTTGCAGCATTTCTGCAAATCAGTTGTTTCCCTGTTCAACATGGATTCGTAAAGAATCGGTCAACTACGACCAATCTGCTTGAATTTACTTCCTTGGTAAATGATGCCTTTCTTTCGAAAATGCAAACTGATGTCATTTATACTGACTTCAGTAAGGCGTTTGACTCTGTGCACCATGACATTTTACTTTTAAAACTTGACCGAATAGGTTTCCCTCCGTCTCTTTTGCTTTGGATAAATTCTTATTTAAAAGGTAGGACCCAAAGAGTAATGCTGAGGCAGACTACCTCTAAACAGGTTCACGTTACTTCTGGTGTTCCTCAAGGTAGTCATCTTGGACCTTTACTCTTTACTCTTTTTATAAATGATCTCCCCTCTGTTATATCACATGCCCGTGTACTTATTCTATCATACACTAATCCCCTACATCATTCTCGTCTACAAGACGATTTGAACGCTATGCAACTTTGGTGTTCGGCCAATCAATTGCATCTGAATTGTTCAAAGTGTATGTTTATGACATTTTATCGTACTACACCTTATCTTGTCAGTTATACAATCGACAATACCCCTTTGCAACGTATACTAACAGTTAAGGATCTAGGCGTTCTTTTTTGATTCTAAACTCTGTTTCAATCTTCACATAGATACCATCGTTAATGAGGCAAAGGTGTACTTGGATTCATTAAACGATGGTCTAAAGAGTTTAACGATCCTTTTATAACGAAACTTCTGTACATCTCTCTTGTTCGCCCTATCCTTGAATACTGCTCTTGCATCTGGTCTCCGCAGTATAACAATAGCCAGGATCGTATTGAATCTGTTCAGAAGCAATTTCTGCTTTTTGCCTTACGAGGTTTAAATTGGGACCCTAATCTTCGTTTGCCATCCTACTCCAGCAGGCTGCTTCTTCTTAACCTTCCGTCATTAACCAACCGTAGGACAATTCTTGGTGTTGTCATTCTACATAAGTTGATTATTGGCGATATAGATTCTCCTTTTCTGCTAGGGCGTCTTCAATTCTCTGTCCCGTCTAGACCAACCAGAAATTACCGCCCCTTATTCCTGTCTACGTGCACAACAGACTACGCTATGCACAATCCTTTTCGCGTGCTATGTAAAAATTATAATAGTTTGCATCACGTTTTCTCGATAGAACTTTCTCTACCCCTAATAAAATCGTTGCTTTCAGGATACCTTCGGGAAGTCATTGACCACTCCCAGCTATGAGCAGGGGGCATAGCTTGCCGGACAGGCTGTAAATTTTCCCCCACCGGGTCGGTGATTTCCCATTACTTTTCTCTCTGTCCTATCTACTTAACACTCTATACATCTAGCTTAAATTTCTTTACTTTATTAACAATCTTCTTACTTTACTTTTTCTTATTTATTGTATTTTATTAATTAATATAGCAAACTAAGATTATCTTTAATTTTACTTAAGAACACTTTTTTCCTACTTACTCCCTTCTGCTTAGATGTAGGCTCTAATAGCGTCACTGACAAATTTAGCTGTGAAAAGGGGCACAGCTGGCCGGACTGGCAACTAAAACACCTCCATCGGTCGGTGATGCTATTTAGAGAACTGTGTTATCTAACTAGGCTTTTAGCATATAATTCCATTATGTATTGTATGTATAATGAGGAAGACACTCGTTTTGTCAACCATTAATAAATAAATAAATAAGGATCTGCGGATCGGTTTATTCTATATTTATTCTATATTATCATTCATAAAATTTTTCATATGACATGCCGTGCGCGACACCACTACTTTTAAAGGTTTTTGACATATATTCTATAATGCCGACTCTTTTTCCAAATGCTACCAACCACCTTATAATTTTCATATACTAATTTAATAAAACATTCAAATAACTTCATTAATCTTTTAATTAAACATAATTGACACATGCCGGCAAGCCAACAAATCACACAAATGCTACCAACCACCTTATTGATTTCATGTACTATTTTATTAATACAATCAATAAACTTCATTATTCTTTTCAATTAAAAATAATTGACTTATGCCGCCAAGTCAACACCCCACAGTCATATGCCTTATATACAATATTTCATATGTCATGCCTTTCGCGACACCACTCCCTATAAAGGTTTTTTGACACATATTCTATAATGCCGACTTTTTTCCAAATGCTTCCAACTACCTTATCATTTTCATATACTAATTTAATAAAACATTCAAATAACTTCATTAATCTTTTTAATTAAACATAATTGACACATGCCGGCAAGCCAACAACTCACACTCATATGAACTTGCCGTATACACCATTTTGCATATGCCATACCTTGAGCGACACCACTCCTTATTTAGGTTTATTGACACATATTCTCTAATGCCGACATTTTTTCCAAATGCTACCAACCACCTTATTTGTTTAATGTTTTAATTTAGTAACACATTCAAATAGCATCAGTATTCTTTTAAGTTAAACATAATTGACTTATGTCGATAAGGCAAATTCCCATAGTCATATGCCGTATATAAACTTTTTCATATGCCATGCATTACGCGACACCACTCCCTATAAAGGTGTATTGACACATATTCTCTAATGCCGACATTTTTCCCAATGCTACCAACCAATTTAGTAACACATTCAAATTGCTTCAGTATTCTTTTTTAGTTAAACATTATAGACTTATGTGGATAAGGCAAATACCCACAGTCATATTATCATTATCATTCATAACATTTTTCATATGACATGCCGTCCGCGACACCACTACCAATAAAGGTTTTTTGATATATATATTCTATAATGCCGACATTTTTTCCAAATGCTAACAACCACCTTATTGATTTCATGTACTATTTTATTAATACAATCAATAAACTTCATTATTCTTTTCAATTAAAATAATTGACTTATGCCGCCAAGTCAACACCCCACAGTCATATGCCTTATATACAATATTTCATATGTCATGCTTTTCGCGACACCACTCCCTATAAAGGTTTTTTGACACATATTCTATAATGCCGACTTTTTTTCCAAATGCTACAAACTACCTTATCATTTTCATATACTAATTTAATAAAACATTCAAATAACTTCATTAATCTTTTTAATTAAACATAATTGACACATGCCGGCAAGCCAACAACTCACACAAATGCTACCAACCACCTTATTGATTTCATGTACTATTTTATTAATACAATCAATAAACTTCATTATTCTTTTCAATTAAAAATAATTGACTTATGCCGCCAAGTCAACACCCCACAGTCATATGCCTTATATACAATATTTCATATGTCATGCCTTTCGCGACACCACTCCCTATAAAGGTTTTTTGACACATATTCTATAATGCCGACTTTTTTCCAAATGCTACCAACTACCTTATCATTTTCATATACTAATTTAATAAAACATTCAAATAACTTCATTAATCTTTTAATTAAACATAATTGACACATGCCGGCAAGCCAACAACTCACACTCATATGAACTTGCCGTATACACCATTTTGCATATGCCATACCTTGAGCGACACCACTCCTTATTTAGGTTTATTGACACATATTCTCTAATGCCGACATTTTTTCCAAATGCTACCAACCACCTTATTTGTTTAATGTTTTAATTTAGTAACACATTCAAATAGCATCAGTATTCTTTTAAGTTAAACATAATTGACTTATGTCGATAAGGCAAATTCCCATAGTCATATGCCGTATATAAACTTTTTCATATGCCATGCATTACGCGACACCACTCCCTATAAAGGTGTATTGACACATATTCTCTAATGCCGACATTTTTTCCCAATGCTACCAACCAATTTAGTAACACATTCAAATTGCTTCAGTATTCTTTTTTAGTTAAACATTATAGACTTATGTCGATAAGGCAAATACCCACAGTCATATTATCATTATCATTCATAACATTTTTCATATGACATGCCGTGCGCGACACCACTACCAATAAAGGTTTTTTGACATATATTCTATAATGCCGACATTTTTTCCAAATGCTAACAACCACCTTATTGATTTCATGTACTATTTTATTAATACAATCAATAAACTTCATTATTCTTTTCAATTAAAAATAATTGACTTATGCCGCCAAGTCAACACCCCACAGTCATATGCCTTATATACAATATTTCATATGTCATGCCTTTCGCGACACCACTCCCTATAAAGGTTTTTTGACACATATTCTATAATGCCGACTTTTTTTCCGAATGCTACCAACTACCTTATCATTTTCATATACTAATTTAATAAAACATTCGAATAACTTCATTAATCTTTTAATTAAACATAATTGACACATGCCGGCAAGCCAACAACTCACACTCATATGAACTTGCCGTATACACCATTTTGCATATGCCATACCTTGAGCGACACCACTCCTTATTTAGGTTTATTGACACATATTCTCTAATGCCGACATTTTTTCCCAATGCTACCAACCACCTTATTTGTTTCATGTTTTAATTAAGTAATACATTCAAATAGCATCAGTATTCTTTATTAGTTAAACATAATTGACTTATGTCGATAAGGCAAATTCCATAGTCATATGCCGTATATAAACTTTTTCATATGACATGTCTTGCGCGACACCACTCTCTATAAAGGTTTATTGACACATATTCTATAATGCCGACATTTTTCCCAATGCTACCAACCACCTTATTTGTTTCATGTTTTAATTTAGTAACACATTCAAATTGCTTCAGTATTCTTTTAGTGAAACATAATAGACTTATGTCGATAAGGCAAATGCCCACAGTCATATTATCATTATCATTCATGACATTTTTCATATGACATGCCGTGCGCGACACCACTACTTTTAAAGGTTTTTTAACATATATTCTATAATGCCGACATTTTTTCCAAATGCTACCAACCACCTTATTGATTTCATGTACTATTTTATTAATACATTCCATAAACTTCATTATTCTTTTCAATTAAAAATAATTGACTTATGCCGCCAAGTCAACACCCCACAGTCATATGCCTTATATACAATATTTCATATGTCATGCCTTTCGCGACACCACTCCCTATAAAGGTTTTTTGACACATATTCTATAATGCCGACTTTTTTTCCAAATGCTACCAACTACCTTATCATTTTCATATACTAATTTAATAAAACATTCGAATAACTTTATTAATCTTTTTACTTAAACATAATTGACACATGCCGGCAAGCCAACAACTCACACTCATATGAACTTGCCGTATACACCATTTTGCATATGCCATACCTTGAGCGACACCACTCCTTATTTAGGTTTATTGACACATATTCTCTAATGCCGACATTTTTTCCAAATGCTACCAACCACCTTATTTGTTTAATGTTTTAATTTAGTAACACATTCAAATTGCTTCAGTATTCTTTTTAGTTAAACATAATAGACTTATGTCGATAAGGCAAATACCCACAGTCATATTATCATTTTCATTCATAAAATTTTTCGTATGACATGCCTTGCGCGACACCACTACCAATAAAGGTTTTTTGACATATATTCTATAATGCCGACATTTTTTCCAAATGCTACCAACCACTTTATCGTTTTCATGTACTAATTTATTAATAGATTCAATAAACTTCATTATTCTTTTTAATTAAAAATAATTGACTTATGCCGCCAAGTCAACACAAGACAGTCATATGCCTTATATACAATATTTCATATGTCATGCCTTTCGCGACACCACTCCCTATAAAGGTTTTTTGACACATATTCTATAATGCCGACTTTTTTTCCAAATGCTACCAACTACCTTATCATTTTCATAAACTAATTTAATAAAACATTCAAATAACTTCTATAATCTTTTTAATTAAACATAATTGACACATGCCGGCAAGCCAACAACTCACACTCATATGAACTTGCCGTATACACCATTTTGCATATGCCATACCTTGAGCGACACCACTCCTTATTTAGGTTTATTGACACATATTCTCTAATGCCGACATTTTTTCCAAATGCTACCAACCACCTTATTTGTTTAATGTTTTTAATTTAGTAACACATTCAAATTGCTTCAGTATTCTTTTTTAGTTAAATATAATAGACTTATGTCGATAAGGCAAATACCCACAGTCATATTATCATTATCATTCATAACATTTTTCATATGACATGCCGTGCGCGACACCACTACTTTTAAAGGTTTTTTGACATATATTGTATAATGCCGACATTTTTTCCCAATGCTACCAACCACTTTATCGTTTTCATGTACTAATTTATAAATAGATTCAATTAACTTCATTACTCTTTTCAATTATACATAATTGACTTATGCCCTACAGTCATATGCCTTATATACAATATTTCATATGCCATGCCTTTCGCGACACCACTCCATATATAGGTTTTATTACACATATGCTATAATGCAGCCATTTTCCAAATGCTACCAACCACCTTATCGTTTTCATATACTAATTTAATAAAACATTCAAATAACTTCATTAATCTTTTAATTAAACATAATTGACACATGCCGGCAAGCCAACAACTCACACTCATATGAACTTGCCGTATACACCATTTTGCATATGCCATACCTTGAGCGACACCACTCCTTATTTAGGTTTATTGACACATATTCTCTAATGCCGACATTTTATCCAAATGCTACCAACCACCTTATTGATTTCATGTACTATTTTATTAATACATTCAATAAACTTCATTATTCTTTTCAATTAAAAATAATTGACTTATGCCGCCAAGTCAACACCCCACAGTCATATGCCTTATATACAATATTTCGTATGACATGCCTTGCGCGACACCACTACCAATAAAAGTTTTATGACATATATTCTATAATGCCGACATTTTTCCCAAATGCTACCAACCACTTTATCGTTTTCATGTACTAATTTATTAATAGATTCAATAAACTTCATTATTCTTTTTAATTAAAAATAATTGACTTATGCCGCCAAGTCAACACAAGACAGTCATATGCCTTATATACAATATTTCATATGTCATGCCTTTCACGACACCACTCCCTATAAAGGTTTTTTGACACATATTCTATAATGCCGACTTTTTTTCCAAATGCTACCAACTACCTTATCATTTTCATATACTAATTTAATAAAACATTCAAATAACTTCATTAATCTTTTTAATTAAACATAATTGACACATGCCGGCAAGCCAACAACTCACACTCATATGAACTTGCCGTATACACCATTTTTGCATATGCCATACCTTGAGCGACACCACTCCTTATTTAGGTTTATTGACACATATTCTCTAATGCCGACATTTTTTTCCAAATGCTACCAACCACCTTATTTGTTTAATGTTTTAATTTAGTAAAACATTCAAAATTGCTTCAGTATTCTTTTAGTTAAACATAATAGACTTATGTCGATAAGGCAAATACCCACAGTCATATTATCATTATCATTCATAACATTTTTCATATGACATGCCTTTCGCGACACCACTACTTTTAAAGGTTTTTTGACATATATTCTATAATGCCGACATTTTTTCCAAATGCTTCCAACCACTTTATCGTTTTCATGTACTAATTTATTAATAGATTCAATAAACTTCATTATTCTTTTTAATTAAAAATAATTGACTTATGCCGCCAAGTCAACACAAGACAGTCATATGCCTTATATACAATATTTCATATGTCAAGGTTTTTTCACACATATTCTCTAATGCCGACATTTTTCCCAATGCTACCAACCACCTTATTTGTTTCATGTTTTAATTTAGTAACACATTCAAATTGCTTCAGTATTCTTTTAGTTAAACATTATAGACTTATGTCGATAAGGCAAATACTCACAGTCATATTATCATTATCATTCATAACATTTTTCATATGACATGCCGTGCGCGACACCACTACTTTTAAAGGTTTTTTGACATATATTCTATAATGCCGACTCTTTTTCCAAATGCTACCAACTACCTTATAATTTTCATATACTAATTTAATAAAACATTCAAATAACTTCATTAATCTTTTTAATTAAACATAATTGACACATGCCGGCAAGCCAACAACTCACACTCATATGAACTTGCCGTATACACCATTTTGCATATGCCATACCTTGAGCGACACCACTCCTTATTTAGGTTTATTGACACATATTCTCTAATGCCGACATTTTTTCCAAATGCTACCAACCACCTTATTTGTTTAATGTTTTAATTTAGTAACACATTCAAATTGCTTCAGTATTCTTTTTAGTTAAACATAATAGACTTATGTCGATAAGGCAAATACCCACAGTCATATTATCATTTTCATTCATTTAATTTTTCGTATGACATGCCTTGCGCGACACCACTACCAATAAAGGTTTTTTGACATATATTCTATAATGCCGACATTTTTTCCAAATGCTACCAACCACTTTATCGTTTTCATGTACTAATTTATTAATAGATTCAATAAACTTCATTATTCTTTTTAATTAAAAATAATTGACTTATGCCGCCAAGTCAACACAAGACAGTCATATGCCTTATATACAATATTTCATATGTCATGCCTTTCCATGACACCACTCCCTATAAACTTTTTTTCACACATATTCTATAATGCCGACTTTTTTTCCAAATGCTACCAACTACCTTATCATTTTCATATACTAATTTAATAAAACATTCAAATAACTTCATTAATCTTTTTAATTAAACATAATTGACACATGCCGGCAAGCCAACAACTCACACTCATATGAACTTGCCGTATACACCATTTTGCATATGCCATACCTTGAGCGACACCACTCCTTATTTAGGTTTATTGACACATATTCTCTAATGCCGACATTTTTCCAAATGCTACCAACCACCTTATTGATTTCATGTACTATTTTATTAATACATTCAATAAACTTCATTATTCTTTTCAATTAAAAATAATTGACTTATGCCGCCAAGTCAACACCCCACAGTCATATGCCTTATATACAATATTTCGTATGACATGCCTTGCGCGACACCACTACCAATAAAAGTTTTATGACATATATTCTATAATGCCGACATTTTTTCCAAATGCTACCAACCACTTTATCGTTTTCATGTACTAATTTATTAATAGATTCAATAAACTTCATTATTCTTTTTAATTAAAAATAATTGACTTATGCCGCCAAGTCAACACAAGACAGTCATATGCCTTATATACAATATTTCATATGTCATGCCTTTCGCGACACCACTCCCTATAAAGGTTTTTTGACACATATTCTATAATGCCGACTTTTTTTCCAAATGCTACCAACTACCTTATCATTTTCATATACTAATTTAATAAAACATTCAAATAACTTCATTAATCTTTTTAATTAAACATAATTGACACATGCCGGCAAGCCAACAACTCACACTCATATGAACTTGCCGTATACACCATTTTGCATATGCCATACCTTGAGCGACACCACTCCTTATTTAGGTTTATTGACACATATTCTCTAATGCCGACATTTTTTCCAAATGCTACCAACCACCTTATTTGTTTAATGTTTTAATTTAGTAAAACATTCAAATTGCTTCAGTATTCTTTTTAGTTAAACATAATAGACTTATGTCGATAAGGCAAATACCCACAGTCATATTATCATTATCATTCATAACATTTTTCATATGACATGCCTTTCGCGACACCACTACTTTTAAAGGTTTTTTGACATATATTCTATAATGCCGACTCTTTTTCCAAATGCTACCAACTACCTTATAATTTTCATATACTAATTTAATAAAACATTCAAATAACTTCATTAATCTTTTTAATTAAACATAATTGACACATGCCGGCAAGCCAACAACTCACACTCATATGAACTTGCCGTATACACCATTTTGCATATGCCATACCTTGAGCGACACCACTCCTTATTTAGGTTTATTGACACATATTCTCTAATGCCGACATTTTTTCCAAATGCTACCAACCACCTTATTTGTTTAATGTTTTAATTTAGTAACACATTCAAATTGCTTCAGTATTCTTTTTAGTTAAACATAATAGACTTATGTCGATAAGGCAAATACCCACAGTCATATTATCATTTTCATTCATAACATTTTTCGTATGACATGCCTTGCGCGACACCACTACCAATAAAGGTTTTTTGACATATATTCTATAATGCCGACATTTTTTCCAAATGCTACCAACCACTTTATCGTTTTCATGTACTAATTTATTAATAGATTCAATAAACTTCATTATTCTTTTTAATTAAAAATAATTGACTTATGCCGCCAAGTCAACACAAGACAGTCATATGCCTTAAATACAATATTTCATATGTCATGCCTTTCGCGACACCACTCCCTATAAACGTTTTTTCACACATATTCTATAATGCCGACTTTTTTTTCCAAATGCTACCAACTACCTTATCATTTTCATATACTAATTTAATAAAACATTCAAATAACTTCATTAATCTTTTAATTAAACATAATTGACACATGCCGGCAAGCCAACAACTCACACTCATATGAACTTGCCGTATACACCATTTTGCATATGCCATACCTGGAGCGACACCACTCCTTGTTTAGGTTTATTGACACATATTCTCTAATGCCGACATTTTTTCCAAATGCTACCAACCACCTTATTTGTTTAATGTTTTAATTTAGTAACACATTCAAATTGCTTCAGTATTCTTTTTAGTTAAACATAATAGACTTATGTCGATAAGGCAAATACCCACAGTCATATTATCATTATCATTCATAACATTTTTCATATGACATGCCGTGCGCGACACCACTACTTTTAAAGGTTTTTTGACATATATTCTATAATGCCGACATTTTTTCCAAATGCTACCAACCACTTTATCGTTTTCATGTACTAATTTAATAAAACATTCGAATAACTTCATTAATCTTTTTAATTAAACATAATTGACACATGCCGGCAAGCCAACAACTCACACTCATATGAACTTGCCGTATACACCATTTTTGCATATGCCATACCTTGAGCGACACCACTCCTTAATTAGGTTTATTGACACATATTCTCTAATGCCGACATTTTTCCCAATGCTACCAACCACCTTATTTGTTTCATGTTTTAATTAAGTAATACATTCAAATAGCATCAGTATTCTTTTAAGTTAAACATAATTGACTTATGTCGATAAGGCAAATTCCCATAGTCATATGCCGTATATAAACTTTTTCATATGACATGTCTTGCGCGACACCACTCTCTATAAAGGTTTATTGACACATATTCTATAATGCCGACATTTTTTCCCAATGCTACCAACCACCTTATTTGTTTCATGTTTTAATTAAGTAATACATTCAAATAGCATCAGTATTCTTTTAAGTTAAACATAATTGACTTATGTCGATAAGGCAAATTCCCATAGTCATATGCCGTATATAAACTTTTTCATATGACATGTCTTGCGCGACACCACTCTCTATAAAGGTTTATTGACACATATTCTATAATGCCGACATTTTTTCCAAATGCTACCAACCACCTTATTGATTTCATGTACTATTTTATTAATACATTCAATAAACTTTATTATTCTTTTCAATTAAAAATAATTGACTTATGCCGCCAAGTCAACACAAGACAGTCATATGCCTTATATACAATATTTCATATGTCATGCCTTTCATTGAAACCACTCCCTATAAAGGTTTTTTGACACATATTCTATAATGCCGACTTTTTTTCCAAATGCTACCAACTACCTTATCATTTTCATATACTAATTTAATAAAACATTCAAATAACTTCATTAATCTTTTTAATTAAACATAATTGACACATGCCGGCAAGCCAACAACTCACACTCATATGAACTTGCCGTATACACCATTTTGCATATGCCATACCTTGAGCGACACCACTCCTTATTTAGGTTTATTGACACATATTCTCTAATGCCGACATTTTTTCCAAATGCTACCAACCACCTTATTTGTTTAATGTTTTAATTTAGTAAACAATCAAATTGCTTCAGTATTCTTTTTAGTTAAACATAATAGACTTATGTCGATAAGGCAAATACCCACAGTCATATTATCATTATCATTCATAACATTTTTCATATGACATGCCTTTCGCGACACCACTACTTTTAAAGGTTTTTTGACATATATTCTATAATACCGACATTTTTTCCAAATGCTTCCAACCACTTTATCGTTTTCATGTACTAATTTATTAATAGATTCAATAAACTTCATTATTCTTTTTAATTAAAAATAATTGACTTATGCCGCCAAGTCAACACAAGACAGTCATATGCCTTATATACAATATTTCATATGTCAAGGTTTTTTCACACATATTCTCTAATGCCGACATTTTTCCCAATGCTACCAACCACCTTATTTGTTTCATGTTTTAATTTAGTAACACATTCAAATTGCTTCAGTATTCTTTTTAGTTAAACATTATAGACTTATGTCGATAAGGCAAATACCCACAGTCATATTATCATTATCATTCATAACATTTTTCATATGACATGCCGTGCGCGACACCACTACTTTTAAAGGTTTTTTGACATATATTCTATAATGCCGACTCTTTTTCCAAATGCTACCAACTACCTTATAATTTTCATATACTAATTTAATAAAACATTCAAATAACTTCATTAATCTTTTTAATTAAACATAATTGACACATGCCGGCAAGCCAACAACTCACACTCATATGAACTTGCCGTATACACCATTTTGCATATGCCATACCTTGAGCGACACCACTCCTTATTTAGGTTTATTGACACATATTCTCTAATGCCGACATTTTTTCCAAATGCTACCAACCACCTTATTTGTTTAATGTTTTAATTTAGTAACACATTCAAATTGCTTCAGTATTCTTTTTAGTTAAACATAATAGACTTATGTCGATAAGGCAAATACCCACAGTCATATTATCATTTTCATTCATTTAATTTTTCGTATGACATGCCTTGCGCGACACCACTACCAATAAAGGTTTTTTGACATATATTCTATAATGCCGACATTTTTTCCAAATGCTACCAACCACTTTATCGTTTTCATGTACTAATTTATTAATAGATTCAATAAACTTCATTATTCTTTTTAATTAAAAATAATTGACTTATGCCGCCAAGTCAACACAAGACAGTCATATGCCTTAAATACAATATTTCATATGTCATGCCTTTCGCGACACCACTCCCTATAAACGTTTTTTCACACATATTCTATAATGCCGACTTTTTTTCCAAATGCTACCAACTACCTTATCATTTTCATATACTAATTTAATAAAACATTCAAATAACTTCATTAATCTTTTTAATTAAACATAATTGACACATGCCGGCAAGCCAACAACTCACACTCATATGAACTTGCCGTATACACCATTTTGCATATGCCATACCTTGAGCGACACCACTCCTTGTTTAGGTTTATTGACACATATTCTCTAATGCCGACATTTTTTCCAAATGCTACCAACCACCTTATTTGTTTAATGTTTTAATTTAGTAACACATTCAAATTGCTTCAGTATTCTTTTTAGTTAAACATAATAGACTTATGTCGATAAGGCAAATACCCACAGTCATATTATCATTATCATTCATAACATTTTTCATATGACATACCGTGCGCGACACCACTACTTTTAAAGGTTTTTTGACATATATTCTATAATGCCGACATTTTTTCCAAATGCTACCAACCACTTTATCGTTTTCATGTACTAATTTAATAAAACATTCGAATAACTTCATTAATCTTTTTAATTAAACATAATTGACACATGCCGGCAAGCCAACAACTCACACTCATATGAACTTGCCGTATACACCATTTTGCATATGCCATACCTTGAGCGACACCACTCCTTAATTAGGTTTATTGACACATATTCTCTAATGCCGACATTTTTCCCAATGCTACCAACCACCTTATTTGTTTCATGATTTAATTAAGTAATACATTCAAATAGCATCAGTATTCTTTTAAGTTAAACATAATTGACTTATGTCGATAAGGCAAATTCCCATAGTCATATGCCGTATATAAACTTTTTCATATGACGTGTCTTGCGCGACACCACTCTCTATAAAGGTTTATTGACACATATTCTATAATGCCGACATTTTTCCCAATGCTACCAACCACCTTATTTGTTTCATGTTTTAATTTAGTAACACATTCAAATTGCTTCAGTATTCTTTTTAGTGAAACATAATAGACTTATGTCGATAAGGCAAATGCCCACAGTCATATTATCATTATCATTCATGACATTTTTCATATGACATGCCGTGCGCGACACCACTACTTTTAAAGGTTTTTTAACATATATTCTATAATGCCGACATTTTTTCCAAATGCTACCAACCACCTTATTGATTTCATGTACTATTTTATTAATACATTCAATAAACTTTATTATTCTTTTCAATTAAAAATAATTGACTTATGCCGCCAAGTCAACACAAGACAGTCATATGCCTTATATACAATATTTCATATGTCATGCCTTTCGCGACACCACTTCCTATAAAGGTTTTTTGACACATATTCTATAATGCCGACTTTTTTTCCAAATGCTACCAACTACCTTATCATTTTCATATACTAATTTAATAAAACATTCAAATAACTTCATTAATCTTTTTAATTAAACATAATTGACACATGCCGGCAAGCCAACAACTCACACTCATATGAACTTGCCGTATACACCATTTTGCATATGCCATACCTTGAGCGACACCACTCCTTATTTAGGTTTATTGACACATATTCTCTAATGCCGACATTTTTTCCAAATGCTACCAACCACCTTATTTGTTTAATGTTTTAATTTAGTAAACAATCAAATTGCTTCAGTATTCTTTTTAGTTAAACATAATAGACTTATGTCGATAAGGCAAATACCCACAGTCATATTATCATTATCATTCATAACATTTTTCATATGACATGCCTTGCGCGACACCACAACTTTTAAAGGTTTTTTGACATATATTCTATAATGCCGACATTTTTTCCAAATGCTACCAACCACTTTATCGTTTTCATGTACTAATTTATTAATAGATTCAATAAACTTCATTATTCTTTTTAATTAAAAATTATTGACTTATGCCGCCAAGTCAACACAAGACAGTCATATGCCTTATATACAATATTTCATATGTCAAGGTTTTTTCACACATATTCTCTAATGCCGACATTTTTCCCAATGCTACCAACCACCTTATTTGTTTCATGTTTTAATTTAGTAACACATTCAAATTGCTTCAATATTCTTTTAAGTTAAACATAATAGACTTATGTCGATAAGGCAAATACCCACAGTCATATTATCATTATCATTCATAACATTTTTCATATGACATGCCGTGCGCGACACCACTACTTTTAAAGGTTTTTTGACATATATTCTATAATGCCGACATTTTTTCCAAATGCTACCAACCACTTTATCGTTTTCATGTACTAAATTATTAATAGATTCAATAAACTTCATTATTCTTTTTAATTAAAAATTATTGACTTATGCCGCCAAGTCAACACAAGACAGTCATATGCCTTATATACAATATTTCATATGTCAAGGTTTTTTAACACATATTCTCTAATGCCGACATTTTTCCCAATGCTACCAACCTCCTTATTTGTTTCATGTTTTAATTTAGTAACACATTCAAATTGCTTCAGTATTCTTTTAAGTTAAACATAATTGACTTATGTCGATAAGGCAAATTCCCATAGTCATATGCCGTAAATAAACTTTTTCATATGTCATGCCTTGCGCGACACCACTCCCTATAAAGGTTTATTGACACATATTCTCTAATGCCGACATTTTTCCCAATGCAACCAACCACCTTATTTGTTTCATGTTTTAATTTAGTAACACATTCAAATTGCTTCAGTATTCTTTTTAGTTAAACATAATAGACTTATGTCGATAAGGCAAATACCCACAGTCATATTATCATTTTCATTCATAAAATTTTTCGTTTGACATGCCTTGCGCGACACCACTACTTTTAAAGGTTTTTTGACATATATTCTATAATGCCGACATTTTTTCCAAATGCTACCAACCACTTTATCGTTTTCATGTACTAATTTATTAATAGATTCAATAAACTTCATTGTTCTTTTTAATTAAAAATAATTGACTTATGCCGCCAAGTCAACACAAGACAGTCATATGCCTTATCATTTCATATACTAATTTAATAAAACATTCGAATAACTTCATTAATCTTTATAATTAAACATAATTGACACATGCCGGCAAGCCAACAACTCACACTCATATGAACTTGCCGTATACACCATTTTGCATATGCCATACCTTGAGCGACACTACTTCTTATTTAGGTTTATTGACACATATTCTCTAATGCCGACATTTTTTCCCAATGCTACCAACCACCTTATTTGTTTCATGTTTTAATTAAGTAATACATTCAAATAGCATCAGTATTCTTTTAAGTTAAACATAATTGACTTATGTCGATAAGGCAAATTCCCATAGTCATATGCCGTATATAAACTTTTTTCATATGACATGTCTTGCGCGACACCACTCTCTATAAAGGTTTATTGACACATATTCTATAATGCCGACATTTTTCCCAATGCTACCAACCACCTTATTTGTTTCATGTTTTAATTTAGTAACACATTCAAATTGCTTCAGTATTCTTTTTTAGTGAAACATAATAGACTTATGTCGATAAGGCAAATGCCCACAGTCATATTATCATTATCATTCATGACATTTTTCATATGACATGCCGTGCGCGACACCACTCTCTATAAAGGTTTATTGACACATATTCTCTAATGCCGACATTTTTTCCCAATGCTACCAACCACCTTATTTGTTTCATGTTTTAATTTAATAACACATTCAAATTGCTTCAGTATTCTTTTTAGTTAAACATAATAGACTTATGTCGATAAGGCAAATACCCACAGTCATATTATCATTTTCATTCATAAAATTTTTCGTATGACATGCCTTGCGCGACACCACTACCAATAAAGGTTTTTTGACATATATTCTATAATGCCGACATTTTTTCCAAATGCTACCAACCACTTTATCGTTTTCATGTACTAATTTATTAATAGATTCAATAAACTTCATTATTCTTTTTAATTAAAAATAATTGACTTATGCCGCCAAGTCAACACAAGACAGTCATATGCCTTATATACAATATTTCATATGTCATGCCTTTCGCGACACCACTCCCTATAAAGGTTTTTTGACACATATTCTATAATGCCGACTTTTTTTCCAAATGCTACCAACTACCTTATCATTTTCATATACTAATTTAATAAAACATTCAAATAACTTCATTAATCTTTTTAATTAAACATAATTGACACATGCCGGCAAGCCAACAACTCACACTCATATGAACTTGCCGTATACACCATTTTGCATATGCCATACCTTGAGCGACACTACTTCTTATTTAGGTTTATTGACACATATTCTCTAATGCCGACATTTTTTCCAAATGCTACCAACCACCTTATTTGTTTAATGTTTTAATTTAGTAAAACATTCAAATTGCTTCAGTATTCTTTTTAGTTAAACATAATAGACTTATGTCGATAAGGCAAATACCCACAGTCATATTATCATTATCATTCATAACATTTTTCATATGACATGCCGTGCGCGACACCACTACTTTTAAAGGTTTTTTGACATATATTTTATAATGCCGACATTTTTTCCAAATGCTACCAACCACTTTATCGTTTTCATGTACTAATTTATTAATAGATTCAATAAACTTCATTATTCTTTTTAATTAAAAATAATTGACTTATGCCGCCAAGTGAACACAAGACAGTCATATGCCTTATATTCAATATTTCATATGTCAAGGTTTTTCACACATATTCTCTAATGCCGACATTTTTCCCAATGCTACAACCACCTTATTTGTTTCAAGTTTTAATTTAGTAACACATTCAAATTGCTTCAGTATTCTTTTTAGTGAAACATAATAGACTTATGTCGATAAGGCAAATGCCCACAGTCATATTATCATTATCATTCATGACATTTTTCATATGACATGCCGTGCGCGACACCACTCTCTATAAAGGTTTATTGACACATATTCTATAATGCCGACATTTTTCCCAATGCTACCAACCACCTTATTTGTTTCATGTTTTAATTTAGTAACACATTCAAATTGCTTCAGTATTCTTTTTAGTTAAACATAATAGACTTATGTCGATAAGGCAAATACCCACAGTCATATTATCATTTTCATTCATAAAATTTTTCGTATGACATGCCTTGCGCGACACCACTACCAATAAAGGTTTTTTGACATATATTCTATAATGCCGACATTTTTTCCAAATGCTACCAACCACCTTATTTGTTTCATGTTTTAATTTAGTAACACATTCAAATTGCTTCAGTATTCTTTTTAGTTAAACATAATAGACTTATGTCGATAAGGCAAATACCCACAGTCATATTATCATTTTCATTCATAAAATTTTTCGTATGACATGCCTTGCGCGACACCACTACCAATAAAGGTTTTTTGACATATATTCTATAATGCCGACATTTTTTCCAAATGCTACCAACCACTTTATCGTTTTCATGTACTAATTTATTAATAGATTCAATAAACTTCATTATTCTTTTTAATTAAAAATAATTGACTTATGCCGCCAAGTCAACACAAGACAGTCATATGCCTTATATACAATATTTCATATGTCATGCCTTTCGCGACACCACTCCCTATATAGGTTTTTTGACACATATTCTATAATGCCGACTTTTTTCCAAATGCTACCAACTACCTTATCATTTTCATATACTAATTTAATAAAACATTCAAATAACTTCATTAATCTTTTTAATTAAACATAATTGACACATGCCGGCAAGCCAACAACTCACACTCATATGAACTTGCCGTATACACCATTTTGCATATGCCATACCTTGAGCGACACTACTTCTTATTTAGGTTTATTGACACATATTCTCTAATGCCGACATTTTTTCCCAATGCTACCAACCACCTTATTTGTTTCATGTTTTAATTAAGTAATACATTCAAATAGCATCAGTATTCTTTTAAGTTAAACATAATTGACTTATGTCGATAAGGCAAATTCCCATAGTCATATGCCGTATATAAACTTTTTCATATGACATGTCTTGCGCGACACCACTCTCTATAAAGGTTTATTGACACATATTCTATAATGCCGACATTTTTCCCAATGCTACCAACCACCTTATTTGTTTCATGTTTTAATTTAGTAACACATTCAAATTGCTTCAGTATTCTTTTTAGTGAAACATAATAGACTTATGTCGATAAGGCAAATGCCCACAGTCATATTATCATTATCATTCATGACATTTTTCATATGACATGCCGTGCGCGACACCACTCTCTATAAAGGTTTATTGACACATATTCTATAATGCCGACATTTTTCCCAATGCTACCAACCACCTTATTTGTTTCATGTTTTAATTTAGTAACACATTCAAATTGCTTCAGTATTCTTTTTAGTTAAACATAATAGACTTATGTCGATAAGGCAAATACCCACAGTCATATTATCATTTTCATTCATAAAATTTTTCGTATGACATGCCTTGCGCGACACCACTACCAATAAAGGTTTTTTGACATATATTCTATAATGCCGACATTTTTTCCAAATGCTACCAACCACTTTATCGTTTTCATGTACTAATTTATTAATAGATTCAATAAACTTCATTATTCTTTTTAATTAAAAATAATTGACTTATGCCGCCAAGTCAACACAAGACAGTCATATGCCTTATATACAATATTTCATATGTCATGCCTTTCGCGACACCACTCCCTATAAAGGTTTTTTGACACATATTCTATAATGCCGACTTTTTTTCCAAATGCTACCAACTACCTTATCATTTTCATATACTAATTTAATAAAACATTCAAATAACTTCATTAATCTTTTTAATTAAACATAATTGACACATGCCGGCAAGCCAACAACTCACACTCATATGAACTTGCCGTATACACCATTTTGCATATGCCATACCTTGAGCGACACTACTTCTTATTTAGGTTTATTGACACATATTCTCTAATGCCGACATTTTTTCCAAATGCTACCAACCACCTTATTTGTTTAATGTTTTAATTTAGTAAAACATTCAAATTGCTTCAGTATTCTTTTAGTTAAACATAATAGACTTATGTCGATAAGGCAAATACCCACAGTCATATTATCATTATCATTCATAACATTTTTCATATGACATGCCGTGCGCGACACCACTACTTTTAAAGGTTTTTTGACATATATTTTATAATGCCGACATTTTTTCCAAATGCTACCAACCACTTTATCGTTTTCATGTACTAATTTATTAATAGATTCAATAAACTTCATTATTCTTTTTAATTAAAAATAATTGACTTATGCCGCCAAGTCAACACAAGACAGTCATATGCCTTATATACAATATTTCATATGTCAAGGTTTTTCACACATATTCTCTAATGCCGACATTTTTCCCAATGCTACAACCACCTTATTTGTTTCAAGTTTTAATTTAGTAACACATTCAAATTGCTTCAGTGTTCTTTTAAGTTAAACATAATTGACTTATGTCGATAAGGCAAATTCCCATAGTCATATGCCGTATATAAACTTTTTCATATGACATGCCTTGCGCGACACCACTCCCTATAAAGGTTTATTGACACATATTCTCTAATGCCGACATTTTTCCCAATGCAACCAACCACCTTATTTGTTTCATGTTTTAATTTAGTAACACATTCAAATTGCTTCAGTATTCTGTTTAGTTAAATATTATAGACTTATGTCGATAAGGCAAATACCCACAGTCATATTATCATTATGATTCATAACATTTTTCATATGACATGCCGTGCGCGACACCACTACATTTTATTTTTTTGACATATATTCTATAATGCCGACATTTTTTCCAAACGCTACCAACCACTTTATCGTTTTCATGTACTAATTTATTAATAGATTCAATAAACTTCATTATTCTTTTTTATTAAAAATAATTGACTTATGCCGCCAAGTCAACACAAGACAGTCATATGCCTTATATACAATATTTCATATGTCATGCCTTTCGCGGCACCACTCCCTATAAAGGTTTTTTGACACATATTCTATAATGCCGACTTTTTTTCCAAATGCTACCAACTACCTTATCATTTTCATATACTAATTTAATAAAACATTCAAATAACTTCATTAATCTTTTTTAATTAAACATAATTGACACATGCCGGCAAGCCAACAACTCACACTCATATGAACTTGCCGTATACACCATTTTGCATATGCCATACCTTGAGCGACACCACTCCTTATTTAGGTTTATTGACACATATTCTCTAATGCCGACATTTTTTCCAAATGCTACCAACCACCTTATTTGTTTAATGTTTTAATTTAGTAAAACATTCAAATTGCTTCAGTATTCTTTTTAGTTAAACATAATAGACTTATGTCGATAAGGCAAATACCCACAGTCATATTATCATTATCATTCATAAAATTTTTCATATGACATGCCGTGCGCGACACCACTACTTTTAAAGGTTTTTTGACATATATTCTATAATGCCGACTCTTTTTCAAATGCTACCAACCACCTTATAATTTTCATATACTAATTTAATAAAACATTCAAATAACTTCATTAATCTTTTTAATTAAACATAATTGACACATGCCGGCAAGCCAACAACTCACACTCATATGAACTTGCCGTATACACCATTTTGCATATGCCATACCTTGAGCGACACCACTCCTTATTTAGGTTTATTGACACATATTCTCTAATGCCGACATTTTTTCCAAATCCTACCAACCACCTTATTTGTTTAATGTTTTTATTTAGTAACACATTCAAATTGCTTCAGTATTCTTTTTAGTTAAACATAATAGACTTATGTCGATAAGGCAAATACCCACATTCATATTATCATTATCATTCATAACATTTTTCATATGACATGCCGTGCGCGACACCACTACTTTTAAAGGTTTTTTGACATATATTCTATAATGCCGACATTTTTTCCAAATGCTACCAACCACTTTATCGTTTTCATGTACTAATTTATTAATAGATTCAATAAACTTCATTATTCTTTTTAATTAAAAATAATTGACTTATGCCGCCAAGTCAACACAAGACAGTCATATGCCTTATATACAATATTTCATATGTCAAGGTTTTTCACACATATTCTCTAATGCCGACATTTTTCCCAATGCTACCAACCACCTTATTTGTTTCATGTTTTAATTTAGTAACACATTCAAATTGCTTCAGTGTTCTTTTAAGTTAAACATAATTGACTTATGTCGATAAGGCAAATTCCCATAGTCATATGCCGTATATAAACTTTTTCATATGACATGCCTTGCGCGACACCACTCCCTATAAAGGTTTATTGACACATATTCTCTAATGCCAACATTTTTCCCAATGCAACCAACCACCTTATTTGTTTCATGTTTTAATTTAGTAACACATTCAAATTGCTTCAGTATTCTGTTTAGTTAAACATTATAGACTTATGTCGATAAGGCAAATACCCACAGTCATATTATCATTATCATTCATAACATTTTTCATATGACATGCCGTGCGCGACACCACTACCAATAAAGGTTTTTTGACATATATTCTATAATGCCGACATTTTTTCCAAATGCTACCAACCACTTTATCGTTTTCATGTACTAATTTATTAATAGATTCAATAAACTTCATTATTCTTTTTAATTAAAAATAATTGACTTATGCCGCCAAGTCAACACAAGACAGTCATATGCCTTATATACAATATTTCATTTGTCAAGGTTTTTCACACATATTCTCTAATGCCGACATTTTTCCCAATGCTACCAACCACCTTATTTGTTTCATGTTTTAATTTAGTAACACATTCAAATTGCTTCAGTGTTCTTTTAAGTTAAACATAATTGACTTATGTCGATAAGGCAAATTCCCATAGTCATATGCCGTATATAAACTTTTTCATATGTCATGCCTTTCGCGACACCACTCCCTATAACGGTTTTTTGACACATATTCTATAATGCCGACTTTTTTTCCAAATGCTACCAACTACCTTATCATTTTCATATACTAATTTAATAAAACATTCAAATAACTTCATTAATCTTTTTAATTAAACATAATTGACACATGCCGGCAAGCCAACAACTCACACTCATATGAACTTGCCGTATACACCATTTTGCATATGCCATACCTTGAGCGACACCACTCCTTATTTAGGTTTATTGACACATATTCTCTAATGCCGACATTTTTTCCAAATGCTACCAACCACCTTATTTGTTTAATGTTTTAATTTAATAACACATTCAAATTGCTTCAGTATTCTTTTTAGTTAAACATAATGGACTTATGTCTATAAGGCAAATACCCACAGTCATATTATCATTATCATTCATAACATTTTTCATATGACATGCCGTGCGCGACACCACTACCAATAAAGGTTTTTTGACATATATTCTATAATGCCGACATTTTTTCCAAATGCTACCAACCACTTTATCGTTTTCATGTACTAATTTATTAATAGATTCAATAAACTTCATTGTTCTTTTTAATTAAAAATAATTGACTTATGCCGCCAAGTCAACACAAGACAGTCATATGCCTTATATACAATATTTCATATGTCATGCCTTTCGCGACACCACTCCCTATAAAGGTTTTTTGACACATATTCTATAATGCCGACTTTTTTTCCGAATGCTACCAACTACCTTATCATTTTCATATACTAATTTAATAAAACATTCGAATAACTTCATTAATCTTTTTAATTAAACATAATTGACACATGCCGGCAAGCCAACAACTCACACTCATATGAACTTGCCGTATACACCATTTTGCATATGCCATACCTTGAGCGACACCACTCCTTATTTAGGTTTATTGACACATATTCTCTAATGCCGACATTTTTTCCCAATGCTACCAACCACCTTATTTGTTTCATGTTTTAATTAAGTAATACATTCAAATAGCATCAGTATTCTTTTAAGTTAAACATAATTGACTTATGTCGATAAGGCAAATTCCCATAGTCATATGCCGTATATAAACTTTTTCATATGACATGTCTTGCGCGACACCACTCTCTATAAAGGTTTATTGACACATATTCTATAATGCCGACATTTTTCCCAATGCTACCAACCACCTTATTTGTTTCATGTTTTAATTTAGTAACACATTCAAATTGCTTCAGTATTCTTTTAGTGAAACATAATAGACTTATGTCGATAAGGCAAATGCCCACAGTCATATTATCATTATCATTCATGACATTTTTCATATGACATGCCGTGCGCGACACCACTACTTTTAAAGGTTTTTTAACATATATTCTATAATGCCGACTTTTTTTCCAAATGCTACCAACCACCTTATTGATTTCATGTACTATTTTATTAATACATTCAATAAACTTCATTATTCTTTTCAATTAAAAATAATTGACTTATGCCGCCAAGTCAACACCCCACAGTCATATGCCTTATATACAATATTTCATATGTCATGCCTTTCGCGACACCACTCTCTATAAAGGGTTATTGACACATATTCTATAATGCCGACATTTTTCCCAATGCTACCAACCACCTTATTTGTTTCATGTTTTAATTTAGTAACACATTCAAATTGCTTCAGTATTCTTTTTAGTTAAACATAATAGACTTATGCCGCCAAGTCAACACAAGACAGTCATATGCCTTATATACAATATTTCATATGTCATGCCTTTCGCGACACCACTCCCTATAAAGGTTTTTTGACACATATTCTATAATGCCGACTTTTTTTCCAAATGCTACCAACTACCTTATCATTTTCATATACTAATTTAATAAAACATTCAAATAACTTCATTAATCTTTTTAATTAAACATAATTGACACATGCCGGCAAGCCAACAACTCACACTCATATGAACTTGCCGTATACACCATTTTGCATATGCCATACCTTGAGCGACACCACTCCTTATTTAGGTTTATTGACACATATTCTCTAATGCCGACATTTTTTCCAAATGCTACCAACCACCTTATTTGTTTAATGTTTTAATTTAATAACACATTCAAATTGCTTCAGTATTCTTTTTAGTTAAACATAATGGACTTATGTCTATAAGGCAAATACCCACAGTCATATTATCATTATCATTCATAACATTTTTCATATGACATGCCGTGCGCGACATCACTACCAATAAAGGTTTTTTGACATATATTCTATAATGCCGACATTTTTTCCAAATGCTACCAACCACTTTATCGTTTTCATGTACTAATTTATTAATAGATTCAATAAACTTCATTGTTCTTTTTAATTAAAAATAATTGACTTATGCCGCCAAGTCAACACAAGACAGTCATATGCCTTATATACAATATTTCATATGTCATGCCTTTCGCGACACCACTCCCTATAAAGGTTTTTTGACACATATTCTATAATGCCGACTTTTTTTCCGAATGCTACCAACTACCTTATCATTTTCATATACTAATTTAATAAAACATTCGAATAACTTCATTAATCCTTTTAATTAAACATAATTGACACATGCCGGCAAGCCAACAACTCACACTCATATGAACTTGCCGTATACACCATTTTGCATATGCCATACCTTGAGCGACACCACTCCTTATTTAGGTTTATTGACACATATTCTCTAATGCCGACATTTTTTCCCAATGCTACCAACCACCTTATTTGTTTCATGTTTTAATTAAGTAATACATTCAAATAGCATCAGTATTCTTTTAAGTTAAACATAATTGACTTATGTCGATAAGGCAAATTCCCATAGTCATATGCCGTATATAAACTTTTTCATATGACATGTCTTGCGCGACACCACTCTCTATAAAGGTTTATTGATACATATTCTATAATGCCGACATTTTTCCCAATGCTACCAACCACCTTATTTGTTTCATGTTTTAATTTAGTAACACATTCAAATTGCTTCAGTATTCTTTTTAGTTAAACATAATAGACTTATGTCGATAAGCCAAATACCCACAGTCATATTATCATTTTCATTCATAAAATTTTTCGTATGACATGCCTTGCGCGACACCACTACTTTTAAAGGTTTTTTGACATATATTCTATAATGCCGACATTTTTTCCAAATGCTACCAACCACTTTATCGTTTTCATGTACTAATTTATTAATAGATTCAATAAACTTCATTGTTCTTTTTAATTAAAAATAATTGACTTATGCCGCCAAGTCAACACAAGACAGTCATATGCCTTAAATACAATATTTCATATGTCATGCCTTTCGCGACACCACTCCCTATAAAGGTTTTTTGACACATATTCTATAATGCCGACTTTTTTTCCAAATGCTACCAACTACCTTATCATTTTCATATACTAATTTAATAAAACATTCAAATAACTTCATTAATCTTTTAATTAAACATAATTGACACATGCCGGCAAGCCAACAACTCACACTCATATGAACTTGCCGTATACACCATTTTGCATATGCCATACCTTGAGCGACACCACTCCTTATTTAGGTTTATTGACACATATTCTCTAATGCCGACATTTTTTCCAAATGCTACCAACCACCTTATTTGTTTAATGTTTTAATTTAGTAACACATTCAAATTGCTTCAGTATTCTTTTTAGTTAAACATAATAGACTTATGTCGATAAGGCAAATACCCACAGTCATATTATCATTATCATTCATAACATTTTTCATATGACATGCCGTGCGCGACACCACTACCAATAAAGGTTTTTTGACATATATTCTATAATGCCAACATTTTTTCCAAATGCTACCAACCACTTTATCGTTTTCATGTACTAATTTATTAATAGATTCAATAAACTTCATTATTCTTTTTAATTAAAAATAATTGACTTATGCCGCCAAGTCAACACAAGACAGTCATATGCCTTATATACAATATTTCATATGTCATGCCTTTCGCGACACCACTCCCTATAAAGGTTTTTTGACACATATTCTATAATGCCGACTTTTTTTTCCAAATGCTACCAACTACCTTATCATTTTCATATACTAATTTAATAAAACATTCAAATAACTTCATTAATCTTTTTAATTAAACATAATTGACACATGCCGGCAAGCCAACAACTCACACTCATATGAACTTGCCGTATACACCATTTTGCATATGCCATACCTTGAGCGACACCACTCCTTATTTAGGTTTATTGACACATATTCTCTAATGCCGACATTTTTTCCAAATGCTACCAACCACCTTATTTGTTTAATGTTTTAATTTAGTAAAACATTCAAATTGCTTCAGTATTCTTTTTAGTTAAACATAATAGACTTATGTCGATAAGGCAAATACCCACAGTCATATTATCATTATCATTCATAAAATTTTTCATATGACATGCCGTGCGCGACACCACTACTTTTAAAGGTTTTTTGACATATATTCTATAATGCCGACTCTTTTTCCAAATGCTACCAACCACCTTATAATTTTCATATACTAATTTAATAAAACATTCAAATAACTTCATTAATCTTTTTAATTAAACATAATTGACACATGCCGGCAAGCCAACAACTCACACTCATATGAACTTGCCGTATACACCATTTTGCATATGCCATACCTTGAGCGACACCACTCCTTATTTAGGTTTATTGACACATATTCTCTAATGCCGACATTTTTTCCAAATCCTACCAACCACCTTATTTGTTTAATGTTTTAATTTAGTAACACATTCAAATTGCTTCAGTATTCTTTTTAATTAAACATAATAGACTTATGTCAATAAGGCAAATACCCACAGTCATATTATCATTATCATTCATAACATTTTTCATATGACATGCCGTGCGCGACACCACTACTTTTAAAGGTTTTTTGACATATATTCTATAATGCCGACATTTTTTCCAAATGCTACCAACCACTTTATCGTTTTCATGTACTAATTTATTAATAGATTCAATAAACTTCATTATTCTTTTTAATTAAAAATAATTGACTTATGCCGCCAAGTCAACACAAGACAGTCATATGCCTTATATACAATATTTCATATGTCAAGGTTTTTTCACTCATATTCTCTAATGCCGACATTTTTCCCAATGCTACCAACCACCTTATTTGTTTCATGTTTTAATTTAGTAACACATTCAAATTGCTTCAGTGTTCTTTTAAGTTAAACATAATTGACTTATGTCGATAAGGCAAATTCCCATAGTCATATGCCGTATATAAACTTTTTTCATATGACATGCCTTGCGCGACACCACTCCCCATAAAGGTTTATTGACACATATTCTCTAATGCCGACATTTTTCCCAATGCAACCAACCACCTTATTTGTTTCATGTTTTAATTTAGTAACACATTCATATTGCTTCAGTATTCTGTTTAGTTAAACATTATAGACTTATGTCGATAAGGCAAATACCCACAGTCATATTATCATTATGATTCATAACATTTTTCATATGACATGCCGTGCGCGACACCACTACATTTTATTTTTTTTGACATATATTCTATAATGCCGACATTTTTTCCAAATGCTACCAACCACTTTATCGTTTTCATGTACTAATTTATTAATAGATTCAATAAACTTCATTATTCTTTTTAATTAAAAATAATTGACTTATGCCGCCAAGTCAACACAAGACAGTCATATGCCTTATATACAATATTTCATATGTCATGCCTTTCGCGACACCACTCCCTATAAAGGTTTTTTGACACATATTCTATAATGCCGACTTTTTTTCCAAATGCTACCAACTACCTTATCATTTTCATATACTAATTTAATAAAACATTCAAATAACTTCATTAATCTTTTTAATTAAACATAATTGACACATGCCGGCAAGCCAACAACTCACACTCATATGAACTTGCCGTATACACCATTTTGCATATGCCATACCTTGAGCGACACCACTCCTTATTTAGGTTTATTGACACATATTCTCTAATGCCGACATTTTTTCCAAATGCTACCAACCACCTTATTTGTTTAATGTTTTAATTTAATAACACATTCAAATTGCTTCAGTATTCTTTTTAGTTAAACATAATGGACTTATGTCGATAAGGCAAATACCCACAGTCATATTATCATTATCATTCATAACATTTTTCATATGACATGCCGTGCGCGACACCACTACCAATAAAGGTTTTTTGACATATATTCTATAATGCCGACATTTTTTCCAAATGCTACCAACCACTTTATCGTTTTCATGTTCTAATTTATTAATAGATTCAATAAACTTCATTGTTCTTTTTAATTAAAAATAATTGACTTATGCCGCCAAGTCAACACCCCATAGTCATATGCCTTATATACAATATTTCATATGTCATGCCTTTCGCGACACCACTCCCTATAAAGGTTTTTTGACACATATTCTATAATGCCGACTTTTTTTCCAAATGCTACCAACTACCTTATCATTTTCATATACTAATTTAATAAAACATTCAAATAACTTCATTAATCTTTTTAATTAAACATAATTGACACATGCCGGCAAGCCAACAACTCACACTCATATGAACTTGCCGTATACACCATTTTGCATATGCCATACCTTGAGCGACACCACTCCTTATTTAGGTTTATTGACACATATTCTCTAATGCCGACATTTTTTCCAAATGCTACCAACCACCTTATTTGTTTAATGTTTTAATTTAATAACACATTCAAATTGCTTCAGTATTCTTTTTAGTTAAACATAATGGACTTATGTCGATAAGGCAAATACCCACAGTCATATTATCATTATCATTCATAACATTTTTCATATGACATGCCGTGCGCGACACCACTACCAATAAAGGTTTTTTGACATATATTCTATAATGCCGACATTTTTTCCAAATGCTACCAACCACTTTATCGTTTTCATGTTCTAATTTATTAATAGATTCAATAAACTTCATTGTTCTTTTTAATTAAAAATAATTGACTTATGCCGCCAAGTCAACACCCCATAGTCATACGCCTTATATACAATATTTCATATGTCATGCCTTTCGCGACACCACTCCCTATAAAGGTTTTTGACATATATTCTATAATGCCGACTTTTTTCCGAATGCGACCAACTACCTTATCATTTTCATATACTAATTTAATAAAACATTCGAATAACTTCATTAATCTTTATAATTAAACATAATTGACACATGCCGGCAAGCCAACAACTCACACTCATATGAACTTGCCGTATACACCATTTTGCATATGCCATACCTTGAGCTGACACCACTCCTTATTTAGGTTTATTGACACATATTCTCTAATGCCGACATTTTTTCCCAATGCTACCAACCACCTTATTTGTTTCATGTTTTAATTAAGTAATACATTCAAATAGCATCAGTATTCTTTTAAGTTAAACATAATTGACTTATGTCGATAAGGCAAATACCCACAGTCATATTATCATTATCATTCATAACATTTTTCATATGACATGTCTTGCGCGACACCACTCTCAATAAAGGTTTATTGACACATATTCTATAATGCCGACATTTTTCCCAATGCTACCAACCACCTTATTTGTTTCATGTTTTAATTTAGTAACACATTCAATTTGCTTCAGTATTCTTTTTAGTTAAACATAATAGACTTATGTCGATAAGGCAAATACCCACAGTCATATTATCATTATCATTCATGACATTTTTCATATGACATGCCGTGCGCGACACCACTACTTTTAAAGGTTTTTTAACATATATTCTATAATGCCGACATTTTTTCCAAATGCTACCAACCACCTTATTGATTTCATGTACTATTTTATTAATACATTCAATAAACTTCATTATTCTTTTCAATTAAAAAATAATTGACTTATGCCGCCAAGTCAACACCCCACAGTCATATGCCTTATATACAATATTTCATATGTCATGCCTTTCGCGACACCACTCTCTATAAAGGTTTATTGACACATATTCTATAATGCCGACATTTTTCCCAATGCTACCAACCACCTTATTTGTTTCATGTTTTAATTTAGTAACACATTCAATTTGCTTCAGTATTCTTTTTAGTTAAACATAATAGACTTATGTCGATAAGGCAAATACCCACAGTCATATTATCATTTTCATTCATAAAATTTTTCGTATGACATGCCTTGCGCGACACCACTACCAATAAAGGTTTTTTGACATATATTCTATAATGCCGACATTTTTTCCAAATGCTACCAACCACTTTATCGTTTTCATGTACTAATTTATTAATAGATTCAATAAACTTCATTATTCTTTTAATTAAAAATAATTGACTTATGCCGCCAAGTCAACACAAGACAGTCATATGCCTTATATACAATATTTCATATGTCATGCCTTTCGCGACACCACTCCCTATAAAGGTTTTTTGACACATATTCTATAATGCCGACTTTTTTTCCAAATGCTACCAACTACCTTATCATTTTCATATACTAATTTAATAAAACATTCAAATAACTTCATTAATCTTTTTAATTAAACATAATTGACACATGCCGGCAAGCCAACAACTCACACTCATATGAACTTCCGTATACACCATTTTTGCATATGCCATACCTTGAGCGACACTAATTCTTATTTAGGTTTATTGACACATATTCTCTAATGCCGACATTTTTTCCAAATGCTACCAACCACCTTTATTTGTTTAATGTTTTAATTTAGTAAAACATTCAAATTGCTTCAGTATTCTTTTAGTTAAACATAATAGACTTATGTCGATAAGGCAAATACCCACAGTCATATTATCATTATCATTCATAAAATTTTTCATATGACATGCCGTGCGCGACACCACTACTTTTAAAGGTTTTTTGACATATATTCTATAATGCCGACTCTTTTTCAAATGCTACCAACCACCTTATAATTTTCATATACTAATTTAATAAAACATTCAAATAACTTCATTAATCTTTTAATTAAACATAATTGACACATGCCGGCAAGCCAACAACTCACACTCATATGAACTTGCCGTATACACCATTTTGCATATGCCATACCTTGAGCGACACCACTCTTATTTAGGTTTATTGACACATATTCTCTAATGCCGACATTTTTTCCAAATCCTACCAACCACCTTATTTGTTTAATGTTTTTATTTAGTAACACATTCAAATTGCTTCAGTATTCTTTTTAGTTAAACATAATAGACTTATGTCGATAAGGCAAATACCCACATTCATATTATCATTATCATTCATAACATTTTCATATGACATGCCGTGCGCGACACCACTACTTTTAAAGGTTTTTTGACATATATTCTATAATGCCGACATTTTTTCCAAATGCTACCAACCACTTTATCGTTTTCATGTACTAATTTATTAATAGATTCAATAAACTTCATTATTCTTTTAATTAAAAATAATTGACTTATGCCGCCAAGTCAACACAAGACAGTCATATGCCTTATATACAATATTTCATATGTCAAGGTTTTTCACACATATTCTCTAATGCCGACATTTTTCCCAATGCTACCAACCACCTTATTTGTTTCATGTTTTAATTTAGTAACACATTCAAATTGCTTCAGTGTTCTTTTTTAAGTTAAACATAATTGACTTATGTCGATAAGGCAAATTCCCATAGTCATATGCCGTATATAAACTTTTTCATATGACATGCCTTGCGCGACACCACTCCCCTATAAAGGTTTATTGACACATATTCTCTAATGCCAACATTTTTCCCAATGCAACCAACCACCTTATTTGTTTCATGTTTTAATTTAGTAACACATTCAAATTGCTTCAGTATTCTGTTTAGTTAAACATTATAGACTTATGTCGATAAGGCAAATACCCACAGTCATATTATCATTATGATTCATAACATTTTTCATATGACATGCCGTGCGCGACACCACTACATTTTATTGTTTTTTGACATATATTCTATAATGCCGACATTTTTTCCAAATGCTACCAACCACTTTATCATTTTCATATACTAATTTAATAAAACATTCAAATAACTTCATTAATCTTTTTAATTAAACATAATTGACACATGCCGGCAAGCCAACAACTCACACTCATATGAACTTGCCGTATACACCATTTTGCATATGCCATACCTTGAGCGACACCACTCCTTATTTAGGTTTATTGACACATATTCTCTAATGCCGACATTTTTTCCAAATGCTACCAACCACCTTATTTGTTTAATGTTTTAATTTAATAACACATTCAAATTGCTTCAGTATTCTTTTTAGTTAAACATAATGGACTTATGTCGATAAGGCAAATACCCACAGTCATATTATCATTATCATTCATAACATTTTTCATTTGACATGCCGTGCGCGACACCACTACCAATAAAGGTTTTTTGACATATATTCTATAATGCCGACATTTTTCCAAATGCTACCAACCACTTTATCGTTTTCATGTACTATTTTATTAATACATTCAATAAACTTCATTATTCTTTTCAATTAAAAAATAATTGACTTATGCCGCCAAGTCAACACCCCACAGTCATATGCCTTATACAATATTTCATATGTCATGCCTTTCGCGACACCACTCTCTATAAAGGTTTATTGACACATATTCTATAATGCCGACATTTTTCCCAATGCTACCAACCACCTTATTTGTTTCATGTTTTAATTTAGTAACACATTCAAATTGCTTCAGTATTCTTTTTAGTTAAACATAATAGACTTATGGCGCCAAGTCAACACAAGACAGTCATATGCCTTATATACAATATTTCATATGTCATGCCTTTCGCGACACCACTCCCTATAAAGGTTTTTTGACACATATTATATAATGCCGACTTTTTTCCAAATGCTACCAACTACCTTATCATTTTCATATACTAATTTAATAAAACATTCAAATAACTTCTATAATCTTTTAATTAAACATAATTGAAACATGCCGGCAAGCCAACAACTCACACTCATATGAACTTGCCGTATACACCATTTTGCATATGCCATACCTTGAGCGACACCACTCTTATTTAGGTTTATTGACACATATTCTCTAATGCCGACATTTTTCCAAATGCTACCAACCACCTTATTTGTTTAATGTTTTAATTTAGTAACACATTCAAATTGCTTCAGTATTCTTTTTAGTTAAATATAATAGACTTATGTCGATAAGGTAAATACCCACAGTCATATTATCATTATCATTCATAACATTTTTCATATGACATGCCGTGCGCGACACCACTACTTTTAAAGGTTTTTTTGACATATATTGTATAATGCCGAAATTTTTCCCAATGCTACCAACCACTTTATCGTTTTCATGTACTAATTTATAAATAGATTCAATTAACTTCATTACTCTTTTTAATTATACATAATTGACTTATGCCCTACAGTCATATGCCTTATATACAATATTTCATATGCCATGCCTTTCGCGACACCACTCCATATATAGGTTTTATTACACATATGCTATAATGCAGCCATTTTCCAAATGCTACCAACCACCTTATCGTTTTCATATACTAATTTAATAAAACATTCAAATAACTTCATTAATCTTTTAATTAAACATAATTGACACATGCCGGCAAGCCAACAACTCACACTCATATGAACTTGCCGTATACACCATTTTGCATATGCCATACCTTGAGCTACACCACTCCTTATTTAGGTTTATTGACACATATTCTCTAATGCCGACATTTTTTCCAAATGCTACCAACCACCTTATTGATTTCATGTACTATTTTATTAATACATTCAATAAACTTCATTATTCTTTTCAATTAAAAATAATTGACTTATGCCGCCAAGTCAACACCCCACAGTCATATGCCTTATATAGCAATATTTCATATGTCATGCCTTTCATGACACCACTCTCTATAAAGGTTTATTGACACATATTCTATAATGCCGACATTTTTCCCAATGCTACCAACCACCTTATTTGTTTCATGTTTTAATTTAGTAACACATTCAAATTGCTTCAGTATTCTTTTAAATTAAACATAATAGACTTATGCCGCCAAGTCAACACAAGACAGTCATATGCCTTATATACAATATTTCATATGTCATGCCTTTCGCGACACCACTCCCTATAAAGGTTTTTTGACACATATTATATAATGCCGACTTTTTTCCAAATGCTACCAACTACCTTATCATTTTCATATACTAATTTAATAAAACATTCAAATAACTTCTATTAATTTTTTAATTAAACATAATTGAAACATGCCGGCAAGCCAACAACTCACACTCATATGAACCTTGCCGTATACACACATTTTGCATATGCCATACCTTGAGCGACACCACTCCTTATTTAGGTTTATTGACACATATTCTCTAATGCCGACATTTTTCCAAATGCTACCAACCACCTTATTTGTTTAATGTTTTAATTAAGTAACACATTCAAATTGCTTCAGTATTCTTTTTAGTTAAATATAATAGACTTATGTCGATAAGGCAAATAACCACAGTCATATTATCATTATCTTTCATAACATTTTTTCATATGACATGCCGTGCGACACCACTACTTTTAAAGGTTTTTTGACATATATTGTATAATGCCGAAATTTTTCCCAATGCTACCAACCACTTTATCGTTTTCATGTACTAATTTATAAATAGATTCAATTAACTTCATTACTCTTTTTCAATTATACATAATGACTCATGCCCTACAGTCATATGCCTTATATACAATATTTCATATGCCATGCCTTTCGCGACACCAATCCATATAAAGGTTTTATTACACATATGCTATAATGCAGCCATTTTCCAAATGCTACCAACCACCTTATCGTTTTCATATACTAATTTAATAAAACATTCAAATAACTTCATTAATCTTTTAATTAAACATAATTGACACATGCCGGCAAGCCAACAACTCACACTCATATGAACTTGCCGTATACACCATTTTGCATATGCCATACCTTGAGTGACACCACTCCTTATTTAGGTTTATTGACACATATTCTATAATGCCGACATTTTTTCCAAATGCTACCAACCACCTTATTGATTTCATGTACTATTTTATTAATACATTCAATAAACTTCATTATTCTTTTCAATTAAAAATAATTGACTTATGCCGCCAAGTCAACACCCCACAGTCATATGCCTTATATACAAAATTTTTCATATGACATGCCTTGCGCGACACCACTACCAATAAAAGTTTTATGACACATATTCTATAATGCCGACATTTTTTCCAAATGCTACCAACCACTTTATCGTTTTCATGTACTAATTAATTAATAGATTCAATAAACTTCACTATTCTTTTAATTAAAAAATAATTGGACTTATGCCGCCAAGTCAACACAAGACAGTCATATGCCTTATATACAATATTTCATATGTCATGCCTTTCGCGACACCACTCCCTATAAAGGTTTTTTGACACATATACTATAATGCCGACTTTTTTTCCAAATGCTACCAACTACCTTATCATTTTCATATACTAATTTAATAAAACATTCAAATAACTTCATTAATCTTTTTTTAATTAAAACAATAATTGACACATGCCGGCAAGCCAACAACTCACACTATATGAACTTGCTTCATACACCATTTTGAATATGCTATACCTTTAGTGACACCAATTCTTATTTAGGTTTATTGACACATATTCTCTAATGCCGACATTTTTTTCCAAATGCTACCAACCACCTTATTTGTTTAATGTTTTAATTTAGTAACACATTCAAATTGCTTCAGTATTCTTTTTTTAGTTAAATATAATAGACTTATGTCGATAAGGCAAATACCCACAGTCATATTATCATTATCATTCATAACATTTTTCATATGACATGCCGTGCGCGACACCACTACTTTTTAAAGGTTTTTTGACATATATTCTATAATGCCGAAATTTTTTCCCAATGCTACCAACCACTTTATCGTTTTCATAAGTACTAATTTATAAATAGATTCAATAAACTTCATTATTCTTTTCAATTATAATAATTGATCTATGCCCCACAGTCATATACTATATACAATATTTATATGCCATACCTTTACACCACTCCATACATAGGTTTTATTACACATATACTCTAATGCCGTCATTTTCCCAATGCTACCAACCACATTATTGTTTTCATATACTAATTTTAATAAAACATTCAAATAACTTCATTAATCTTTTTAATTAAACATAATTGACACATGCCGGCATGCCAACAACTCACACTCATATGAACTTGCTCATACACCATTTTGCATATGCCATACCTTGAGCGACACCACTTTATTTAGGTTTATTGACACATATTCTCTAATGCCGACATTTTTTCCAAACTGCTACCAACCACCTTATTTGTTTCATGTTTTAATTTATTAATACATTCAATTAAGCTTCAGTATTCTTTTTAATTAAACATAATAGACTTATGCCGATAAGGTCAACACCCACAATCATATTATCATTATCATTCATAACATTTTTCGTATGACATGCCGTGCGCGACACCCACTACAATTTAATTTTTTTGACATATATTCTATAATGCCGACATTTTTTCCAAATGCTACCAACCACTTTATCGTTTTCATGTACTAATTTATTAATAGATTCAATAAACTTCATTATTCTTTTAATTAAAAATAAATGACTTATGCCGCCAAGTCAACACAAGACAGTCATATGCCTTATATACAATATTTCATATGTCATGCCTTTCACGACACCACTCCCTATAAAGGTTTTTTGACACATATTCTCTAATGCCGACATTTTTTCCAAATGCTACCAACCACCTTTTTATTTGTTTAATGTTTTAATTTAATAACACATTCAAATTGCTTCAGTATTCTTTTTAGTTAAACATAATAGACTTATGTCGATAAGGCAAATGCCCACATATATTATCATTATCATTCATAACATTTTTCATATGACATGCCGTGCGCGACAACACTACTTAAGGTTTTTTGACATATATTCTATAATGCTTAATTTTTCCTAAAGCGACTTCAAATCCACTTTATTTTTTTTAAGTAATTTAATTTATTAATAGATTCAATAAACTTCATTGTTCTTTTTAATTAAAAATAATTACTTATGCCGCCAAGTCAACACAAGACAGTCATATGCCTTATATATATATTTCATATGTCAAGGTTTTTCACACATATTCTAATGCCGACATTTTTCCAAATGCTACCAACCACTCAGTATTTGTTTCATATTCTAATTTAATAACACATTCAAATAACTTCACTGTTATTTGTTCAAACAATAATTGACTTATGCCGGTAAGGCAAATTCCCATACTCATAAAACTGCCAGATATACACTTTTTCATATGACATGCCTCTGAGTGACACACTAATCTTTATAAAGGTTTATTGACACATATTCTTTAATGCTGATACATTTTTCCAAATGGTAACCAACCACCTTATTTGTTTCATGTTTTAATTTAGTAACACATTCAAATTGCTTCAGTATTCTTTTTAGTTAAACTTATATGAGAGTCGACTTATGTCATATAGCAAATAACCCACAGTTCATATTATTAATAATTAACCATTCATAAACATTTTTCATATGACATGCCCAAGACCGACACCAATAACTTTTAATATATTCTATACCTCAACACTTTCAGTTTTCACTAATTTATTAATAGATTCAATAAACTTATTTTCTTTATTGAAAATAATTACTTGGGCAACACAAGAAACCAATACCTTATACATTTTTTCATATTATCCTTTCAGACACCTACTCCTATAAAGGTTTTTTGACATATATTTCTATAATGTTGACATTTTTCCAAATGCTACCAACTACCTTATCATTTTCAATACTAATTTAACAAAACATTCAAATAACTTCAATCTTCTTTTAATTAAACATAATTGACAATGCCGGCAAGCTAACAACTCACACCCATATATAACTTGCCGTATACACCATCTTTTAGCTACTTTTATTTTGAAACACACCAACACCATTTTTAGGTTTATTTCTGAGTACAGACATATTCTCTTAATGCGACATTTTTTTCCGCTACCAACCACTTTCAAAGCTACCAACCACCTATTTGTTTAATGTTTTAATTTAGTAACACATTCAAATTGCTTCAGTATTCTTTTTTTTAGTTAAACATAATAGACTTATGTCGATAAGGCAAATACCAATAGTCATATTATATTCATTATCTTCATTCATAAATTTTTCGTATGACATGCCTTGCGACACCACTACTTTTAGGTTTGTTTTAACATATATTCTATAATGTCGACCATTTTTCCAAATGCTGACCAACCACTTTATAGTTTTCATGTACTAATTTATTAATGGATTCAAAAAACTTCATTAATCTTTTTAATTAAAAATAATTGACTTACTGCCGCCAATTCAACACAATACAGTCATATGACTTAATATATAATATTTCTATATGTCAGATACCTTGAGCGATACCACCCTTATTAGGTTTTTTGACACACATATTCTGGGTTGCCGACATTTTTCCCAATCCTACCAACCACCTTATTTGTTTCATGCTTTAATTTAGTAACACATTCAAATTGCTTCAGTGTTCCTTTTTTAGTTAAACATAACAGACTTATGTCGATAAGGGCAAATTACCATAGTCATATGATCAGTATCATCCATAACTTTTTTCATATGACATGCAAGACGCGACCACCACTTCTTTTAAAGGTTTTTTGATATATATTCTCTAATGCTGACATTTTTCCCAATGGTATCCAACCACTTTTTTGTTTCTTGCATTAATTAATAGTAACAGATTCAATAAACTTCAGTATTCTTTTTAATTAAACATAACCGACTTGTGTCGCTAAGCTGCAAATACAAGACAGTCATGTCACTTATACATTAAATACAAATATTTCATATGACTCTTTACATCCACCATAGCCTAAACAAAACAATTTTTTTTTTTTACATATTTTTATAATGCCGACTTTTTTCCCAAATGCTACCAACTACTTTATCGTTTTCAATGTACTAATTTAATAAAACATTCAATTAACTTCATTAATCTTTTTAATTAAAACGATAATGACATATGCTGCAAGCTTCATAATCGTACAAGTCATATACAAGAACTGTTGCCTTATATACCAATTTCCTGTGGTATATGCTATTCTAGATACTAATACCTTTAATAGGTTTTTTGACACATATTCTCTAATGCCGACATTTTTTCCAATAAGCTACCAACCACCTTATTTGTTTAGTGTTTTAATTTAATAACACATTCAAATTGCTTCAGTATTCTTTTAGTTAAACATAATGGACTTATATTGATAAGGCAAATATTCATAGTCATATTATCATTATCATTCATAAATTTTTTCATAGGATATGCCGTGCGCAGACAACACTACTTTTAAAGGTTTTTTGATCATATCATACCCAATTACATTTTTTTATACTATTATTTGGTAGATCCAAAACATTATTCTTTATGAAAATAATGACTTAGCCAAGTCAACACAAGACAGTCATAGCCTTATATACAAATTATATGCGCTCTTTAGACACCAATTTATTTTTTTCACACATAATTCTATAATGCCGACATTTTTTCCAAATGCTACCAACCACTCTTATCGTTTTACATATTCTAATTTATTAAAAGATTCAAATAACCTCCATTGATCTTTTTAATTAAACATAATTGACTTATGCCGGCAAGTCAACAACTCAAGACAGTCATATGAACTACAATTCTTTTTTGCATATGTCTTATATTTGGAACGCCACTATTTCTTATTTAGGTTTTTTTCACACATATTCTCTAATGCCGACATTTTTCCCAAATGCTACCAACCACCTTATTTGTTCAATGTTTTAATTTAGTAACACATTCAAATTGCTTCAATATTCTTTAAAGTTAAACAAAATAGACTGATACTGATAAGGCAAATGCTCATAGTCATAATATAATTATCATCTCATAAACTTTTTCATATGACATGCTGTGCGCGACACCAATTACTTTTATAAAGGTTTATTGACACATATTCATAATGCCGACTTTTTTTCCAAATGGTACCAACCAACTTATATTTTCATGCTTTAATTTAGAAGAAACACACTCAATTACTTCATTATTTTTTTTACTCAAAATACTAGACTCATGTCGATAGGGCAATACCCCACACCTTCATATGATCTTACCTTGCACAAAATTTTTATATGTTATACCTTGAGGACACCAATATACCTTTAAAATGGTTTTTTGACATATATATCTATAATGCCACCTTTTTTCCAATGCTACCAACTACCTTATTTTTTGCATATATTAACTTAATAAAACACTCAAATAACTTCATTATTCTTTTTTAGATTAAACAGAATTGACTCATGCCGGTAAGGCAAAATACCCACAGTCATATTATCATTATCATTCATAACATTTTGCATATGCCATACCTTGAGCGACACCCACTACTTATTTAGGTTTTTTGACACATATTCTATAATGCCGACATTTTTTCCTTAAATGTTACCAACCAATTTTATTCGTTTAATGTTCTTAATTTATTAATAGATTCAATTAACTTCAGTATTCTTTTTTAATTGTGTAAAATAATAGACTTATGCCGATAAGGCAAATACCAGACAGTCATATGATCATTTTCATACATATAATTTTTCGTATGTCATGCCTTTTGCGACACTACTACAATAAAGGTGTTTTTTGTCATATACTCCTATAATGCTGACATTTTTTCCAAATGCTACCAACTACTTTAACATTTTCATGTACTTATGTTATTAATAGTTTCAAAAAACTTATTAACCTTTTTAATTAAAAATAAATGACATATGCCGGCAAGTAAGAACAGACAGTCATATTACTACATGTATACAACATTTACATATGCAATGCCTGATATGGCGACACCACTCCTTATTAGTTTCTTTTTGACACATATTCTCTAATGCCGACATTTTTTCCAAATGCTACCAACCACCTTATTTGTTTAATGTTTTAATTTAATAACACATTCAAATTGCTTCAGTATTCTTTTAGTTAAACATAATGGACTTAGTGTCGATAAGGCAAAAACCCACAGTCATAAGTTATCATTATCATTCATAACATTTTTCTATAAGACATGCCGCGCGACACCACTACTTTTAAAGGTTTTGACATATATTCTATAATGCCGACATTTTTCCAAATGCTACCAACCACTTTATCGTTTTCATAAAAATAATTTATTAATAGATTCAATAAACTTCATTGTTCTTTTTAATTAAAAATAATTGACTTATGCCGCCAAGTCAACACAAGACAGTCATATGCCTTATATACAATATTTCATTTGGCAAGGTTTTTTCAACATATATCTTCTCTAATGCCGACATTTTTCCCAATGCTACCAACCACCTTATTTGTTTCATGTTTTAATTTAGTAACACATTCAAATTGTTTCACATATTCTTTTAAGTTAAACATAATTGACTTATGTCGATAAGCAGAATTCCCATAATCATAAATGAAATTCTCATATAAACTTTTTCATATGACATGCCCTGAGCGACACCAATTTCTTATAAAGGTTTATTGACACATAATCTCTAATGCCGACATTTTTCCCAATGCAACCAACCACCTTATTTGTTTCATGTTTTAATTTAGTAACACATTCAAATTGCTTCAGTATTCTTTTTAGTTAAACAAATTATAGACTCATACTGATAAGGCAAGTACCCACAGTCATATTATCATTATCATTCATAAAATTTTTCATATGACATGCCGTGGGAGACCACTACTTATTTTAAAGGTTTTTTGACATATATTCTATAATGCCGACTCTTTTCCAAATGCTACCAACTACCTTATAGCATAATTTTCATATACTAATTTAATAAAACATTCAAATAACTTCACTAATTCTTTTAATTAAACATAATTGACACACATGCTTCGGCAAGCCAACAACTCATACCCAATATGAACTTGCCGTAGAAACCATTTTTGTATATGCCATACTTTGAGCGAAACCATTCCTTATTTAGGTTTATTGACACATATTCTCTAATGCCGACATTTTTTTCCAAATGCTACACAACCACTTTATTTGTTTAATGTTTTAACTTAGTAACACAACTCAAATTGTTTCAGTGATTCTTTTTAGTTAAACATAATAGACTGATGTCGATAAGGCAAATACCCACAGTCATATTATCATTTTCATTCATAAAATTTTTCGTATGACATGCCTTGCGCGACAACACTACTTTTAAAGGTTTTTTGACATATATTCTATAATGCCGACATTTTTTCCAAATGCTACCAACCACTTTATCGTTTTCATGTACCAATTTAAATAAAAAAAAAACTTCATTGATCTTTTTAATTAAAAATAATTGACATATGCCGCTAAGTCAACAAAAGACAGTCATATGAACTTCCTTATATACAATTTTTGCATATGTCATGCCTTAACACTTCCTTAAAATTTAAGGTTTTTTGACACATATTCTATAATGCCGACTTTTTTTCCAAATGCAAACTTTGTTTCTGTTTAGTATCTTATTTCTTCTTTTTTATAATATTCATTCTTTTTAAAATAATTCACTCATGCCGGCAAGGCAACCAATCACAGTCATATGAACGTATAAACACTTTTTCATATGACACTTGGGGCGACAACTACATCATTCCATATAGGTTTATTGACACATATTCTATATGCCGACATTTTTTCCAATGCTACCAAACAACTTTATTTGTTTAATGTTTTAATTTAGTAACACATTCAAATGCTTTCAGTATTCTTTTAGGGGAAACATAATAGAAATAAGGAAACTTCCATAAGGCATATGACCATATTTTTTCATTATATTCATAAAATTTTTCGTATGACATGCCGTGCGCGACACCCACTACCAATAAAGGTTTTTTGACATATATTCTATAATGTTGACATTTTTTCCAAATGCTACCAACCACTTTATTGTTTTCATGTACTATTTTATTAATAGATTCCATTAACTTCATTATTCTTTCAATTAAAAATAATTGACTTATGCCGCCAAGTCAACACAAGACAGTCATGGCTTCTAATACAATATTTCATATGACATGCTTTCGCGACACCACTCCCTATAAAGGTTTTAAGTGACACATATTCTATAATGCCGACTTTTTTTCCAAATGCTACCAACTACCTTATCATTTGTTTCATATACTAATTTAATAAAACATTCAAATAACTTCATTAATCTTTTAATTAAACATAATTGAAAGCAGGCAAGCCAACAATAACTCACACTCATAAGAACTTGCCGTATACACCATTTTGCATATGCCATAATTTGAGCGACACCAATTTATTTAGGTTTATTGACACATATTCTCTAATGTTTCATTTTTCCAAAATGCTACCAACCAATCTTATTTGTTTGTCAGTTTTTAATTTAGTAACACATTCAAATTGCTTCAGTATTCTTTTAGCTAAACATAATAGACTGATGTCGATAAGGCAAATACCCACAGTCATATTATCATTATCATTCATAAATATTTTCATATGACATGCAAGTGGGGGACACCACTACTTTTTGTAGCTGTTTGACATATATTCTATAATGCCAACATTTTTCCAAATGCTACCAACCACTTTATCGTTTTCTATGTACTAATTTATTAATAGATTCACAGAACTTCATTATTCTTTTTTAATTAAAGACAATTGACTTATGCTGGGAGTCAATTATACAAGGGACAGTCATATGCCTTATATACAATAATATTTCATAAGTCATGCTCTTCGCGACACCAATTCTATAAAGGTTTTTTCGACATATTCTATAATGCCGACTTTTTTTCCAAATGCTACCAACTACCTTATCATTTTCATATACTAATTTAATAAACATTCAAATAACTTCATTAATCTTTTTAATTAAGCATAATTGACACATGCCTAAGTGTTTCACCAGAACTCCGACACTCATATGAACTTGCCGTATACACCATTTTGTATATGCTTACAAAACTTGAGCGACACCACTCCCTTAATATTTAGGGGTTTATTGACAAGTATTCTATGATGCCGACATTTTTTCCAAATGCTACCAACCACCTTATATTTGCTTCTTAATGTTTTAATTTAGTAAGACATTCAAATTGTTTTTGCATTCTTTTTTAGTTAAACATAATAGACTTATGTCGATATGGCAACTACCCACAGTCATATTATCATTATCATTCATAACATTTTTTCACATGACATGCTGTGCGCGACACCATCATCAATAATAAAGGTTTTTTGACATATATTCTCATAATGCCACAACATTTTTTCCAAATGCTACCAACCACTTTTATCGTTTTCATGTACTAATTCTTATTAATAGATTCAATAAACTTCATTATTCTTTTTAATTAAAAATACTGACTTATGCCGCCAAGTCAACACAAGACAGTCATATGCCTTATATACAATATTTCATATAGTCATGCCTTAAGCGACACCACTCCTTCTATAAAGGTTTTTTTTGACACAAATTCTATAATACTTAATTTTTTTCCAAATGCTACCAACTACCTTGTCACTTAAATATACTAATTTAATAAAACATTCAAATAACTTCATTAATCTTTTTAATTAAACATAATTGACACATGCCGGCAAAGCCAACAACTCACACTCATATGAACTTGCCGTATACACCATTTTTGCATATGCCATACCTTTGAGCGACAATTCAATTCTTATTTAGTTTATTGACACATATTCTCTAATGCCGATATTTTTTCCAATGTTTCTAACCACCTTATTTGTTTAATGTTTTAATTTAGTAAAACATTCTAAATTCGTTTTCAGTATTCTTTTTCACGGAAACACAATAGACCATGTCGATAAGGCAAATACTCCACAGTCATATTATCATTATCATTCATAACATTTTTCATAAGACATGCCTAGCGCGACACTAATTACTTAAAGGTTTTTTGACATATATTCTATAATGCCGACATTTTTTCCAAATGCTACCAACCACTTTATCGTTTTCATGTACTAATTTATTAATAGATTCAATAAACTTCATTATTCTTTTTAATTAAAAATAATTGATCTATGCCGCCAAGTCAACACAAGACAGAATATATGCCTTATATACAATATTTCATATGTCATGTTTTTTCACATATTCTCTCTAATGCCACATTTTTTCCAAATCCTACCAACCACTCTTCGTTTAGATGTTTTAATTTAGTAACATTCAAATTGCTTCAGTATTCTTTTTTTAGTTAAAACATAATAGACCTATGTTGGGATAGCGGCAAATACCCACAGCCTCATATCACCTTATCATTCATAACATTTTTCATATGACATGCCGTGCGCGACACCAGAATACTTTAAAGGTTTTTTGACATATATTCTCTACTGCCGACATTTTTTCGAAATGCTAACAACCACTTTATCGTTTTCATGTACTAATTTATTGTTTGATTCATAATAAAACTTCATTGCCTTTTTTTAATTAAAAAATAATTGACTTATGCCGGCCAGCCAACACCAAGACAGTCATATCGCCTTTATGAAGATACAATATTTCATATGTCATGCCTTTCATTAATTCACTCCCTATAAAGGTTTTTTGACACATCATCTATAATGCCGACTTTTTTTTCCAAAATGCTACCAACTACCCTCCGATTTTCATATATACTAATTTAATAAAACATTCAAATAACTTCATTAATCTTTTAATTAAACATAATTGACACATGCCGGCAAGCCAACAAACTCACACTCATATGAACTTTAAGCCGGATACACCATTTTGCATATGCTATACCTCATGATAGACACCTACTCCTTATTTAGGTTTATTGACACATATTCTCTAATGCTGACATTTTTTCCAAATGCTACTCAACCACCTTATTTATTTAATGTTTTAATTTGGGTAACACATTCAAACAGCTTCA
>JAEIGF010000539.1:0-208425 GCA_018903485.1 Drosophila littoralis | reverse complement strand
CGTGGAACAGACATTGGGAAGTTCCACACTTTGATTAATTTATATATCAATTATCTTTTATTTTATAGCTATCACCACCTCCCCGCTACTACCGCATAGCTATAAATCAAGTAAAACACCAAATTAATTTTGCCCACCATTGTAAGCCACATTTTAAATGCAATTGACTTTTTGATAATACACGAATATTCTATAGAACAATAAGAGGTAGAAAATTTCATCAAAATCGGTTTAGAAACAGAAGTTATTAAATAAAACACGTTTTGGCTGACCTCGCGTTTGCGGCAGCTAGCGCAAAATGCGAGAATTTCTGGACACATGTTAACACACAAATTCAAGCGCATCTGCTTCGAATTCTATCAACAGCATCGCAATTCCGATTGTATTGTTTTCTGTGCTGCTATTTTAATTGGTTATTTTCTTATTAAAAACTGTTAATTAGAGGCGGTGACAAGTATCGCGGTCTGTTGCGAGTTCGAACCCTACCGAGGGAACTATATTTATACCCTGAACCCAATAAAAATGGGTAAAAAGAGTATGTTGTATTTGTGCAAAATGTAAATGTATGTAACAAGCAGAAGGAAGCATCTCTGACCCCATAAAGTATATATATTCTTGATCAGCATCGATAGCCGAGTCGATCTAGCCATGTCCGTCTGTCTGTCTGTCCGTCCGTCCGTCTGTCCGTCTGCCCGTATGTATGAACGCAAGGATATCAGAACCTATAAGACCTAGAGACTTGAAATTTTAGCTGTATGACCTAGTTCCTACGCAGATCGAGTTTGTTTCCGATAACTTACTCCGTTTCCAAGCAATCGATAAAATTCGATATCGATATCCTGTTTTTTGACCAAATTGGATAAATAATAAGAGCTAGAGTCACCAAACTTGATATGTTGCTTCTAGAATATTATATTTACATATATCAAGTATCTTTCATTTTATACCAATCGCCACCTCCCCGCTAACACCGCAGAGCTATAAATCATGTTAATAACCCAACTTATATTGCCAACCAATTAAATCCACAATTTTAATGCAATTGACTTTTTGAGAATATACAAATATTCTATGGTACAATAATATATACTGTGGTAAATTTCATTAAGATCGGTTAAGAGGAAACCAAAGTCATATGTAACTGCGCAATTGGATGGCACAGCTAGCGAAAACGTCAAGAATTTGTGAACTTTTTTTTTATTAATTTATCTTTATTACTGCAAACGAGCGCGTTGCGCGAACTGCATTTTCTGTTGGAATAAGAGGGTTCAGGGTATTCCCTAGTCGGGAGCTCCCGGCTAGAACCTCTCACTAGTTTTTTTTTTTTGGCTGGTATGGCTCTTGAGTAGAGTCGGCAGCAAGTAATGCGGTCAGTTGCGAGTTCGCACCCGTGGCAATCAAATGTAAGTGAATCTTTTGGGAAGAACAAAATTCACGAAAGCCCGAGCTAGCAAAACAGCGACCTTGATCCGCTATTACCCGAGTAGGCAAAGCAAATAGGGACACGACCGAATTCAAGGCTTTAATACAACTTTCGGTATTTATGCTTAACGGATGGTACAATTTTGTGAAGGTTATGACGATTAAGACTATGACGTATTCCTTCAAGTCATTTTTGCCACCCATTTAACCAGTAATGTCGATGTGGACGGTGTGCCATGGTATATCTACCTTAGGAATCGAATGTAGCTCTGCCTGTACTTTGTCAACTGGTGGTTTCGCTAGCTTACATGTAGTACAGTTCTCTACGAATCTTCGAACATATTTTAACATATTTTCGAACCAGTAATACCTCTATACTTTGTCGAATGTTTTTTCCCATCCCAAGTGCATGATGGATTCATGAACGTGATTGATTACTGCCCATCTAAATGCTCTTGGGATTACTGGCAAACATTTGTGTAGTTTCGCAGTTAGATCCATTTTGGTACGACAAATTTACGTCCTTGCAAATAATGATGGAAAGTTCGTCAGAATGATATTTTGTTTCAACCAGTTACGTGCATTTACATTTGCAGTATTATTGCCCCATAGGCAACAGAGCTAGCATCTGTGTGCATTTGTATTGGATACTGTGGGTCAAATATGATTAGCACAGGTGCCTGTGTCAGTACAGTTTTTATTTTTAAACGAAGTTGCTCATGCTCTGGCAGCCAAACAAATTCTCTATGAAGTAAGCAAATACAGAGGTTTTAAGGCCTCGGATAATTTTGGAACGAATTGTCGGAAATAAGAAGCTAAGGCGGCATACCTATTAACGCTTGAATTTTGCTTGCATTCGGCCGTACTTCCCCATTGCTTATTTCATATCCTAGATACTCTATATAAGTTTTAAGGAACGAACATTTGATTAATGTTTCTAACACTGTCTGTAATCGGTCCAACGATTCGTCTTTGGTATCAAAACGATTGTGTATGTGTGTGCTAATGTGCCCAATGCTTTGATTATTGCGCGCTGAAATACAGATGGCTCGTTCTTCAGGCCAAAGGGCATGGTCAAAAACTCGTATTGTCCTTCTGGCGTAACAAAAGCTATTCTCTCTATTGAATATGCGTGTACAGGGATTTGGTAGAAAACTCTAGCCATATCAATACACGAGATCTATCTTGCCCCACGGAACCTGGCAACCTGGTCTGAAATGAGCGGCATCGGATACTTATCTGCGATTGTGTTTTCGATCAAAGTGCGGCAGTCTACACAAAGACGATCGGTTCCATTTTTCTTTTTAACCAACATCAATTGGACTAGCGAAAGGGGAACAGCTGGGTCGAATAATATTTGATTTCAAAACTTCACCAATTGTAGACCGTACGCGCTCTTTCTCATCTTCACTAAGCTTATAAGGGCGACGCTGTACTGTTTTTTGTGGATCTATTAGCCTGATTTCCAACTCCTGTTGTCACTCCAGTCTCTGGAATTCCATCTGTAAATATTTCAGAATAAACTTTCAAAATATTCTTTAGTGCCGTCTTGTCCGAATCATTCAGATCACTATCGGTGTTTATAACATCTTCGTAATTAGTTAAACTTAGAACGTTTACTCTTTTTATTTTTTATACATATAAAATATATCAACATCCATCGCTACCCCGAAATTCTGGGATAGAATCTCACGGCCAATCAACACGTCATAATTTAGATACTTATCCATAACAACGTGCAACAAAATCTCTGAGGAATATTTTTCAACAATTATATTACAGAGAATTTGTGATGTACTATAAATAGAATCGTTGCTTATACCATTTAGTTTTACAATGTTGTGAAATCTTTTTCCCTTAAATTTATCAGCTACACTTTCATTGACCATTGAACATTCAGCTCCGGAGTCGAAGCAAAATGGAATGGACTCACCAGATAAACTTATTGTTCCTGTTGGCGGGGCCACCGTGCAGAGTTCTATACGGCTTTCGTAAGTCTTGTCGTTTCCATTTGTTCGGCCTTTAGGACACGCAGATGCGAAATGTCCAATCTCGTCGCACTTAAAATATTTTATATTGGACCGATCTTTCGCTCCAGACGTATTGCTCCAAAATGTGGTTATTTCCTTTTGTGCTAGGTAACCTCTTCAATAGAGTGCGACATTCGGCATATTTGTAGCCAGCTTTTCCACAATGATGGCATTTCACCTGTGACCGAAATTTAGATTTATTTTGTTCTGGTCCTGTTGTGTACCCATCCATCTGTATTACGTTTCTTAAATGCGTGTGCTTGTAACTGGCTCGTTGATCGTTTTTGCATTAGTAGTGAATACCTAACGTAACAAATTATTTTCAATTTGTGCCATGTGAGCCAACGTTACCGACACTGCGATTGCATCCAGATCTTTTGCCTTCCACTTAGACATATTCAGCAACACCTTTTCCAGATTTTGGACGCTCGTTCAAAACATGCATTAGAATTGCAGCGGACGTCTCAATGCCCACGAAGCGTTGAATAAACAGCTCTATAAACTGCGTCCAAGGGATGCCGGCAAAGCATAACTGTGACAGCCACAGTGACGCACTGCCCTCTAAAGCCTTCCTTAAAGATACGACTAGGGCGCTGCCCTCGAGCACGTTGTCTGTGAATATGAGGTCTACTGTTGTATACCAGGATGAAGCGTTCTGGTCAACACAATAAGTCGACCAAAATATGTACGCGCATCTACATTCGCACACAGTAAACCATCTACGACATATATATATCAAGTATCTTTCAATATATACCTATCGCCACCTCCCCGTTATCACCCCAAAGCTATAAATTAAGTTAATAACCAAACTTTTATTGCACACTAATTTAAGCCACAAGTTAAATTCAATTGACTTTTTGAGCACATACAAATATTCGATGGTACATAAATATATGCTGTAGAAAATTTCATTAAGATCAGTTGAGAAAAACACAAAAGTTATGTGTATTGTCTGTGCACGTGTTAGCAGCAGCTAGCGCAAATTTCGAGAATTTCTGTACACAGTCACATTCATGCGCGTCTGCTTTAAATTCTATCAGCAGAATTGCAATTGCGATTGTATTGTTGTCTGTGTAGCTATTTTAATTCGTTTGTTTTTTTAATGACCATTCTGTAGCGTATAGTTGCCTTTCATTTATGGCGTTACTTCTTTCTGTTTTATTTAATGTTTTTGAAATAAACGTGATCGGTTTGTTTTCCTGTGAAAGGAAACACAACACAATCAGGGCTAAATTTAGGCAAAGTAACATGTGACGCAGTCCAATTCGCTGCTGGGGCCCATGGTGCCGGGATGGCTTTAACTATTTTCATCAAATTCCGGTTGTGAGCTTCTAGCGCCGTAAGATTCTGATCAGAGCTATGCTCTTTAGGCGAAGCAGATCCCACTTCTGAGGTCGGAATATAGAGATGGTTATCCATCGTGCTTGCAATTTGGCAGCTTAGCAAGTTCTTTCCGTGTCAATAGCGCAAGCAGACTGACTTCTCAAACTTCGTTTCGTCCAATTTTACCAATTAATAAGTCACTCAAAATAGTGCAACTATTGATCTCTTCCGAGAATTTCTGTATGCATGTACACACTCACATTCATGCGCGTCTGCTTTAAATTCTACCAGCAGCATTGCAATTGCGATTGTATTGTTGTCTGTGTAGCTATTTTAATTCGTTTGTTTTTTTAATGACCATTCTATAGCGTATAGTTCCCTTTCATTTATGGCGTTACTTCTTTCTGTTTTATTTAATACTTTTGAAACAAACGTGATCGGTTTGTTTTCCTGTGAAATGGAATCGCCAATGGCGATGTCGGAAGCGTCTAGTTAGTTCAATTTTTCCAATTAAGTGTGATTTTAGATTTTAAAAAGCAGAGATAGCTTATTCGTCTAAAGATATTTCTGTTTTGAAACCATACCATATGTCCCTGTAACAGTTCAGTGAGTGGTTTTGCCATAGTCGCGTAGTTTTTAACAAACTTTCTGTGAAAGCCTGTTAAACCAAGAAAGCCTCGTAATTCCCTTAAATTATTGGAAGGTGGGTATTTCATAATCGATTCTTTTATTTTTTTTTGGGTCGGTTTTAATAATATTGTATGATACTAAGTATCCTAAAAATAATGTTCACTTTAAATAGGATCTCAATGATTTCTTGAAAATCATCAACATTTTTTTCCCGACTATCTGAAAAAACTTTAATATCGTCCCTATAAATGTGACAAGGTTTTCCGTTTTTTTCGTGCCTTTGCACGCGCAAATGGCAAACGAAGGAATTCGTATTTTCCATTGATAATGGAAAAAGCTGATGAGATCCAGATTCTAAATTATTTGTTTAGAAGAGTCGTGCTTGCCTAGGTTAGAAAAGAAAACTGACAGATCAGGCATTTGATACCTATCGGGGATTGTATCGTTGTGAAGTTTTTTTTTAAATCAATTACTAATCGATTTTTTGGCGTTCCATCGTCATTAAAACCCATTTCCTACTACCAATACCGGGGCATTATAAGGTCTTCTGCTGGGCCTTCATACGTTTTCTTTTAACATCCTATTTATTTCCAGACTAACAAAACTATTAGCTGAATTGGGATAAGGATATTGCTTACTATAAATTGCTTTCTCGTTTACTGTTCTTATGTCTCCTCTAATATCTGTTCTAAAATGGAAACATATTTGAATCTGAGAACGCTAGGTTTGTATTTGTTGAACGACTTGTTGAACAAGGATATTCAAGTTATCCATTTCATTAATGAAATAATTTCTTTTGCAAAAAGAAAAACTTGTCGTAGAGGTTATCGACATCTTCCGACGTCTGCTCTTTTCGACTTTTTCTTCTTTTACTTTTCATCCCTAAGATTATCGTCAACTTAATAAGGAAAATGATTTACATTTTCCGTTTTGGAAGTTCAAATAAGAGCTAACGTTATAGTCTTCGCTAGAACTTTTTAAATTGCCAACCGTTTCTTGGATATGTTTTACGAATTTAATTTTTTCCGTTTTGTTATTATGAATCAAAGTTCCATTTGATAAATCGATTACTGCTTTAATCTCCTTCAGTAGATTATAGCCGACTAAGAGATCTGCGTCTAGATTTTTAATTTCGTAAAATCTGTGGCGTTTGCCAATATGCTTATATTACCAAAGTCCGTTATAATACTGTAACCGTTTACAGATTTTATACCCTTGCAGAGGGTATTATAATTTTGTCGTGAAATGTGTAACGCATAGAAGGAAACATCTCCGACCCCATTAAGTATATATATTCTTGATCAGTATCAACAGCCGAGTCGATATAGCCATGTCCGTCTGTCTGTTTCTATGCGAACTAGTCTCTCAGTTTTAAAGCTATCTTTATGAAACTTTGCAAAAGTCCCGCCATAGGAACGATCGGTCGAAAAGTAGGATCTTGTATAGAAACATTTTGTTTTTCAAGATATCTTGACCAAGCTTGGCATTTATTAGTTTTTCTATGCTCCTCATACATATGCAAAATCCTATAAAGATCGGACCACCATATAATATAGCTGCCATAGGAACGATCGGTCGAAAATGAAGTCGTTGTATGAAAAAAAATTTTGTTTATTAAGATATTTTGACCAAAGTCGGCATTTTTAAGTTTTACTATGCTCCTCATATATACGCAAAATCCTATTAAGATCGGACAACTATATAATATAGCTGCCATAAGAGCGATCGGTCGAAAATTAAGTTGTATGAAAACAAATTTTATTTATCAAGATATCTTGACCGAACGCGGCATTTATTAGTTTCACTATGCTCCTCATATATATGCAAAATCCTATAAGGATCGGACCACTATATCATATAGCTGCGATAGGAACGAACAGTCGAAAATTAAGTTTTTGTATGGAACATTTTTTTGTTTCTCAAGATATTTCGATTATACCCGGCATTTAAAGATTTCGCTATGCTCCCTTCATACTATATCATATATCTGCCATAGGAACGATCGGTCGAAAACTAGGTTTTGGATTTAAAGCCTTTTTTGTTTATCAAGATACCTTGACCAAACTCGGTATTAACCATTTTCTCGGCATTAAAAGGTTGGGTCTGCAAGGGTATTAGATATTCGGCGTGCCGAAGATAGCCTTTCTTTCTCGTTATTTTTTTTTTATAACTAATTCATCCGCAGCTCTCCGCGTCTTCCTTTAAAAAATAGTCTTCCTCAAGGTTATTAATACGCATGACTCTCGTTTCTTCGGTTGCGCAGAATTACGATTTTCGGCACACGGATAAGGTATATTTTGTAGTTGTATGGATTTATCTACATCCATGGGCTCTGGTGAAGGTTGAGGAGTCTCGTTGCTGTAAGCAAAATTCTGGGTATGTCGAACTTGATAAAACCTTAAGTGGTTGTCATACCTTTTAGTTTGGTTTGGGGTTTTAGCTTTCTTTTGCTGATTTTTATACCCTTGCAGAGGGTATTATAATTTTGTCGTGAAATGTGTAACGCATAGAAGGAGACATCTCCGACCCCATAAAGTATATATATTCTTGATCAGCATCAACAGCCGAGTCGATATAGCCATGTCCGTCTGTCCGTCTGTCCGTCTGTCCGTCCGTCCGTCTGTCCGTCTGTCCGTCTGTCTGTTTCTATGCGAACTAGTCCCTCAGTTTTAAAGCTATCTTAATGAAACTTTACAGAAGTCCCTATTTCTGTTGCACGCAGCACATATGTCAAAACCAGCTGGATCGGACAACTATATCATATAGCTGCCATAGGAACGATCGGTCGAAAATTAAGTTTTTGTATGAAAAAACCTTTTGTTTATCAAGATATCTTGACCAAACTCGACATTTATTAGTTTTACTATGCTCCTCATATATATGCAAAATTCTATTAAGATCGGACCACTATATCATATAGCCGCCATAGGAACGATCGGTCGAAAATAAAGTTTTTGTATGAAAAAACATTTTGTTTGTCAAGATATCTTGACCAAACTCGGCATTTATTAGTTTTACTAAGCTCCTCATATATATGCAAAATCCTATTAAGATCGGACCACTATATCATATAGCTGCCATAGGAACGATCGGTCGAAAATTAAGTTTTTGTATGAAAAAACCTTTTGTTTATCAAGATATCTTGACCAAACTCGACATTTATTAGTTTTACTATGCTCCTCATATATATGCAAAATTCTATTAAGATCGGACCACTATATCATATAGCCGCCATAGGAACGATCGGTCGAAAATTAAGTTTTTGTATGAAAAAACATTTTGTTTGTCAAGATATCTTGACCAAACTCGGCATTTATTAGGTTTACTAAGCTCCTCATATATGCAAAATCCTATTAAGATCGGACCACTATATCATATAGCTGCCATAGGAACGATCGGTCGAAAATTAAGTTTTTGTATGAAAAAAACCTTTTGTTTATCAAGATATCTTGACCAAACTCGACATATATTAGTTTTACTATGCTCCTCATATATATGCAAAATTCTATTAAGATCGGACCACTATATCATATAGCCGCCATAGGAACGATCGGTCGAAAATTAAGTTTTTGTATGAAAAAACATTTTGTTTGTCAAGATATCTTGACCAAACTCGGCATTTATTAGTTTTATTAAGCTCCTCATATATATGCAAAATCCTATTAAGATCGGACCACTATATCATATAGCTGCCATAGGAACGATCGGTCGAAAATTAAGTTTTTGTATGAAAAAACCTTTTGTTTTTTTTTGACATGGACATGGACGGAAGCCAGACCAAAAAGCTTAAATTCGCACTTAATAGAAAAGCTTCGGTCTGCAAGGGTATTAAATCTTCGGCGTGCCGAAGATAGCCCTTCTTTCTCGTTATTCCCTGGGTTTGGATTGTTACATTGTTGGGTGTTGGTGAAGTGATTGTAAGCGAAGTTTGCCCCTTGGAAATTCGCTTCTAATTCCTGAGCTTTTGCCAAATCCATTAAGGGAAAACAGAACTTCAGATACAGAGCCTTTGAGGCCTGTGAGCCTAAAATCGTTGTCCCTGTTCTTCTTTTTCATTTCAGTAATAATGCTGGCTTTATCGCCATATGTCATATTCGTTTTGTTTGTCAAAAGGGTACATTTTTTTTTTTTAATTGTAAAATTTAAATTTTAAATTAAATTTAAGTTGTAGTATTCAAGAACAGATTGGTTACCCTGTCGCAAAATACTTAATTCCTGTTCTATTATGTAGATTGGCCTTGTATCACTGTAGGCGGAATCCAATCTTGCAAGTACATTATAACTGCCTGAAAATTCTGGTATTGACTTGATGACATCAAATGATTCATCGCAATGAATTAAGTCATAATTTTCAATTATTTTAAATTCTTGTTCATTTTTGGATGAGAGAATAATTTGCATTTTCAATTCTTCAATTTGCTCTTGAAGTGCTCTAATCTGAGTTGCCATCAACTGAGCTACCAAATCAGTTGTCTAGTTATTGGTAGCAATTTTTTTAAATTTTGAAGACCTTCAATTAGAGTTTATATTTGATTATCCAGTTTTTAACAATTATTATTCTTACATATGTTCTGGATTATAAAAGTTACTTCTTATTGTTACAATTTAAATTTGTTTATAAAAGAAAAAGTAATAACAATTTCTTATGGCTCACGTAGAAGTTCTTTCTTTATTGGTAATTGCAAAGTCGTCCAAGTAGGGTATTCTAATTAAGTTGTTCTCGTTCGGAAATCTCAGGTTGATGAATTTTTCGTAATTGGTCACATACGAAATGTTTAAATTTAACTATCTTTTTATATATTGAAATTTTCGATTCACATTTAAGTTTCTTTTTTTGTTTGAAAATTTTTTTTGTTTTTACTTAACGATCTTTTCATATATTGAAATTTTTGATTCACTTTTAAGTATTTTAATTTTATTTAACGGTGTTTGAGATTGTTGAAAATTTTTGGTTGACTTTCAAGCCTTTACTTGTGCAAACACTTTGTGTTTCCGTTAATCGGAACCTTCTTTTTATACTCTTTCGAGTTTTTTGAAACAGGAGATACACTGTATTTCCGTGTATAGGAAATTTTTAATGCTCTTTTTGAGAACAATTCTGGATTATTATATCGGCACTTTGCTCACTGGCGAATCACTAAAGATGTTTTTTCTTTTAATTATCGTATTCTTGTGTTATCAATCGCGAGCCCCGCGTTGGGCTCACTTAACCAGTTGGTAGCGACCAATTGGAAAAAAATATATCTGGATCTTTATGTTAGAAAAGCCGCAGCAGCGCTTTAAGTGGACGTAATGATTGATAGAGCTAAGTAATTGTAATAGAAACTTATTCCGAAATATTGTTCATAATTTAAATAAGAATTGCCTTGCAGGCCGGCTAGTACCTTGCATTCGAATTTTAATTTTTAATTTTATTCCGCGAGCACGTTCGTTTTCTTAGAACACCAAGTGTCTAGTGGTACCAAATTCACAGCTTTGTTTAGCTGTTCCTAGCAATTGCTACTGCCCAGTTTTGTTGACGACAAACAAGGATTGGTTCGTCCATTAATCGACTTTCCCCATATGGGCATTGTCTACCAGATTAAGTGCCTTGGTTAGACCTCGTGTTGTGGCAAAAGTGCCACGCCACTTCCAATCTAGGCTTGGTAAGCCGGTCGTAGCCGAAACTACTCCTAGATAAAGTGCTCTGGGCAGACCTTGTGTTGAACGCTGTATGGCATACCGGCAGGCATCCTAAGAATTTAGCTCCTTTGCAGGAGATGCGGCGCCTCCTGGCCCCTGAACCTCCCCTGACCGTGGAATGGCATTCCAAACACTGCACAAGGCACTATGAGTCCGGCAAAGATTGTGCGTCTGGCTCGGGGACAGATGCCCCAGTCAACACGTAGCACGTGACCTAATGCTCCGACGACTCCAGTCAGCTTATCCCGCATTGCTACGATTGCGGCTGAAAATTTACCCGTTCGCAGACTGTGATGCCAAGGTGCCGGTACTTACTGACGTATGGTAGACTTGCTCCTGCAAACCGTACCATGGGCGGCTTGGAAATGGCAAAACACCCCTTTAGCATCATTATCGCCGTGTTGCTGGTTGAGATCGACACTTCGACCTCGGCTCCCCATGCTCGCGCGACGGATATTAGCTCAGATGCTCGACGCTCCAGTTCGGCTCTCGACTTTCCCTCGACAAGAACCAGTAGATCGTGGGCATATGCACTAAATATGCACAAGGGCTCCAGGGCTCCAATAGAAGCAGGACATCCATCATGGTGTTCTCGTGTGACCTCCACCTGCCTGCTGGTCATCCTGGCTTTCCTGCCACAGAAGAAGTTTCTCCACAAATTAGCTTCTTGCATCCCGCATCGATCAAGCGGCGCATCGCGGCGCTCCACTTGATGTTGTCAACGGCTCCCTTTAAGTCCACGAAAATATCATGTACGTCCTCGAAGTCCAGGTCGTAAGCCAAATTGCCATCTTTTCCCATCCGGAAGCACGTCCTTCATTCCATCCACCATGATCCCCTGAAACGCTTTAGTCCCTGGCATATCCGTTAGACGTGCCCCCACGGATAACTTCTGTTTTCTCTAACGAAGCGTCGCCAGTTTTGCTCAAACGTCTTCAGGATGAGCGTCTTGAACTCGCGGACGGCTTTTCCGCAGATAAGTTGCAAGATGCTGCTCAAATTCGTGTCTTTGCTTCCGCCCTCTGCTGGGAGCCTTCACCTCAGTCTCCCGATTACCCGGCGTTTGGTACTCAGTTCGCCAGTCCACCATTTAACTTTTCCCTGGGATCTCATCGGTCTGCGGCCTAACACTCTGTCGCTCACAGACTGTACGGTAAGGCGTAGGGGTGATACCGCGGAATCCAACGGCAACATCCTAATGACATCCTGGGAAAGGTGCTCCTCTGTTTCCTCTACCAGCTCTGAGTCGAACAATCGCCAGTCAGCATTAGCGAGCTTCCAGGATGGCAAAGGAACATAGCTCTCAAATGCATTTGCTGGGGATGGCAAGCGATCATGTTGTGGTCGCTCAGATTTCACTCGTCCACACTCCAGTCATACGCGGCCCACATAGACGCTGCTTCGTTGACAATTGTTACGTTGATGTCACTCTGACCACTTCGATTATAGAACTTTTACACCTCACTGACTTGATTTAGGCTTCGAGTATCCACTCATCTAGCTGTTAGCCTCGTCTGTAGTCCAGCTGGCCTCGAGAGAATTCGTTCCCTTTGCTGAACCACTTGGGAGATACAGCGTTTGCGTCCGCATGAGCATGGGCAGTATATGGAGGTCAGGTAAACTGTGTCATGTTTACCCGTAACCCTCACACATACTCCAGCCTCGGTGGTCAGCGTCGATGATGACAGCAGCGCTTGTTTTCCGGTCCTCGACAGTATGGCTTTCAAAAACGCGCAACATCGACATCAAAGACATCAACATATGGCTCCTGTAGCAACGCAAAGGAGCGGCCGTGGTCACGCATACGTACCCCCGATATCGAGGCACGCAGCGCGCCCCGGCCACAGTTGGCTTGGATGAAGCTAAACATTAATGTTTAGCTTGCACCCTCGCTAACACTGCGCCATAGATCGGGCAAGACCTCGAAAGCATACAATGCCCCGAGGATAGCCCCTTAAAGCGGCAATTCCGGCAATCCACCGGATTTGCGCACTTGGCTGCGATATGCCCCATCTGTCCACACTGTCAGTGGTCGAAGACGACACACCTATGGCAAGCATAGGTGCGGACGAGGGACCGGCATCGGTAATGTTTAGCTTGCACCCTTCCCAACACTGCGCCATAGATCGGGCAAGACCTCGAAAGCATATAATGCCCCGAGGATAGCCCCTTAAAGCGGCAATTCCGGCAATCCACCGGATTTGCGCACTTGGCTGCGATATGCCCCATCTGTCCACACTGTCAGCATACGTCTTGCTTGAGGTGGCATTCGGGCACCTTGTGGTCGAAGACGACACACCTATGGCAAGCATAGGTGCGGACGAGGGACCGGCATCGGTATTAAAACCACTTTATATAGACCCGCCCGGTCTTTTCAAAAGTCTCCAGGGCCCTCTAGTCAACTTCTAGCGTCAGATTAACGCTGGCGCCATCAGTGACGGACCACAGCTTCGACTCCAGGTGTATCGCCTTACTGAACGCCGCTGCTGTCATCTCCTCCTTAAAATTAATGGCATACAACTCCTCCGTAAACACTTCTGGCAAGGGGAATTAATCTGCGCTTTCGGCACTCGACCCCGTGCCGGTCACGTTTCTGGCGTCCATTTTCGTGGCATTTTCCGTCGGAAACACCACGCGATAACCCGGACACGAACCGTTTACCAAAGCCCCGAACCTCACTGCTTTTGCTAATATTGCGCTGATTTGCACTGAACTTAAACTGCTTGTCAAGTAGTAAACTTTATTTGCACTGCTTTGGGGACCGGCTTTGGCAGAAGCAGCTTATTGCATTTTACCGCAAGTTTCACCGTTATAGTTTTTATTGCTTTGTTTATCTCGCTGAACACCTGCACTTTGGCTTTTGCTCACGCACTAAACAAACTCCGCTACACGTCTGCTCGCGACAAAATTCTGAATCAAACTATCAAACACACACCCACCACGATCCTCCCACAAGGGGTTTTTTTTGGTTCTAAGTTTCTTTTATTTTAATTTTCTGTTACTTTTTACTTTAGCAACTTTTATCAGCGTGAGTTTTGGTTAATGATAGCTTAATTTAAATATTTACAATGTGTATATATATGTACATGTTAATTTTGCTTCATTAAAGTTGGTGTTTGGCCAGGTCTATAGGATAACTCTTTTGAAGTCTCCTTCTTCGCCTCCTTACCAGGTTGCTTGCCAAGACGTTAGGGTGGTTGCGAACCTTAAATAAGTGGCTTGCTGCTTGTTGGTTGATAAGGTCTCCTACCATAGTAACCTTAAGGTCCTTTGCAATGTCTCGTGTGCGAATATACCATTCAGCTCCAGAGATTTTTCGCAAGGTCTTGGCCTGCATGATGCGAAGTTTGTTAAGGTGCGTCTACGCAGCAATTCCGCATACCTGGAGTCCATATCGCCACGCAGGGGCAAGTATTACCTATAGATTAGGACTTTATTCCGGAGCGAGAGTTTGTTATTTGGGCTTAGCAGCCAGCTCAGACGCCTGATTTTGATTTTCAAGTTGTTGGTTACCTCGGTGACATGTTTTTTGAACGTAAGTCGTCCGTCGAGTGCAATCCCTAGGTATTTATGGCCACGCACCTGCTCTAAGAGCTCGCCATAAAGAAAAAGTCCTTGGCAGGAGTCCTTGCGCAGGGTGTGAGTGACCGTAGCACATTTTTGGGGGTTCACTGAGATATTCCACCTACAAGACCCGTTTTCGAAGCGTTTCAGATACTCCTGCAGGATGTCTGTTGCTTCGTAGACGCAATTATTCTTGGCAAGGATTGCCGTGTCATCAGCAAACGTAGCCACCAGGAGATCCTGCCGACTGACAAGGGCCATTTCGCTTGCCGTGGGCATATCGTGCGTGAAGAGGCTGTAAAGTGTGGGACCCAAAACGCTACCTTGTGTGGAACGCCTGCTCTTATGCGTTTTGTATGAGAGGCTATGCCATCCTGTACCACTCGAAATGTCCCACAAAGGGTGCCATCCTCACTGGGCTAGCCTTGGCTACTAGTCCATCCCGTCGTACCAAATTGCAGCTTTGGTCAGCTGTTCGTAGCGATTGCTACTCCCCATTTTTGTTAACGACAAACAAGGAATGGGTCGTCCATTGGTCGACTTACCCCAATTGGGGCTTGTCTACCAGTTTCTCTGGTCGAATCTCAAGTTGTGACACAAGTGCCACGCCACTACCAATTAAGGCTTGGTGAGCCCTTCGTAGCTGAAACTACTCAGAGATTAAGGTGCTTTGGTCAGACCTCGTGGCACAGTCCATACCACTTCCAGTTTCGGCTAACGTCAGCCCGGCACTGGTCGACCCTGTGTGGCTGCTCTTCACTCCATTCCCCGCCGCCGTCTAGCAAACACCGCTCGTGCAAACAACTCAAGGAGTTGCCGTCGCTCCGATGTCTCCAGAACCCGGGAAAACTCCCAACGGGTATCCTCTCTCCTGACTCCAAGTCCGTCGAGGTCTCGCAGATCTGCATAGAGTGGGCAAGCAACTAGCACGTGCTGCCCGTTTGAGTGCGACGCCCGCATGTCAATGCAGAAATGCATCTGATGCAGAAATGCATTTAGCGACCCGTGGCCCGTCAGAAGGAATCCAGCGTGAAGACCGAATCCAAAGTCTCTTCGGCTGTAAACGAAGCATGCAACCGGGGCTAACTGAGGAGTCGGTCGGCCGTGCTCATCAATATCCCACCTCCGTTGCCACTCGGAGCACATGCCTTCGTCCAGCAACGCCTTAATCTCCTTCTGATCTAGATTTGCCACATCTAGACCGAACAACCAGTCACTATCCCCCAACGGGTGGGCACGCTTGACCTTGAATCTGATTGCCAATTGCTTGGCAACCAAATCCAGCGGTGGTGGAGCAAGCACTTGCAGTGCCACGGTGGACACTGTACGGCATACCGGTAAAGCATGACTCTTTGACAGGAGATGAGGCGCCTCCTGGCCCCCGACTCTCCCCTGACCGCGGAATACCATACCGAGGTACCATGAGTCCGGCATAGACAGTGCGATCAACCCGTAGCACGCGACATAATGCTCCGACGACTCCAGTCAGCTTATCTCGCAACCCTGCGATATGCGGCTGAAAACTCAACCGTTCACCGATTGTGATGCCAAGGTACCGGTACTTATTGACGTATGGTAGGCTTGCTCCTGCAAACCGTACCATGGGCGGCCATCATCATTGCCGTCTTGCTGGTTGAGACCGACACTCCGACCTCGGCTTCCAAAGCTCCCACGACGGACATCAGCTCAGCTCCAGTTCGGCTCCCGACCTTCCCTCTACAAGAACCATCGGCATATGCACTAAATGTGCACAAGGGCTCCAGGCGTTGCAGCAGGACATCCATCATGGTATTCCAGATGAATGGCCCACTGATGAATTTCTGGGGACAACCTCGGGTGACCTCCACCTCGGCTTCGCCATATGGTCATCCTGGCTTTCCTGCCACAGAAGAAGCTCCTCCACAAGCTAGCTTCCCTGCATCCCGCATCGATCAGGCGGCGCATCGCGGCGCTCCACTCGATGTTGTCAAAGGCGCCCTCAAAGGCCACGAAAAGACCAAGTACGTATACCGCCTGGCTGACGGCAACGCTGGTCATTACGTGCTTCCAGGCGTCCCCGACACAGCGTCCAGGTCGAAAGCCAAATTGCCATCTATTTCATGGAAGCTGGATCGCTCCTATCCTTGTCGGGGCTCTTAAGGAGCGCAACCACACGCGGTCACTTCCACTCAAGGGGGAAAGTATCCGCCTGCCAGGTAGCGGGAATACAACACTGTCAGGTGCTCAGGGATGGCACGCCACACCGCCTTGAAGATTCGACCTGTGATGCCGTCAAGCCGGCGAGAGCGCCTGCTCTTAAGCCGAGCGACGTATACTCCAACATCGATAGCTTCGAGCGCTCGAGCACCTTCGTCCGGAATGACGATGTCTTCACTCGACTCCGCAACTGGGAAAAAGTTGTGGAGGAGGAGACTCGCGCAGTCGTGCCATGTTACGACCAGCCCGTCATCCGAACGAAGCCACCTCAAATCGGTAGACCGCTTTCGTCCCCGGCATATCCGGTAGACGTGCCTCCACGGATCATATCTGTGGTTTCCAACGAATGGCCGCCAGTTTTTCTCCTTCGACTTCAGGACGAGCATCTTGAATTCGCGGACGGCTGTCCGCAGATGAGCTGCAAGAAAATGCGCAAATTCGTAGCCTCTGCGCCGTGCATCCTGGAGCCTCCGTCTCAGTCTTCTGACCTCCCGGCGCTTGGTACTCAGTTCGGCAGTCCACCATTTAACTTTTCCCTGGGCTCTCGATGGTCTGCGGCCTAACACTCTGTCGCACACAGACTGTACGGTAAGGCGTAGGGAAGATACCGCGGAATCCAACGGCAACATCCTAATGAAATCCTGGGAAAGGTGCTCCTCTGTTTCCTCTACCAGCTCTGAGTCGAACAATCGCCAGTCAGCATTAGCGAGCTTCCAGGATGGCAAAGGAACATAGCTCTAAAAAGCATTTGCTGGGGATGGCAAGTTCACAACAGTGATCATGTTGTGGTCGCTCAGATCTCACTCGTCCACACTCCAGTCATACGCGGCCCACTTAGACGCTGGGAGATACAGCGTTTGCGTCCGCATGAGCATGGGCTGTATATGGAGGTCAGGTAAACTGTGTCATGTTTACCCGTAACCCTCACACATACTCCAGCCTCGGTGGTCAGCGTCGATGATGACAGCAGCGCTTCTTTTCCGGTCCTCGACAGTATGGCTTTCGAAAACGCGCAACATCGACATCAAAGACATCAACATATGGCTCCTGTAGCAACGCAAAGGAGCGGCCGTGGTCACGCATACGTACCCCCGATATCGATGCACGCAGCGCGGCCCCGGCCATGTTGGCTTGGATGAAGCTAAACCTCAATGTTTCGCCTGCACCCTTGCCAACATTGCGCCATAGCAGTTTTATTGCCTTTTCACCGCAATTTTATTTACCTTAATTGCATTATTGCCTTGTTTACAAAAACGCCCACCTGTTCCTTATGGCTTTTGCTCGCACACTCGAAAACTCCGCAACGCTGCAGCTCACAACGAAAGTCTGAAACAAATTTTGTTTTTTCTAACCGGACTGTCGCAAATTTCTGGTTCTTCCAGCACCTGCGCCCCACCTATCAGGATATTTTTGTTAGATTAGGACGAAAGTATGTACCTTTTTAGGATGTTATGCCTAGGTAGAAAGCAAGTAATAAGAATCGCAAATAGATTTTTAGTGTACGCCACGATGATATCCGGCATAAAACATGAACGTCTTATAGCAGAATACTCCACCAGACACTACCCTGGAGCTAATGATATTGCTGTCAGAAGCATTCAGGATTCCCAAAGTTTTCAAACGCGTTACGGATTGATAGCTCCAAATACCCCGCCACTTTAGTGTAGCGGAGATGATCTCGATGTGGGAGATAGTCCCTTCGCAATGTGGTCAGTAAATCCTGTCTGTTATAGATCTCAACTTTGCTCTGATGAGCTCTGTCTAGATCAAGTCCGTCTGTCACAACCTGCGCGTCGGGCACTATGGTGCGATCAAATCGGAATGCAATTAAATCGGGTTGTAGACTCGATTTTCGCCGTGAAGGCTTGGTTCGGCATGGACGGTGTAGCACATACTCTCAAGTCCCCCCTTGAGGTAGGAAACTACACCATTGTGTCTTGATACTCGATTCCCATGTGTTCTATAGCAACGTTGCATGATGAGATATAATGACTCGGGAGAATCACAACCGGCACGACATTGCCGATCCTTGTCTTTCCCGTAACATCCGAGATCTCGTGGGTAGGGCGTTTATGCGCAGTTTGATCCCTGTCAAATAAGCTTTATCGCTCGTTAGACGCGTTGGTTGACTTTCCCATCCGTGTTGCGGAGCATAACGCCCCGCTTCGTGGAGACCATTCCCATTAACAGATATTTGCAATCTATCCGCCCAGTACGAATCGATCTTTAAACGTGATAGCAGTTCGTTAACCCCAGCTTTCGCTCTTTCCCGGAGCGAATTACGGAGCTCGAACCTAAGACCTCAGGGCCACCTCTGATTGTGCGAGGTTCCAGCGCACCGTAGGAACCGCCCAATGGCACACTATCAAGGCCTAGCTTGTGATTCACCTGTGGCATCAGGAAAGTTGTGAGGGCGAATAGTTTCTGTTGTGATTTCAGCGGAGACTGCGTTAACCTCTCCAACTTTAAAAGAGTATGATCTGAAGGATTTTAGCGAGCCCTCCCATCTGCAGTGAAAGGAACCCCAAGATATTTCCACTCTTTCGTTTGCTTCAGACTTGGACAAGTGCGCGAACCTACACAAAAGCACGAGGTTTGACCCCGGTACATTTTTGATTTGGTTGCCCCTTTATACATTTGCATTTGCATTTGTTTGTATTAAGGGTGAGCCCAAGGGAGGACAGTAAGTCAACCGTGGTATCCAATAAAGTTTGATGGCCTTTGGGAGTCATAGTTTGTCCCGCCGTTGACTCGCCCTTACTTATATTTCTTCACTTTGACATTTAGAGCACTGGGCAGATTTCATATTGTTTCGCTTTGTTTTAATGTATAGGTAAACAGCTTAAGCGCCATCCATTTGAAGGGCTAGTTTCTTCGACTAGTGCGTTGTTACACACTCATTAGTGGACTTCGACTTCCATGAGCACCGTCCTGTTGTTTTAAGCAACCAACGTCTTTCATGGTTTCTGTATGAGTTGTCAATTTGGGCACCGTAACATTACGTTTGGTTCATCCCACAGCGCCAGTTCTGCTTACCAAAAGTGTCCCACTGGGCACATTATATCATAACCTTAAACTTTATATCAAGAAAGTTAAGGTTCTTACCCATTTAAAGTTTGAGAACAGGTTAAGATCGTTTCGACCCTAAGGCCTCTTATCCTTCGCTTTACCAGATAAGACTATTTTATACAACAGTTAAATGCTCAAGCTATCCTGAGGAAAACTTCGAAAGGAACCAGCTACTAAATGGTTCGATTGGTCTTCCGCCCCTATACTCCATTCTGACAATCGATTTGCACGTCTGAACTGTTTCGGTCTTCCATCAGGATTTCCCCTTCAACCTGATCCAGTATGGTTCACCATCTTTCGAGTCAAAGCATATCTGCTCAAGGTACGTTCCAGTTAGAGGTATTAATAATATAACTATAACTATATAGTTAAAAAAGTATGTGATTCTAGTCTGGAGCTCTCGACTAGGGAATACCCTGAACCCTCTTATTCCAACACCAAAATCAGCTCGCGTTACGCGCTCCTTTGCTTTAGTAGTTACAAAAATAAATTAAAAAAAAGTTCCTTTGGCAGGGTTCGAATTCGTTACAAAGATAAATTTAAAAAAAATCCTTTTGCAGGGCTCGAACTCGCAACTGACCGCATTACTGCCGCCTCTACCTAACAGCCACACCCGCCAAAAAAAAATAATTATTAATTCTCAAAGAGAAAAAAACGAATTAAAATAGCAGCCCAGAAAACAATACAATCGCAATTGCAATGTTGATAGAATTCGAAGCAGACGCGCATGAATGTGTGTGTGTACATGTGTACAGAAATTCTCGGAATTTGCGCTAGCTGCCGCAATCTTTTATGTTTCTTAACCAATATTGTTGAAGCTTATGGCAGTACATCTTATTGTACTATAAAATATTCGTGTATTCTCAATATAACAATTGCAATTAAATTGAGGGTTATATTGAAATGGCAATACAAGTTGAGTTATTGAATTGATTTATAGATTTTCGGTGGTATTGGTGAGGTGGTGAAAGCTATAAAATAAAAGATACTTGACGTATGTATAATATTCTAGAAGCAACATATCAATATCGGAAACAAGCTCAATCTGCGAGTGCACTAGGAGGACCTACAGCTAAAATTTCAGTCTCTAGCTCTTATAGGTTCTGATATCCTTGCGTTCATACATACGAACAGACGGACGGACAGACATGTTTAGAACGACTCGGCTTGTACTGCTGATCAACAAAATATATACCTTGTGGAGTCGGAATTGCCTTCTTCTACCTGTTACATACATTTGCAGAAATACATAACACCCTTTCTAACCATTTTATTGAAAATGGGTATAAAATAAATTCGATAATGAGTCAAGTAATTTAGTGCATACAATAAATAATGGCATTATTTAATTCCGAAAAATTAACGCACTGTAATCATATAAATCTATCAGCACTTTATCAAATTTACGTCTTTTATTTGATGTTAAAATGCAAGCATATAATTTAAATAAACAATCAGACATAATTGTATGATAAATATTTATGCTAATGGATTGCAATGCTCTTATATGGAAAAATGCACACTATTATTATAATATTTATTAAAATATTAGAATTCTAGTCATGAACTTTCCATAACATGACATATGGTAGAATTGCTCCTGCTAACCGTACCATGGGCGGCTTGGAAACGGCAAAACACCCCTTCAGCATCATTATCGCCGTGTTGCTGGTTGAGATCGACACTTCGACCTCGGCTCCCCATGCTCGCGCGACGGATATCTCGAATTTCCCTGTGCACAAGGGCTCCAGGGCTCCAATAGAAGCAGGACATCCATCATGGTGTTCTCGTGTGACCTCCACGTGCCTGCTGGTCATCCTGGCTTTCCTGCCACAGAAGAAGCTCCTCCACAAGCTAGCTTCCCTGCATCCCGCGTCGATCAAGCGGCGCATCGCGGCGCTCCACTTGATGTTGTCAACGGCTCCCTTTAAGTCCACGAAAAGATCATGTACGTCCTCGAAGTCCAGGTCGAAAGCCACATCCGGAAGCACTTCCTTCATTCGATCCACCATGATCCCCTCAAGCAATTTACCAAACACTGGCAACAGACAGATGCCCCGATAGGTAACTGGATCACTCCTACCCTTGTCTGGGCTCTTGAGGACCGCAACCACACGCGGGCACTTCCACTCAAGGGGGAAAGTATCCCTCTGCCAGGCAGCGGGAATACAACGCTGTCAGGTGCTCAGGGATGGCACGCCATACCGCCTTGCAGATCCCACCTGTGATGCCGTCAAGCCCGGGAGAGCCCCTGCTCTTTAGCCGAGCGACGTATACTCCAACATCGAAAGCTTCGAGCGTTGGAGCCGGGCGAAGGGCATGACGATGTCTGCACTCGACTCCGCAACTGGCAAAAAGTTGTGGAGGAGGAGACCCACGTAGTCGTGTTAAATTACGACCAGCCCGTCATCCGAACGAAGGCACCTCTGATCAGTGAACCGCTTTAGTCCCTGGCATATCCGGTAGACGTGCCCCCACGGATAATTTCTGTGGTCTCCAACGAAGCGTCGCCAGTTTTGCTCAAACGTCTTCAGGATGAGCGTCTTGAACTCGCGGACGGCTGTTCGCAGATAAGTTGCAAGATGCTGCTCAAATTCGTGTCTTTGCTTCCGCCCTCTGCTGGGAGCTTCCACCTCAGTCTCCCGATCACCCGGCGTTTGGTACTAAGTTCGCCAGTCCACCATTTAACTTTTCCCTGGGCTCTCATCGGTCTGCGGCCTAACACTCTGTCGCACACAGACTGTACGGTAAAGCGTAGGGAAGATACCGCGAAATCCAACGGTCACATCCTAATGACCTCCTGGGAAAGGTGCTCCTCTGTTTCCTCTACCAGCTCTGAGTCGAACAATCGCCAGTCAGCATTAGCGCGCTTCCAGGATGGCAAAGGAACATAGCTCTCAAATGCATTTGCTGTGGATGGCAAGTTCAACACAGTGATCATGTTGTGGTCGGTCAGATCTCACTCGTCCACACTCCAGTCATACGCGGCCCACTTAGACGCTGCTTCGTTGACAATTGTTACGTTGATATCACTCTGACCACTTCGATTATAGAACTTTTACACCTCGCTGACTTGATTTAGGCTTCGAGTATCCACTCATCTAGCTGTTAGCCTCGTCTGTAGTCCAGCTGGCCTCGAGAGAATTCGTTCCCTTTGCTGAACCAGTTGGAGGATACAGTGTTTGCGTCCAGGCTGAGAATTCGCGGTGTACTGCTCGCCAGTAGCAGTATGGCATCCATATATGGCATCCTATATCCTCATCAAGTCAGCATGAGCATGGGCAGTATATGGAGGTCAGGTAAACTGTGTCATGTTTACCCGTAACCCTCACACGTACTCCAGCCTCGGTGGTCAGCGTCGATGATGACAGCAGCGCTTCTTTTCCAGTCCTCGACAGTATGGCTTTCGAAAACGCGCAACATCGACATCAAAGACATCAACATATGGCTCCTGTAGCAACGCAAAGGAGCGGCCGTGGTCACGCATACGTACCCCCGATATCGAGGCACGCAGCGCGCCCCGGCCACAGTTGGCTTGGATGAAGCTAAACATTAATGTTTAGCTTGCACCCTCGCTAACACGCCATAGATCGGGCAAGACCTCGAAAGCATACAATGCCCCGAGGATAGCCCCTTAAAGCGGCAATTCCGGCAATCCACCGGATTTGCGCACTTGGCTGCGATATGCCCCATCTGTCCACACTGTCAGCATACGTCTTGCTTGAGGTGGCATTCGGGCACCTTGTGGTCGAAGACGACACACCTATGGCAAGCATAGGTGCGGACGAGGGACCGGCATCGGTATTAAAACCACTTTATATAGACCCGCCCGGTCTTTTCAAAAGTCTCCAGGGCCCTCTAGTCAACTTCTAGCGTCAGATTAACGCTGGCGCCATCAGTGACGGACCACAGCTTCGACTCCAGGTGTATCGCCTTACTTAAATTAATGGCATACAACTCCTCCGTAAACACTTCTGGCAAGGGGAATTCATCTGCGCTTTCGGCACTCGACCCCGTGCCGGTCACGTTTCTGGCGTCCATTTTCGTGGCATTTTCCGTCGGAAACACCACGCGATAACCCGGACACGAACCGTTTACCAAAGCCCCGAACCTCACTGCTTTTGCTAATATTTCGCTGATTTGCACTGAACTTAAACTGCTTGTCAAGTAGTAAACTTTATATGCACTGCTTTGGGGACCGGCTTTGGCAGAAGCAGCTTATTGCATTTTACCGCAAGTTTCACCGTTATAGTTTTTATTGCTTTGTTTATCTCGCTGAACACCTGCACTTTGGCTTTTGCTCACGCACTTAACAAACTCCGCTATACGTCTGCTCGCGACTAAATTTTGAATCAAACTATCAAACACACACCCACCACGATCCTCCCACAAGGGTTTTTTTTTTGTTCTAAGTTTCTTTTATTTTAATTTTCTGTTACTTTTTACTTTAGCAACTTTTATCAGCGTGAGTTCTGGTTAATGATAGCTTAATTTAAATATTTACAATGTGTATATATATGTACATGTTAATTTTGCTTCATTAAAGTCGGCGTTTGGCCAGGTCTATAGGATAACTCTTTTGAAGTCTTCTTCTTCGCCTCCTTACCAGGTTGCTTGCCAAGACGTAAGGGTGGTTGCGGACCTTAAATAAGTGGCTCGCTGCTTGTTGGTTGATAAGGTCTCTTACCATAGTAACCTTAAGGTCCTTTGCAATGTCTCGTGTGCGAATATACCATTCAGCTCCAGAGATTTCTCGCAAGGTCTTGGCCTGCATGATGCGAAGTTTGTTAAGGTGCGTCTACGCGGCAATTCCGTATACCTGGAGTCCATATCGCCACGCAGGGGCAAGTATTACCTATAGATTAGGACTTTATTCCGGAGCGAGAGTTTGTTATTTGGGCTTAGCAGCCAGCTCAGACGCCTGATTTTGCTTTTCAAGTTGTTGGTTACCTCGGTGACATGTTTTTGAACGTAAGTCGTCTGTCGAGTGTAATCCCTAGGTATTTATGGCCACGCACCTGCTCTAAGAGCTCGCCATGAAGAAAAAGTCCTTGGCAGGAGTCCTTGCGCAGGGTGTGAGTGACCGTAGCACATTTTTGGGGGTTCACTGAGATATTCCACCTACAAGACCCGTTTTCGAAGCGTTTCAGATACTCCTGCAGGATGTCTGTTGCTTCGTAGACGCAATTATTCTTGGCAAGGATTGCCGTGTCATCAGCAAACGTAGCCACCAGGAGATCCTGCCGACTGACAAGGGCCATTTCGCTTGCCGTGGGCATATCGTGCGTGAAGAGGCTGTAAAGTGTGGGACCCAAAACGCTACCTTGTGTGGAACGCCTGCTCTTATGCGTTTTGTATGAGAGGCTATGCCATCCTGTACCACTCGAAATGTCCCACAAAGGGTGCCATCCTCACTGGGCTAGCCTTGGCTACTAGTCCATCCCGTCGTACCAAATTGCAGCTTTGGTCAGCTGTTCGTAGCGATTGCTACTCCCCATTTTTGTTAACGACAAACAAGGAATGGGTCGTCCATTGGTCGACTTACCCCAATTGGGGCTTGTCTACCAGTTTCTCTGGTCGAATCTCAAGTTGTGACACAAGTGCCACGCCACTACCAATTAAGGCTTGGTGAGCCCTTCGTAGCTGAAACTACTCCCAGATAAGGAGCTTTGGTCAGATCTCGTGTTGTGACACAAGTGCCACGCCACTACAAATTTAGGCTTGGTGAGCCCTTCGTAGCTGAAACTACTCCCAGATTTAGGTGCTTTGGTCAGACCTCGTGGCACAGTCCATACCACTTCCAGTTTCGGCTTACGACAGCCAGGCACTGGTCGACCCTGTGCGGCTGCTCTTCACTCCATCCCCCGCCGAAGTCTAGCAAACACCGCTCAAGCAAACATCTCAAGGAGCTCTGGTGTCTCCAGGACCCGGGAAAAGTCCCAACGGGTATCTTCTCTCCTAACACCAGGTCCGTCGAGGTCTCGCAGATCTGCATAGAGTGGGCCAGCAACTAGCACGTGCTTCCAGTTTTCATGATCTGCATGACATTTACATGCGGGCGTTGCACTCGGACTTCTCTGGTGCAGAAATGCATTTAGCGAACCGTGGCCCGTCAGCAGAAATCCAGCATGAAGACCGAATCCAAAGAATCTCCGGCTGTAAACGAAGCATGCATCCGGGGTTAACTGATGAGTCGGTTGGCCATGGTCATCAATGTCCCACCTCCGTTGCCACTCGGAGCACATGCCTTCGTCCAGCAACGACTTAATGTCCCTCTGATCTACATTTGCCACATCTATACCGAATAGCCAGTCACTATCCCCCAACGGGTAGACAGTGCGATTGGCTCAAGGACTGCGGCCCCAGTCAACCCGTAGCACGCGACATAATGCTCCGACGACTCCAGTCAGCGTATCCCGAAATCCTGCGATATGCGGCTGAAAACTCAATCATTCACCGACTGTGTTGCCCATGTACCGGTACTTATTGACGCATGGTAGGCTTGCTCCTGCAAACCGTACCATAGGCGGCGTGGAAACGGCAAAACACCCCTTAAGCATCATCAGTGCCGTTGAGATCGACACTCCGACCTCGGCTCCCAAAGCTCCCACGACGGACGACAGCTCAGCTACTCGACGCTCCCGTTCGGCTCTCGACCTTCCCTCGATAAGAACCAGCAGGTCGTTGGCATATGCACTTAATGTGCACAAGGGCTCCAGTCGTTGGAGAAGGACATCCATCATGGTGTTCCACATGAACGGCCCACTGATGGATCCCTGGGGACACCCTCGTGTGACCTCCACTTCAATTTCGCCATATCACAGAATAAGCTCCTCCACAATCTAGCTTCCCTGCATCCCGCATCGATCAGGCGGCGCATCGCGGCGCTCCACTCGATGTTGTCAAAGGCGCCCTTAAAGGGAACGAAAAGACCAAGTACGTATACCGCCTGGCAGAAACCAACGCTGGTCATAACGTTCTTCCAGGCGTCCTCGACACAGCGTCCAGGTCGAAAGCCAAATTGCCATCTATTTCATGGAAGCTGGATCGCTCCTATCCTTGTCGGGGCTCTTAAGGAGCGCAACCACACGCGGGCACTTCCACTCAAGGGGGAAAGTATCCGCCTGCCAGGTAGCGGGAATACAACGCTGTCAGGTGCTCAGGGATGGCACGCCATACCGCCTTGAAGATTCGACCTGTGATGCCGTCAAGCCGGCGAGAGCGCCTGCTCCTAAGCCGAGCGACGTATACTCCAACATCGAAAGCTTCGAGCGCTGGAGCAGCTTCGTCCGGAATGACGATTTCTTCACTCGACTCCTCAACTGGAAAAAAGCTGTGGAGGAGGAGACTCGCGCAGTCGTGCCATGTTATGAGCTGCTTCGAGTATCCACTCATTTAGCTGTTCGCCTCGTCTTTAGTCCAGCTGGCCTCGAGAGAATTCGTTCCCTTTGCTGAACCAGTTGGGAGATACAGAGTTTGCGTCCAGGCTGAGAATTCGGCGCATCGCGGCGCTCCACTCGATGTTGTCAAAGGCGCCCTTAAAGGGAACGAAAAGACCAAGTACGTATACCGCCTGGCAGACACCAACGCTGGTCATAACGTTCTTCCAGGCGTCCTCGACACAGCGTCCAGGTCGAAAGCCAAATTGCCATCTATTTCATGGAAGCTGGATCGCTCCTATCCTTGTCGGGGCTCTTAAGAAGCGCAACCACACGCGGGCACTTCCACTCAAGGGGGAAAGTATCCGCCTGCCAGGTAGCGGGAATACAACGCTGTCAGGTGCTAAGGAATGGCACGCCATACCGCCTTGAAGATTCGACCTGTGATGCCGTCAAGCCGGCGAGAGCGCCTGCTCCTAAGCCGAGCGACGTATACTCCAACATCGAAAGCTTCGAGCGCTGGAGCAGCTTCGTCCGGAATGACGATTTCTTCACTCGACTCCTCAACTGGAAAAAAGCTGTGGAGGAGGAGACTCGCGCAGTCGTGCCATGTTATGAGCTGCTTCGAGTATCCACTCATTTAGCTGTTCGCCTCGTCTTTAGTCCAGCTGGCCTCGAGAGAATTCGTTCCCTTTGCTGAACCAGTTGGGAGATACAGAGTTTGCGTCCAGGCTGAGAATTCGCTGTGTACTGCTCGCCGGTAGCAGTATCGCATCCATATAGCTCTATATCCTCATCAAGTCAGCATGAGAATGGCAGTATATGGAGGTCAGGTAAACTGTGTCATGTTTACCCGTTACCCTCACACGTACTCCAGCCTCGGTGGTCAGCGACTCCACTGGTAGGCAGATGGCATCTGGGTCGTCGATGATGACAGTAGCGCTTCTTTTCCGGTCCTCGACAGTATGGCTTTCGAAAACGCGCAACATCGACATCAAAGACATCAACATATGGCTCCTGTAGCAGCGCAAAGGAGCGGCCGTGGTCACGCATACGTACACCGATATCGATGCACGCAGCGCGGCCCCGACCACAGTTGGCTTGGATGAAGCTAAACATTAATGTTTAGCTTTAGGTGCGAACGAGGGACCGGCATCGGTATTAAAACCACTTTATATAGACCCGCGCGGTCTTTGCAAAAGTCGCCAGGGCCCTCTAGTCAACTTTTAGCTTCAGATTAACGCTGGCGCCATCAGTGACGGACCACGGCTTCGACTCCAGGTGTATCGCCTTACTGAACGCCGCTGCTGTCATCTCCTCCTTAAAATTGTTGACATACAACTCCTCCATAAATACTTTTGGCATGATCGATGTGTCCATATCATATACCGTGATTTTCGGCCTTAACCCCTTGTTCGCAAACTTGCTGTTTGCCACCGCCTTGCTCAACTCAGACGGTGTGCGGATAACTGTATCACCTCGCCTGAGCTCTCGCACCTCATGCACCCTCACTCCAAAGGTGGGTGCGACCTCCTCCATGATCCGCTTGGCAACGGCTTTACCGGACTCGCTCGGGACCTGACTCGTGACCACCGCCGACCACGTCTCAACTGGCTTGTTTATCAGTGGGGTGTCGATCGGCACTCCTGGTACGGGGACAGCGGTATGGCAGCATGGTGGGCAATATGGTGGGCAACGTTGTGGGCAGCAGCTGGGTGAGAGCGGCTAGCTTAACTGCGGGCAATCTGCCTGACAGGCTCTCGAACAGAGCCGTCTGTCGAGTGTAATCCCTAGGTATTTATGGCCACGCACCTGCTCTAAGAGCTCGCCATGAAGAAAAAGTCCTTGGCAGGAGTCCTTGCGCAGGGTGTGAGTGACCGTAGCACATTTTTGGGGGTTCACTGAGATATTCCACCTACAAGACCCGTTTTCGAAGCGTTTCAGATACTCCTGCAGGATGTCTGTTGCTTCGTAGACGCAATTATTCTTGGCAAGGATTGCCGTGTCATCAGCAAACGTAGCCACCAGGAGATCCTGCCGACTGACAAGGGCCATTTCGCTTGCCGTGGGCATATCGTGCGTGAAGAGGCTGTAAAGTGTGGGACCCAAACGCCTGCTCTTATGCGTTTTGTATGAGAGGCTATGCCATCCTGTACCACTCGAAATGTCCCACAAAGGGTGCCATCCTCACTGGGCTAGCCTTGGCTACTAGTCCATCCCGTGGTACCAAATTGCAGCTTTGGTCAGCTGTTCGTAGCGATTGCTATTCCCCATTTTTGTTAACGACAAACAAGGAATGGGTCGTCCATTGGTCGACTTACCCCAATTGGGGCTTGTCTACCAGTTTCTCTGGTCGAATCTCAAGTTGTGACACAAGTGCCACGCCACTACCAATTTAGGCTTGGTGAGCCCTTCGTAGCTGAAACTACTCCCAGATGAAGGTGCTTTGGTCAGACCTCGTGGCACAGTCCATACCACTTCCAGTTTCGGCTAACGTCAGCCCGGCACTGGTCGACCCTGTGTGGCTGCTCTTCACTCCATTCCCCGCCGCCGTCTAGCAAACACCGCTCGTGCAAACAACTCAAGGAGTTGCCGTCGCTCCGATGTCTCCAGAACCCGGGAAAACTCCCAACGGGTATCCTCTCTCCTGACTCCAAGTCCGTCGAGGTCTCGCAGATCTGCATAGAGTGGGCAAGCAACTAGCACGTGCTGCCCGTTTGAGTGCGACGCCCGCATGTCAATGCAGAAATGCATTTAGCGACCCCTGGCCCGTCAGCAGGAATCCAGCGTGAAGACCGAATCCAAAGTCTCTCCGGCTGTAAACGAAGCATGCAACCGGGGCTAACTGAGGAGTCGGTCGGCCGTGCTCATCAATATCCCACCTCCGTTGGCACTCGGAGCACATGCCTTCGTCCAGCAACGCCTTAATCTCCTTCTGATCTAGATTTGCCACATCTAGACCGAACAACCAGTCACTATCCCCCAACAGGTGGGCACGCTTGACCTTGAATCTGATTGCCAATTGCTTGGCAACCAAATCCAGCGGTGGAGCTCCAGCAAGCATCTGCAGTGCCACGGTGGACACTGTACGGCATACCGGTAAAGCATGACTCTTTGACAGGAGATGAGGCGCCTCCTGGCTCCCGACTCTCCCCTGACCGCGGAATACCATACCGAGGTACCATGAGTCCGGCATAGACAGTGCGATTGGCTCGGGGCCTGAGGCCCCAGTCAACCCGTAGCACGCGACATAATGCTCCGACGACTCCAGTCAGCTTATCCCGCAACCCTGCGATATGCGGCTGAAAACTCAACCGTTCACCGATTGTGATGCCAAGGTACCGGTACTTATTGACGTATGGTAGGCTTGCTCCTGCAAACCGTACCATGGGCGGCCATCACCATTGCCGTCTTGCTGGTTGAGACCGACACTCCGACCTCGGCTTCCAAAGCTCCCACGACGGGCATCAGCTCAGCTACTCGACGCTCCGGTTCGGCTATCGACCTTCCCTCGATAAGAACCAGCAGGTCGTTGTGCATATGCCTAAATGTGCACAAGGGCTCCAGTCGTTGGAGAAGGACATCCATCATGGTGTTCCAGATCAATGGCCCACTGATGAATTTCTGGGGACAACCTCGATTGACCTCCACCTCGGCTTTGCCATATTTGCTGGTCATCCTGGCTTTCCTGCCACAGAAGAAGCTCCTCCACAAGCTAGCTTCCCTGCATCCCGCATCGATCAGGCGGCGCATCGCGGCGCTCCACTCGATGTTGTCAAAGGCGCCCTCAAAGGCCACGAAAAGACCAAGTACGTATACCGCCTGGCTGACGGCAACGCTGGTCATTACGTGCTTCCAGGCGTCCCCGACACAGCGTCCAGGTCGAAAGCCAAATTGTCATCTATTTCCATCCGGAAGCACCTCCTTCATTCGATCCACCATGATCCCCTCAAGCAGTTTGCCAAACACTGGCAACAGGCAGATGCCCCAATAGGAAGCTGGATCGCTCCTATCCTTGTCGGGGCTTTTGAGGAGCACAACCACACGCGGGCACTTCCACTCAAGGGGAAAGTATCCCTCTGCCAGGCAGCGAGAATACAACGCTGTCAGGTGCTCAGGGATGGCACGCCATACCGCCTTGCAGATTCCACCTGTGATGCCGTCAAGCCCGGGAGAGCGCCTGCTCTTTAGCCGAGCGACGTATACTCCAACATCGAAAGCTTCGAGCGCTGGAGCACCTTCGTCCGGCATAACGATGTCTGCACTCGACTCCGCAATTGGCAAAAAGTTGTGGAGGAGGAGACCCACGTAGTCGTGTTAAATTACGACCAGCCCGTCATCCGAACGAAGGCACCTCTGATCAGTGAACCGCTTTAGTCCCTGGCATATCCGGTAGACGTGCCCCCACGGATAATTTCTGTGGTCTCCAACGAAGCGTCGCCAGTTTTGCTCAAACGTCTTCAGGATGAGCGTCTTGAACTCGCGGACGGCTGTTCGCAGATAAGTTTGCAAGATGCTGCTCAAATTCGTGTCTTTGCTTCCGCCCTCTGCTGGGAGCTTCCATCTCAGTCTCCCGATCACCCGGCGTTTGGTACTAAGTTCGCCAGTCCACCATTTAACTTTTCCCTGGGCTCTCATCGGTCTGCGGCCTAACACTCTGTCGCACACAGAATGTACGGTAAAGCTTAGGGAAGATACCGCGAAATCCAACGGTCACATCCTAATGACCTCCTGGGAAAGGTGCTCTCAAATGCATTTGCTGTGGATGGCAAGTTCACAACAGTGATCATGTTGTGGTCGGTCAGATCTCACTCGTCCACACTCCAGTCATACGCGGCCCACGTAGACCCTGCTTCGTTGACAATTGTTACGTTGATATCACTCTGACCACTTCGATTATAGAACTTTTACACCTCGCTGACTTGATTTAGGCTTCGAGTATCCACTCATCTAGCTGTTCGCCTCGTCTGTAGTCCAGCTGGCCTCGAGAGAATTCGTTCCCTTTGCTGAACCAGTTGGAGGATACAGCGTTTGCGTCCAGGCTGAGAATTCGCGGTGTACTGCACGCCAGTAGCAGTATGGCATCCATATATGGCACCCTATATCCTCATCAAGTCAGCATGCGCATGGGCAGTATATGGAGGTCAGGTAAACTGTGTCATGTTTACCCGTAACCCTCACACGTACTCCAGCCTCGGTGGTCAGCGTCGATGATGACAGCAGCGCTTCTTTTCCAGTCCTCGACAGTATGGCTTTCGAAAACGCGCAACATCGACATCAAAGACATTAACATATGGCTCCTGTAGCAACGCAAAGGAGCGGCCGTGGTCACGCATACGTACCCCCGATATCGAGGCACGCAGCGCGCCCCGGCCACAGTTGGCTTGGATGAAGCTAAACATTAATGTTTAGCTTGCACCCTCGCTAACACTGCGCCATAGATCGGGCAAGACTTCGAAAGCATATAATGCCCCGAGGATAGCCCCTTAAAGCGGCAATTCCGGCAATCCACCGGATTTGCGCACTTGGCTGCGATATGCCCCATCTGTCCACACTGTCAGCATACGACACACCTATGGCAAGCATAGGTGCGGACGAGGGACCGGCATCGGTATTAAAACCACTTTATATAGACCCGCCCGGTCTTTTCAAAAGTCTCCAGGGCCCTCTAGTCAACTTCTAGCGTCAGATTAACGCTGGCGCCATCAGTGACGGACCACAGCTTCGACTCCAGGTGTATCGCCTTACTGAACGCCGCTGCTGTAATCTCCTCCTTAAAATGAATGGCATACAACTCCTCCGTAAACACTTCTGGCAAGGGGAATTAATCTGCGCTTTCGGCACTCGACCCCGTGCCGGTCACGTTTCTGGCGTCCATTTTCGTGGCATTTTCCGTCGGAAACACCACGCGATAACCCGGACACGAACCGTTTACCAAAGCCCCGAACCTTACTGCTTTTGCTTTTGGGGACCGGCTTTGGCAGAAGCAGCTTATTGCATTTTACCGTAAGTTTCACCGTTATAGTTTTTATTGCTTTGTTTATCTCGCTGAACACCTGCACTTTGGCTTTTGCTCACGCACTTAACAAACTCCGCTACACGTCTGCTCGCGACTAAATTTTGAATCAAACTATCAAACACACACCCACCACGATCCTCCCACAAGGGGTTTTATTTTTGGTTCTAAGTTTCTTTTATTTTAATTTTCTGTTACTTTTTACTTTAGCAACTTTTATCAGCGTGAGGTTTGGTTAATGATAGCTTAATTTAAATATTTACAATGTGTATATATATGTACATGTTAATTTTGCATCATTAAAGTCGGCGTTTGGCCAGGTCTATAGGATAACTCTTTTGAAGTCTTCTTCTTCGCCTCCTTACCAGGTTGCTTGCCAAGACGTAAGGGTGGTTGCGGACCTTAAATAAGTGGCTCGCTGCTTGTTGGTTGATAAGGTCTCTTACCATAGTAACCTTAAGGTCCTTTGCAATGTCTCGTGTGCGAATATACCATTCAGCTCCAGAGATTTCTCGCAAGGTCTTGGCCTGCATGATGCGAAGTTTGTTAAGGTACGTCTACGCGGCAATTCCGTATACCTGGAGTCCATATCGCCACGCAGGGGCAAGTATTACCTATAGATTAGGACTTTATTCCGGAGCGAGAGTTTGTTATTTGGGCTTAGCAGCCAGCTCAGACGCCTGATTTTGATTTTCAAGTTGTTGGTTACCTCGGTGACATGTTTTTTGAACGTAAGTCGTCCGTCGAGTGCAATCCCTAGGTATTTATGGCCACGCACCTGCTCTAAGAACTCGCCATAAAGAAAAGTCCTTGGCAGGAGTCCTTGCGCAGGGTGTGAGTGACCGTAGCACATTTTTGGGGGTTTACTGAGATATTCCACCTACAAGACCCGTTTTCGAATCGTTTCAGATACTCCTGCAGGATGTCTGTTGCTTCGTAGACGCAATTATTCTTGACAAGGATTGCCGTGTCATCAGCAAACGTAGCCACCAGGAGATCCTGCCGACTGACAAGGGCCATTTCGCTTGCCGTGGGCATATCGTGCGTGAAGAGGCTGTAAAGTGTGGGACCCAAAACGCTACCTTGTGTGGAACGCCTGCTCTTATGCGTTTTGTATGAGAGGCTATGCCATCCTGTACCACTCGAAATGTCCCACAAAGGGTGCCATCCTCACTGGGCTAGCCTTGGCTACTAGTCCATCCCGTGGTACCAAATTGCAGCTTTGGTCAGCTGTTCGTAGCGATTGCTACTCCCCATTTTTGTTAAAGACAAACAAGGAATGGGTCGTCCATTGGTCGACTTACCCCAATTGGGGCTTGTCTACCAGTTTCTCTGGTCGAATCTCAAGTTGTGACACAAGTGCCACGCCACTACCAATTAAGGCTTGGTGAGCCCTTCGTAGCTGAAACTACTCAGAGATTAAGGTGCTTTGGTCAGACCTCGTGGCACAGTCCATACCACTTCCAGTTTCGGCTAACGTCAGCCCGGCACTGGTCGACCCTGTGTGGCTGCTCTTCACTCCATTCCCCGCCGCCGTCTAGCAAACACCGCTCGTGCAAACAACTCAAGGAGTTGCCGTCGCTCCGATGTCTCCAGAACCCGGGAAAACTCCCAACGGGTATCCTCTCTCCTGACTCCAAGTCCGTCGTGGTCTCGCAGATCTGCATAGAGTGGGCAAGCAACTAGCACGTGCTGCCCGTTTGAGTGCGACGCCCGCATGTCAATGCAGAAATGCATTTAGCGACCCCTGGCCCGTCAGCAGGAATCCAGCGTGAAGACCGAATCCAAAGTCTCTCCGGCTGTAAACGAAGCATGCAACCGGGGCTAACTGAGGAGTCGGTCGGCCGTGCTCATCAATATTCCACCTCCGTTGCCACTCGGAGCACATGCCTTCGTCCAGCAACGCCTTAATCTCCTTCTGATCTAGATTTGCCACATCTAGACCGAACAACCAGTCACTATCCCCCAACAGGTGGGCACGCTTGACCTTGAATCTGATTGCCAATTGCTTGGCAACCAAATCCAGCGGTGGAGCTCCAGCAAGCATCTGCAGTGGCACGGTGGACACTGTACGGCATACCGGTAAAGCATGACTCTTTGACAGGAGATGAGGCGCCTCCTGGCCCCCGACTCTCCCCTGACCGCGGAATACCATACCGAGGTACCATGAGTCCGGCATAGACAGTGCGATTGGCTCGGGGCCTGAGGCCCCAGTCAACCCGTAGCACGCGACATAATGCTCCGACGACTCCAGTCAGCTTATTCCGCAACCCTGCGATATGCGGCTGAAAACTCAACCGTTCACCGATTGTGATGCCAAGGTACCGGTACTTATTGACGTATGGTAGGCTTGCTCCTGCAAACCGTACCATGGGCGGCCATCATCATTGCCGTCTTGCTGGTTGAGACCGACACTCCGACCTCGGCTTCCAAAGCTCCCACGACGGACATCAGCTCAGCTCCAGTTCGGCTCCCGACCTTCCCTCTACAAGAACCATCGGCATATGCACTAAATGTGCACAAGGGCTCCAGGCGTTGCAGCAGGACATCCATCATGGTGTTCCAGATCAATGGCCCACTGATGAATTTCTGGGGACAACCTCGGGTGACCTCCACCTCGGCTTTGCCATATTTGCTGGTCATCCTGGCTTTCCTGCCACAGAAGAAGCTCCTCCACAAGCTAGCTTCCCTGCATCCCGCATCGATCAGGCGGCGCATCGCGGCGCACCACTCGATGTTGTCAAAGGCGCCCTCAAAGGCCACGAAAAGACCAAGTACGTATACCGCCTGGCTGACGGCAACGCTGGTCATTACGTGCTTCCAGGCGTCCCCGACACAGCGTCCAGGTCGAAAGCCAAATTGTCATCTATTTCCATCCGGAAGCACCTCCTTCATTCGATCCACCATGATCCCCTCAAGCAGTTTGCCAAACACTGGCAACAGGCAGATGCCCCAATAGGAAGCTGGATCGCTCCTATCCTTGTCGGGGCTTTTGAGGAGCACAACCACACGCGGGCACTTCCACTCAAGGGAAAGTATCCCTCTGCCAGGCAGCGAGAATACAACGCTGTCAGGTGCTCAGGGATGGCACGCCATACCGCCTTGCAGATTCCACCTGTGATGCCGTCAAGCCCGGGAGAGCGCCTGCTCTTTAGCCGAGCGACGTATACTCCAACATCGAAAGCTTCGAGCGCTGGAGCACCTTCGTCCGGCATAACGATGTCTGCACTCGACTCCGCAATTGGCAAAAAGTTGTGGAGGAGGAGACCACGTAGTCGTGTTAAATTACGACCAGCCCGTCATCCGAACGAAGGCACCTCTGATCAGTGAACCGCTTTAGTCCCTGGCATATCCGGTAGACGTGCCCCCACGGATAATTTCTGTGGTCTCCAACGAAGCGTCGCCAGTTTTGCTCAAACGTCTTCAGGATGAGCGTCTTGAACTGGCGGACGGCTGTTCGCAGATAAGTTGCAAGATGTTGCTCAAATTCGTGTCTTTGCTTCCGCCCTCTGCTGGGAGCTTCCACCTCAGTCTCCCGATCACCCGGCGTTTGGAACTAAGTTCGCCAGTCCACCATTTAACTTTTCCCTGGGCTCTCATCGGTCTGCGGCCTAACACTCTGTCGCACACAGAATGTACGGTAAAGCTTAGGGAAGATACCGCGAAATCCAACGGTCACATCCTAATGACCTCCTGGGAAAGGTGCTCCTCTGTTTCCTCTACCAGCTCTGAGTCGAACAATCGCCAGTCAGCATTAGCGCGCTTCCAGCATGGCAAAGGAACATAGCTCTCAAATGCATTTGCTGTGGATGGCAAGTTCACAACAGTGATCATGTTGTGGTCGGTCAGATCTCCCTTGTCCACACTCCAGTCATACGCGGCCCACGTAGACCCTGCTTCGTTGACAATTGTTACGTTGATATCACTCTGACCACTTCGATTATAGAACTTTTACACCTCGCTGACTTAATTTAGGCTTCGAGTATCCACTCATCTAGCTGTTCGCCTCGTATGTAGTCCAGCTGGCCTCGAGAGAATTCGTTGCTGAACCAGTTGGAGGATACAGCGTTTGCGTCCAGGCTGAGAATTCGCGGTGTACTGCACGCCAGTAGCAGTATGGCATCCATATATGGCACCCTATATCCTCATCAAGTCAGCATGCGCATGGGCAGTATATGGAGGTCAGGTAAACTGTGTCATGTTTACCCGTAACCCTCACACGTACTCCAGCCTCGGTGGTCAGCGTCGATGATGACAGCAGCGCTTCTTTTCCAGTCCTCGACAGTATGGCTTTCGAAAACGCGCAACATCGACATCAAAGACATCAACATATGGCTCCTGTAGCAACGCAAAGGAGCGGCCGTGGTCACGCATACGTACCCCCGATATCGAGGCACGCAGCGCGCCCCGGCCACAGTTGGCTTGGATGAAGCTAAACATTAATGTTTAGCTTGCACCCTCGCTAACACTGCGCCATAGATCGGGCAAGACCAAGCAATCCAACGGATTTGCGCACTTGGCTGCGATATGCCCCATCTGTCCACACTGTCAGCATACGTCTTGCTTGAGGTGGCATTCGGACACCTTGTGGTCGAAGACGACACACCTATGGCAAGCATAGGTGCGGTCGAGGGACCGGCATCGGTATTAAAACCACTTTATATAGACCCGCCCGGTCTTTTCAAAAGTCTCCATGGCCATCTAGTCAACTTCTAGCGTCAGATTAACGCTGGCCATCAGTGACGGACCACAGCTTCGACTCCAGGTGTATCGCCTTACTGAACGCCGCTGCTGTCATCTCCTCCTTAAAATTAATGGCATACAACTCCTCCGTAAACACTTCTGGCAAGGGGAATTCATCTGCGCTTTCGGCACTCGACCCCGTGCCGGTCACGTTTCTGGCGTCCATTTTCGTGGCATTTTCCGTCGGAAACACCACGCGATAACCCGGACACGAACCGTTTACCAAAGCCCCGAACCTCACTGCTTTTGCTAATATTGCGCTGATTTGCACTGAACTTAAACTGCTTGTCAAGTAGTAAACTTTATTTTCACTGCTTTGGGGACCGGCTTTGGCAGAAGCAGCTTATTGCATTTTACCGCAAGTTTCACCGTTATAGTTTTTATTGCTTTGTTTATCTCGCTGAACACCTGCACTTTGGCTTTTGCTCACGCACTTAACAAACTCCGCTACACGTCTGCTCGCGACTAAATTTTGAATCAAACTATCAAACACACACCCACCACGATCCTCCCACAAGGGGTTTTTTTTTGGTTCTAAGTTTCTTTTATTTTAATTTTCTGTTACTTTTTACTTTAGCAACTTTTATCAGCGTGAGTTCTGGTTAATGATAGCTTAATTTAAATATTTACAATGTGTATATATATGTACATGTTAATTTTGCTTCATTAAAGTCGGCGTTTGGCCAGGTCTATAGGATAACTCTTTTGAAGTCTCCTTCTTCGCCTCCTAACCAGGTTGCTTGCCAAGGCGTTAGGGTGGTTGCGGAGCTTACATAAGTGTCTTGCTGCTTCTTAGTTGATAAGGTCTCCTACCATAGTAGCCTTAAGGTCCTTTGCAATGTCTCGTGTGCGAATATACCATTCAGCTCCAGAGATTTCTCGCAAGGTCTTGGCCTGCATGATGCGAAGTTTGTTAAGGTACGTCTACGCGGCAATTCCGTATACCTGGAGTCCATATCGCCACGCAGGGGCAAGTATTACCTATAGATTAGGACTTTATTCCGGAGCGAGTTTGTTATTTGGGCTTAGCAGCCAGCTCAGACGCCTGATTTTGATTTTCAAGTTGTTGGTTACCTCGGTGACATGTTTTTTGAACGTAAGTCGTCCGTCGAGTGCAATCCCTAGGTATTTATGGCCACGCACCTGCTCTAAGAACTCGCCATAAAGAAAAAGTCCTTGGCAGGAGTCCTTGCGCAGGGTGTGAGTGACCGTAGCACATTTTTGGGGGTTTACTGAGATATTCCACCTACAAGACCCGTTTTCGAATCGTTTCAGATACTCCTGCAGGATGTCTGTTGCTTCGTAGACGCAATTATTCTTGACAAGGATTGCCGTGTCATCAGCAAACGTAGCCACCAGGAGATCCTGCCGACTGACAAGGGCCATTTCGCTTGCCGTGGGCATATCGTGCGTGAAGAGGCTGTAAAGTGTGGGACCCAAAACGCTACCTTGTGTGGAACGCCTGCTCTTATGCGTTTTGTATGAGAGGCTATGCCATCCTGTACCACTCGAAATGTCCCACAAAGGGTGCCATCCTCACTGGGCTAGCCTTGGCTACTAGTCCATCCCGTGGTACCAAATTGCAGCTTTGGTCAGCTGTTCGTAGCGATTGCTACTCCCCATTTTTGTTAAAGACAAACAAGGAATGGGTCGTCCATTGGTCGACTTACCCCAATTGGGGCTTGTCTACCAGTTTCTCTGGGTCGAATCTCAAGTTGTGACACAAGTGCCACGCCACTACCAATTAAGGCTTGGTGAGCCCTTCGTAGCTGAAACTACTCAGAGATTAAGGTGCTTTGGTCAGACCTCGTGGCACAGTCCATACCACTTCCAGTTTCGGCTAACGTCAGCCCGGCACTGGTCGACCCTGTGTGGCTGCTCTTCACTCCATTCCCCGCCGCCGTCTAGCAAACACCGCTCGTGCAAACAACTCAAGGAGTTGCCGTCGCTCCGATGTCTCCAGAACCCGGGAAAACTCCCAACGGGTATCCTCTCTCCTGACTCCAAGTCCGTCGAGGTCTCGCAGATCTGCATAGAGTGGGCAAGCAACTAGCACGTGCTGCCCGTTTGAGTGCGATGCCCGCATGTCAATGCAGAAATGCATCTGGTGCAGAAATGCATTTAGCGACCCCTGGCCCGTCAGCAGGAATCCAGCGTGAAGACCGAATCCAAAGTCTCTCCGGCTGTAAACGAAGCATGCAACCGGGGCTAACTGAGGAGTCGGTCGGCCGTGCTCATCAATATCCCACCTCCGTTGCCACTCGGAGCACATGCATTCGTCCAGCACATCTAGACCGAACAACCAGTCACTATCCCCCAACAGGTGGGCACGCTTGACCTTGAATCTGATTGCCAATTGCTTGGCAACCAAATCCAGCGGTGGAGCTCCAGCAAGCATCTGCAGTGGCACGGTGGACACTGTACGGCATACCGGTAAAGCATGACTCTTTGACAGGAGATGAGGCGCCTCCTGGCCCCCGACTCTCCCCTGACCGCGGAATACCATACCGAGGTACCATGAGTCCGGCATAGACAGTGCGATTGGCTCGGGGCCTGAGGCCCCAGTCAACCCGTAGCACGCGACATAATGCTCCGACGACTCCAGTCAGCTTATCCCGCAACCCTGCGATATGCGGCTGAAAACTCAACCGTTCACCGATTGTGATGCCAAGGTACCGGTACTTATTGACGTATGGTAGGCTTGCTCCTGCAAACCGTACCATGGGCGGCCATCATCATTGCCGTCTCGCTGGTTGAGACCGACACTCCGACCTCGGCTCTCAAAGCTCCCACGACGGGCATCAGCTCAGCTACTCGACGCTCCGGTTCGGCTATCGACCTTCCCTCGATAAGAACCAGCAGGTCGTTGTGCATATGCCTAAATGTGCACAAGGGCTCCAGTCGTTGGAGAAGGACATCCATCATGGTGTTCCAGATGAATGGCCCACTGATGAATTTCTGGGGACAACCTCGGGTGACCTCCACCTCGGCTTTGCCATATTTGCTGGTCATCCTGGCTTTCCTGCCACAGAAGAAGCTCCTCCACAAGCAAGCTTCCCTGCATCCCGCATCGATCAGGCGGCGCATCGCGGCGCTCCACTCGATGTTGTCAAAGGCGCCCTCAAAGGCCACGAAAAGACCAAGTACGTATACCGCCTGGCTGACGGCAACGCTGGTCATTACGTGCTTCCAGGCGTCCCCGACACAGCGTCCAGGTCGAAAGCCAAATTGTCATCTATTTCCATCCGGAAGCACCTCCTTCATTCGATCCACCATGATCCCCTCAAGCAGTTTGCCAAACACTGGCAACAGGCAGATGCCCCAATAGGAAGCTGGATCGCTCCTATCCTTGTCGGGGCTTTTGAGGAGCACAACCACACGCGGGCACTTCCACTCAAGGGGAAAGTATCCCTCTGCCAGGCAGCGAGAATACAACGCTGTCAGGTGCTCAGGGATGGCACGCCATACCGCCTTGCAGATTCCACCTGTGATGCCGTCAAGCCCGGGAGAGCGCCTGCTCTTTAGCCGAGCGACGTATACTCCAACATCGAAAGCTTCGAGCGCTGGAGCACCTTCGTCCGGCATAACGACTCGACTCCGCAATTGGCAAAAAGTTGTGGAGGAGGAGACCCACGTAGTCGTGTTAAATTACGACCAGCCCGTCATCCGAACGAAGGCACCTCTGATCAGTGAACCGCTTTAGTCCCTGGCATATCCGGTAGACGTGCCCCCACGGATAATTTCTGTGGTCTCCAACGAAGCGTCGCCAGTTTTGCTCAAACGTCTTCAGGATGAGCGTCTTGAACTGGCGGACGGCTGTTCGCAGATAAGTTGCAAGATGTTGCTCAAATTCGTGTCTTTGCTTCCGCCCTCTGCTGGGAGCTTCCACCTCAGTCTCCCGATCACCCGGCGTTTGGAACTAAGTTCGCCAGTCCACCATTTAACTTTTCCCTGGGCTCTCATCGGTCTGCGGCCTAACACTCTATCGCACACAGACTGTACGGTAAAGCGTAGGGAAGATACCGCGAAATCCAACGGTCACATCCTAATGACCTCCTGGGAAAGGTGCTCCTCTGTTTCCTCTACCAGCTCTGAGTCGAACAATCGCCAGTCAGCATTAGCGAGCTTCCAGGATGGCAAAGGAACATAGCTCTCAAATGCATTTGCTGGGGATGGCAAGTTCACAACAGTGATTATGTTGTGGTCGGTCAGATCTCACTTGTCCACACTCCAGTCATACGCGGCCCACTTAGAAGCAGCTTCGTTGAAAAGTGTTACGTTGATATCACTCTGACCACTTCGATTATAGAACTTTTACACCTCGCTGACTTAATTTAGGCTTCGAGTATCCACTCATCTAGCTGTTCGCCTCGTCTGTAGTCCAGCTGGCCTCGAGAGAATTCGTTCCCTTTGCTGAACTAGTTGGAGGATACAGCGTTTGCGTCCAGGCTGAGAATTCGCGGTGTACTGCTCGCCAGTAGCAGTATGGCATCCATATATGGCATCCTATATCCTCATCAAGTCAGCATGAGCATGGGCAGTATATGGAGGTCAGGTAAACTGTGTCATGTTTACCCGTAACCCTCACACATATTCCAGCCTCAGTGGTCAGCGTCGATTATGACAACAGCGCTTCTTTTCCGGTCCTCGACAGTATGGCTTCCGAAAACGCGCAAACTCGACATCAAAGACATCAACATATGGCTCCTGTAGCAACGCAAAGGAGCGGCCCTGGTCACGCATACGTACACCGATATCGATGCACGCAGCGCGGCCCCGGCCACAGTTGGCTTGGATGAAGCTAAACATTAATGTTTAGCTTGCACCCTTCCCAACACTGCGCCATAGATCGGGCAAGACCTCGAAAGCATATAATGCCCCGAGGATAGCCCCTTAAAGCGGCAATTCCGGCAATCCACCGGATTTGCGCACTTGGCTGCGATATGCCCCATCTGTCCACACTGTCAGCATACGTCTTGCTTGAGGTGGCATTCGGGCACCTTGTGGTCGAAGACGACACACCTATGGCAAGCATAGGTGCGGACGAGGGACCGGCATCGGTATTAAAACCACTTTATATAGACCCGCCCGGTCTTTTCAAAAGTTTCCAGGGCCCTCTAGTCAACTTCTAGCGTCAGATTAACGCTGGCGCCATCAGTGACGGACCACAGCTTCGACTCCAGGTGTATCGCCTTACTTAAATTAATGGCATACAACTCCTCCGTAAACACTTCTGGCAAGGGGAATTCATCTGCGCTTTCGGCGCTCGACCCCGTGCCGGTCACGTTTCTGGCGTCCAATTTCGTGGCATTTTCCGTCGGAAACACCACGCGATAACCCGGACACGAACCGTTTACCAAAGCCCCGAACCTCACTGCTTTTGCTAATATTTCGCTGATTTGCACTGAACTTAAACTGCTTGTCAAGTAGTAAACTTTATATGCACTGCTTTGGGGACCGGCTTTGGCAGAAGCAGCTTATTGCATTTTACCGCAAGTTTCACCGTTATAGTTTTTATTGCTTTGTTTATCTCGCTGAACACCTGCACTTTGGCTTTTGCTCACGCACTAAACAAACTCCGCTATACGTCTGCTCGCGACTAAATTTTGAATCAAACTATCAAACACACACCCACCACGATCCTCCCACAAGGGTTTTTTTTTTTTGGTTCTAAGTTTCTTTTTATTTTAATTTTCTGTTACTTTTTACTTTAGCAACTTTTATCAGCGTGAGTTCTGGTTAATGATAGCTTAATTTAAATATTTACAATGTGTATATATGTACATGTTTATTTTGCTTCATTAAAGTCGGCGTTTGGCCAGGTCTATAGGATAACTCTTTTGAAGTCTCCTTCTTCGCCTCCTTACCAGGTTGCTTGCCAAGGCGTTAGGGTGGTTGCGGACCTTAAATAAGTGTCTTGCTGCTTGTTGGTTAATAAGGTCTCCTACCATAGTAACCTTAAGGTCCTTTGCAATGTCTCGTGTGCGAATATAACATTCAGCTCCAGAGATTTTTCGCAAGGTCTTGGCCTGCATGATGCGAAGTTTGTTAAGGTACGTCTACGCGGCAATTCCGTATACCTGGAGTCCATATCGCCACGCAGGGGCAAGTATTACCTATAGATTAGGACTTTATTCCGGAGCGAGAGTTTGTTATTTGGGCTTAGCAGCCAGCTCAGACGCCTGATTTTGATTTTCAAGTTGTTGGTTACCTCGGTGACATGTTTTTTGAACGTAAGTCGTCTGTCGAGTGGAATCCCTAGGTATTTATGGACACGCACCTGCTCTAAGAGCTCGCCATGAAGAAAAAGTCCTTGGCAGGAGTCCTTGCGCAGGGTGTGAGTGACCGTAGCACATTTTTGGGGGTTCACTGAGATATTCCACCTACAAGACCCGTTTTCGAATCGTTTCAGATACTCCTGCAGGATGTCTGTTGCTTCGTAGACGCAATTATTCTTGGCAAGGATTGCCGTGTCATCAGTAAACGTAGCCACCAGGAGATCCTGCCGACCGACAAGGGCCATTTCGCTTGCCGTGGGCATATCGTGCGTGAAGAGGCTGTAAAGTGTGGGACCCAAAACGCTACCTTGTGTGGAACGTCTGCTCTTATGCGTTTTGTATGAGAGGCTATGCCATCCTGTACCACTCGAAATGTCCCACAAAGGGTGCCATCCTCACTGGGCTAGCCTTGGCTACTAGTCCATCCCGTGGTACCAAATTGCAGCTTTGGTCAGCTGTTCGTAGCGATTGCTATTCCCCATTTTTGTTAACGACAAACAAGGAAATGCATTTGCTGGGGATGGCAAGTTCACAACAGTGATCATGTTGTGGTCGGTCAGATCTCACTTGTCCACACTCCAGTCATACGCGGCCCACGTAGACCCTGCTTCGTTGACAATTGTTACGTTGATATCACTCTGACCACTTCGATTATAGAACTTTTACACCTCGCTGACTTAATTTAGGCTTCGAGTATCCACTCATCTAGCTGTTCGCCTCGTCTGTAGTCCAGCTGGCCTCGAGAGAATTCGTTCCCTTTGCTGAACCAGTTGGAGGATACAGCGTTTGCGTCCAGGCTGCGAATTCGCGGTGTACTGCTCGCCAGTAGCAGTATGGCATCCATATATGGCATCCTATATCCTCATCAAGTCAGCATGAGCATGGGCAGTATATGGAGGTCAGGTAAACTGTGTCATGTTTACCCGTAACCCTCACACATATTCCAGCCTCAGTGGTCAGCGTCGATTATGACAACAGCGCTTCTTTTCCGGTCCTCGACAGTATGGCTTCCGAAAACGCGCAACATCGACATCAAAGACATCAACATATGGCTCCTGTAGCAACGCAAAGGAGCGGCCCTGGTCACGCATACGTACACCGATATCGATGCACGCAGCGCGGCCCCGGCCACAGTTGGCTTGGATGAAGCTAAACATTAATGTTTAGCTTGCACCCTTCCCAACACTGCGCCATAGATCGGGCAAGACCTCGAAAGCATATAATGCCCCGAGGATAGCCCCTTAAAGCGGCAATTCCGGCAATCCACCGGATTTGCGCACTTGGCTGCGATATGCCCCATCTGTCCACACTGTCAGCATACGTCTTGCTTGAGGTGGCATTCGGGCACCTTGTGGTCGAAGACGACACACCTATGGCAAGCATAGGTGCGGACGAGGGACCGGCATCGGTATTAAAACCACTTTATATAGACCCGCCCGGTCTTTTCAAAAGTTTCCAGGGCCCTCTAGTCAACTTCTAGCGTCAGATTAACGCTGGCGCCATCAGTGACGGACCACAGCTTCGACTCCAGGTGTATCGCCTTACTTAAATTAATGGCATACAACTCCTCCGTAAACACTTCTGGCAAGGGGAATTCATCTGCGCTTTCGGCACTCGACCCCGTGCCGGTCACGTTTCTGGCGTCCATTTTCGTGGCATTTTCCGTCGGAAACACCACGCGATAACCCGGACACGAACCGTTTACCAAAGCCCCGAACCTCACTGCTTTTGCTAATATTGCGCTGATTTGCACTGAACTTAAACTGCTTGTCAAGTAGTAAACTTTATTTGCACTGCTTTGGGGACCGGCTTTGGCAGAAGCAGCTTATTGCATTTTACCGCAAGTTTCACCGTTATAGTTTTTATTGCTTTGTTTATCTCGCTGAACACCTGCACTTTGGCTTTTGCTCACGCACTTAACAAACTCCGCTACACGTCTGCTCGCGACTAAATTTTGAATCAAACTATCAAACACACACCCACCACGATCCTCCCACAAGGGGTTTTTTTTTTTGGTTCTAAGTTTCTTTTATTTTAATTTTCTGTTACTTTTTACTTTAGCAACTTTTATCAGCGTGAGTTCTGGTTAATGATAGCTTAATTTAAATATTTACAATGTGTATATATATGTACATGTTAATTTTGCTTCATTAAAGTCGGTGTTTGGCCAGGTCTATAGGATAACTCTTTTGAAGTCTCCTTCTTCGCCTCCTTACCAGGTTGCTTGCCAAGGCGTTAGGGTGGTTGCGGAGCTTAAATAAGTGTCTTGCTGCTTGTTGGTTAATAAGGTCTCCTACCATAGTAACCTTAAGGTCCTTTGCAATGTCTCGTGTGCGAATATAACATTCAGCTCCAGAGATTTTTCGCAAGGTCTTGGCCTGCATGATGCGAAGTTTGTTAAGGTACGTCTACGCGGCAATTCCGTATACCTGGAGTCCATATCGCCACGCAGGGGCAAGTATTACCTATAGATTAGGACTTTATTCCGGAGCGAGAGTTTGTTATTTGGGCTTAGCAGCCAGTTCAGACGCCTGATTTTGATTTTCAAGTTGTTGGTTACCTCGGTGACATGTTTTTTGAACGTAAGTCGTCTGTCGAGTGAAATCTAAGAGCTCGCCATGAAGAAAAAGTCCTTGGCAGGAGTCCTTGCGCAGGGTGTGAGTGACCGTGAATGGGTCGTCCATTGGTCGACTTACCCCAATTGGGGCTTGTCTACCAGTTTCTCTGGTCGAATCTCAAGTTGTGACACAAGTGCCACGCCACGCCACTGGTCTCCAACGAAGCGTCGCTAGTTTTGCTCAAACGTCTTCAGGATGAGAGTCTTGAACTCGTGGACGGCTGTTCGCAGATAAGTTGCAAGATGCTGCTCAAATTCGTGTCTTTGCTTCCGCCCTCTGCTGGGAGCTTCCACCTCAGTCTTCCGATCACCCGGCGTTTGGTACTAAGTTCGCCAGTCCACCATTTAACTTTTCCCTGGGCTCTCATCGGTCTGCGGCCTAACACTCTGTCGCACACAGACTGTACGGTAAAGCGTAGGGAAGATACCGCGAAATCCAACGGTCACATCCTAATGATCTCCTGGGGAAGGTGCTACTCTGTTTCCTCTACCAGCTCTGAGTCGAACAATCGCCAGTCAGCATTAGGGAGCTTCCAGGATGGCAAAGGAACATAGCTCTCAAATGCATTTGCTGGGGATGGCAAGTTCACAACAGTGATCATGTTGTGGTCGGTCAGATCTCACTTGTCCACACTCCAGTCATACGCGGCCCACGTAGACCCTGCTTCGTTGACAATTGTTACGTTGATATCACTCTGACCACTTCGATTATAGAACTTTTACACCTCGCTGACTTAATTTAGGCTTCGAGTATCCACTCATCTAGCTGTTCGCCTCGTATGTAGTCCAGCTGGCCTCGAGAGAATTCGTTCCCTTTGCTAAACCAGTTTGGAGATACAGCGTTTGTGTCCAGGCTGAGAATTCGCGGTGTACTGCTCACCAGTAGCAGTTTGGCATCCATATATGGCATCCTATATCCTCATCAAGTCAGCATGAGCATGGGCAGTATATGGAGGTCAGGTAAACTGTGTCATGTTTACCCGCAACCCTCACACATACTCCAGCCTCGGTGGTCAGCGTCGATTATGACAACAGCGCTTCTTTTCCGGTCCTCGACAGTATGGCTTCCGAAAACGCGCAACATCGACATCAAAGACATTAACATATGGCTCCTGTAGCAACGCAAAGGAGCGGCCCTGGTCACGCATACGTACACCGATATCGAGTCACGCAGCGCGGCCCCGGCCACAGTTGGCTTGGATGAAGCTAAACATTAATGTTTAGCTTGCACCCTTGCCAACACTGCGCCATAGATCGGGCAAGACCGAGCAATCCACCGGATTTGCGCACTTGGCTGCGATATGCCCCATCTGTTCACACTGTCAGCATACGTCTTGCTTGAGGTGGCATTCGGAATGGCATACAACTCCTCCGTAAAGACTTCTGGCAAGGGGAATTAATCTGCGCTTTCGGCACTCGACCCCGTGCCGGTCACGTTTCTGGCGTCCATTTTCGTGGCATTTTCCGTCGGAAACACCACGCGATAACCCGGACACGAACCGTTTATCAAAGCCCCGAACCTCACTGCTTTTGCTAATATTGCGCTGATTTGCACTGAACTTAAACTGCTTGTCAAGTAGTAAACTTTATTTGCACTGCTTTGGGGACCGGCTTTGGCAGAAGCAGCTTATTGCATTTTACCGCAAGTTTCACCGTTATAGTTTTTATTGCTTTGTTTATCTCGCTGAACACCTGCACTTTGGCTTTTGCTCACGCACTAAACAAACTCCGCTACACGTCTGCTCGCGACAAAATTCTGAATCAAACTATCAAACACACACCCACCACGATCCTCCCACAAGGGGTTTTTTTTTTGGTTCTAAGTTTCTTTTATTTTAATTTTCTGTTACTTTTTACTTTAGCAACTTTTATCAGCGTGAGTTTTGGTTAATGATAGCTTAATTTAAATATTTACAATGTGTATATATATGTACATGTTAATTTTGCTTCATTAAAGTCGGTGTTTGGCCAGGTCTATAGGATAACTCTTTTGAAGTCTCCTTCTTCGCCTCCTTACCAGGTTGCTTGCCAAGACGTTAGGGTGGTTGCGGACCTTAAATAAGTGGCTTGCTGCTTCTTAGTTGATAAGGTCTCCTACCATAGTAGCCTTAAGGTCCTTTGCAATGTCTCGTGTGCGAATATACCATTCAGCTCCAGAGATTTCTCGCAAGGTCTTGGCCTGCATGATGCGAAGTTTGTTAAGGTACGTCTACGCGGCAATTCCGTATACCTGGAGTCCATATCGCCACGCAGGGGCAAGTATTACCTATAGATTAGGACTTTATTCCGGAGCGAGAGTTTGTTATTTGGGCTTAGCAGCCAGCTCAGACGCCTGATTTTGCTTTTCAAGTTGTTGGTTACCTCGGTGACATGTTTTTTGAACGTAAGTCGTCTGTCGAGTGTAATCCCTAGGTATTTATGGCCACGCACCTGCTCTAAGAGCTCGCCATGAAGAAACAGTCCTTGGCAGGAGTCCTTGCGCAGGGTGTGAGTGACCGTAGCACATTTTTGGGGGTTCACTGAGATATTCTACCTACAAGACCCGTTTTCGAATCGTTTCAGATACTCCTCCAGGATGTCTGTTGCTTCGTAGACGCAATTATTCTTGGCAAGGATTGCCGTGTCATCAGTAAACGTAGCCACCAGGAGATCCTGCCGACCGACAAGGGCCATTTCGCTTGCCGTGGGCATATCGTGCGTGAAGAGGCTGTAAAGTGTGGGACCCAAAACGCTACCTTGTGTGGAACGCCTGAGTTATGTCCCAAGGAGCTGAGGGTGTGGTCTGGAAGTCCTGATGCAGATCCTGGGTAGAGTTGCAGTCGTTGTTCGATGTTTGGTTGTAGAAATTTTGTATTTGATGAAATAAAGAGAACGTCTGGTTGAATTGATCGTCTGAAGCAGAATGTTTTATTGGGAATCCGTTTAGTTTAACTTAGCCTAAGAATAATGTGGAATATGAAATCTGAATCGGCACTTTGTAGCGACAAAGTGCTGAGTTCGTTTTGTCGCCGGATGCTTTAACGTAAACATTTGTAGGCGGCAAGTTGGTCGCCGCTGTGTTGCAACTTTGTAGTCGCTGAGTTGCAACTATGTAGTTGCTGGGGTGGTCGTTGACCACTTGAAATTGTGTCACACGTGTGTGGCATTAGTATGTGTCCGATGATTGACGGCATTTGAAGCTGAGTCGTTCTATGTATCGTTGTATGTATTTGGGCATCACATGTTGATGCGAGGGGGTTTGAGGGGAGGGGAAGTATAGGGTACCGACGGGTCGGTAACTCCTCCCCCCCTAGTTTGAAGTGAGGGCCACAAAGATGGAATTGGTGGTAACGAGATCGAGAGGATCTGTTCGGGGTATGTATGGTAGACGTTATTGTTGCGCCGGAATATCCAGGTGAGTATGGCTGTCACTAGTAGTGATAAGCAAAGGATGTACAGGATTGTTGTGTGAGGTTTCCAGCTGTAGTCTCTCTAGCGTAAGAACTTCCATGGTTCTGTTTCTTATTAGGTTTGTAACTGGAGGTAGGAAGAAGTCGAAATGTTCTTCTGTTATATCCAATGTGTTGTCGTAGCTTAATCCGTTTATTGTGACCGTACAGTTTGTGTATTGTATCACGGCCGATCCATTAATCTCGTAATTGCTTTGAGTTGTTGTTTGGATCTTTAGGTTTTTTGCATTGAATACAAAAATGTATCCTTTTTCCGGTTCGAATATTTCAGTTGTAAGTCCTGTTTCTTTGACGTCGCAGGAGCTGGTTTTGTTTAATAGTAAGTTGCTGAGGCAGTTGTTATTACTTATGTTATACAGTTTTTTGAGTTCACAAAAGAATTGATTATCTACCAATGGACATTTTACTTCGGTGTACAATGTTTCTGTATTATATTTGTTGACTATTAAATATTTTGGTGTTACAATAAATTGTGTTAAGTTGATTGGTATTGAGAGTTAGAATTTTGTTGTTGGTATTGAGAGTTTGATTGTGTGTACGGTGCGTTCCGGTTGTTGTAGTTGTTCGGTCCAGTTTCGTTTTTATTGAATGTTTGGGGATTTGGTTTCCTATTGTAATATAGGGCTTTTTCAATTTGGCATTGTTCATAAGCTGTTTCTATGCTGTTCGGGCATCTTAGTCGAATAATAGTTTTGAGGGGTTCCCTAAGTCCTGATATGAATGCGTTTAAACATACTTCATTATACACAGACTTCTTGGCATCGATTATACTAACTGATTGGCCGCTGTTTGAGAGTGTCGAAAATAGTTGGCTTCAAATTCTAGAAATGCCGAAAAATAGTTGTCCCAAGGATAGGTTATCAGGGAATGTTTGGAGTTCACCCAAGAGTCCAGCTTCACTTTTCTTACTCGAGTATAGTCGTAGTAAGTTGTTTTTAATGTCGTCCCAAATGAGTTTCGTATTTGCTAGGGTTAGAGCTTCATCTGCTCTTCCTACGATCTTGTTTCTTATAGTCCTTAGGGTAAGTAACCCATAAGGAGTTTGGTCGGTGCCCCTAATGAGCATGATTATCTCCTCAACACTAGTTAAATACTTCTCTAACTGATTAGGAGTGCCATCAAAAGTAGGCAATTCCTTTACAAACGCTAGTATGTCTGTTGCGCTAAGGGTTGTGGAAATATTACTGAAGCCACTAACTGTAGGTGTTAGAGGGGCTGAGTTGCCACCGGTGGAATTGCCTGAGTCCATTATGGATGAATAAGTATGGGGGGTTTCGGGTATTTCTTTAATTGCGGAAAGTGTGGTTTGTCTAGTAGTAGCTCTTGTCGGTCTTGGCTGAGTTGTATGAACTCCTAGTACAGATTTTGTTGTTTTCCTTATGGTCTGAGTAATCTTTCTGGACATCGAATTATGTGTATTAACAATGAACAATTCTTTAATTACATATATTCATACAAATCTGTATGTAATATATATACATTAAAAAAATGTTATTTCTATTTTGTATGTGTACGGAAAGTAAAAAAAAAATTATTAAATTTGAAAATTTTGAAAAAAGATTTTTGTTGGTGCTAAACTCGTTTGTACTTTTATGTAGTATGTTTGTGTTGTTTTTTTTTTTTCCTCTTTGGAAATACTGTGGCGTTTTGTTTCTTATATATATATGTGTGTTTTTGTTAAAATTAGTATATTTTGTTTCTTATATATATGTGTATTTTTGTTGAAATTATTATGTTTTTGTTTCTTATATATATATGTGTTTTGAAAATGTATGTTTTTATGGTGTATAATTAATAATAGAGTTGTGTGTTTTTGGTTGGTGTTGGTAACTTTTCGATGTTTCTGTAATATATTGGCATTAATACATGTACATATTTGGGGTGTATGTATTTATTTTATAAGGGCAAATATATGTTTGTGTGTATAGTTTTATTAAAAGAAATGTATATGTTCGGGTATTATTTGTTATTTAAATTTTTTTTTTTATTTTTGAGCGTGTATCTCACCAACATTGTATTTGAATTAAGATCTCAAAAGAATGTATACAAATGTCGCAACGATAATTGTTTTTGTATGCAAAGTTTAGTTTTTCGTTTGTGTGTTTGTTATTTGTCTGCGTGACTCCTGTGAATGTTAATCAGCGTTTGATTACATTTTAACACTAAGTGCACTGACAAAATTGTGGGTAAAATTGTAGGTATGTATGTTTTTATTTTTCACGTAGTTTTTTTTTTGTTGTATTTTTCCTTCGAAACTGTTTAACAACGACAATTGGCCTCACTATTCGTTGCGGCAACGGATGATCAGCGATTGATTCCGCGCAATTGTAAACGTATGTTTGTTTCGTTTATTGTTTGTCTGCATGTACTTGTATAAATGCTAATCAGCGATTGATTTCATTTTAATACTTAGTACACTGACAAAATTGTGGTTAAATTTTAGATATGTATGTTTTGTTGTTTCATGTATTTGTATATATGTATATTTTTTTTTTTTTTTTTTTTTTTTTTTACGATTCAATTACGACACTTGGCCTCACCCTTGGTTTCGGCAGCGGATGATCAGCGATTGATTCCGCACAAATGTATATGTATGTTTGTTTCGTTTATTGCTTGTCTGCATGTACTCGTATAAATGCTAATCAGCGATTGATTTCATTTTAATACTTAGTACACTGACAAAATTGTGGTTACTTTGCATAACACTTTTTATTTTGTTGTTGCGAATAGACATTCTTTGTTGGGAAATCTTTACGAGTAGTTTACATATTTTTTTTTTTTTTTTTGTTACACACATTACATATTTTTGCACTTTCACATTACTTACAATAATGTTAGAAAGAGAATGGTAAACATTCTGTTTACCGGCTGCGCCAGTTATGTCCCAAGGAGCTGAGGGTGTGGTCTGGAAGTCCTGATGCAGATCCTGGGTAGAGTTGCAGTCGTTGTTCGATGTTTGGTTGTAGAAATTTTGTATTTGATGAAATAAAGAGAACGTCTGGTTGAATTGATCGTCTGAAGCAGAATGTTTTATTGGGAATCCGTTTAGTTTAACTTAGCCTAAGAATAATGTGGAATATGAAATCTGAATCGGCACTTTGTAGCGACAAAGTGCTGAGTTCGTTTTGTTGCCGGATGCTTTAACGTAAACATTTGTAGGCGGCAAGTTGGTCGCCGCTGTGTTGCAACTTTGTAGTCGCTGAGTTGCAACTATGTAGTTGCTGGGGTGGTCGTTGACCACTTGAAATTGTGTCACACGTGTGTGGCATTAGTATGTGTCCGATGATTGACGGCATTTGAAGCTGAGTCGTTCTTTGTATCGTTGTATGTATTTGGGCATCACATGTTGATGCGAGGGGGTTTGAGGGGAGGGGAAGTATAGGGTACAGACGGGTCGGTAACTCCTGCTCTTATGCGTTTTGTATGAGAGGTTATGCCATCCTGTACCACTCGAAATGTCCCACAAAGGGTGCCATCCTCACTGGGCTAGCCTTGGCTACTAGTCCATCCCGTGGTACCAAATTGCAGCTTTGGTCAGTTGTTCGTAGCGATTGCTATTCCCCATTTTTGTTAACGACAAACAAGGAATGGGTCGTCCATTGGTCGACTTACCCCAATTGGGGCTTGTCTACCAGTTTCTCTGGTCGAATTTCAAGTTGTGACACAAGTGCCACGCCACTACCAATTTAGGCTTGGTGAGCCCTTCGTAGCTGAAACTACTCCCAGATTAAGGTGCTTTGGTCAGACCTCGTGGCACAGTCCATACCACTTCCAGTTTCGGCTAACGTCAGCCCGGCACTGGTCGACCCTGTGTGGCTGCTCTTCACTCCATTCCCCGCCGCCGTCTAGCAAACACCGATCGTGCAAACAACTCAAGGAGTTGCCGTCGCTCCGATGTCTCCAGAACCTGGAAAAAGTCCCAACGGGTGTCCTCTCTCCTGACACCAAGTCCGTCGAGGTCTCGCAGATCTGCATAGAGTGGGCAAGCAACTAGCACGTGCTGCCCGTCTGAGTGCGACGCCCGCATGTCAATGCAGAAATGCATCTGATGCAGAAATGCATTTAGCGACCCGTGGCCCGTCAGAAGAAATCCAGCGTGAAGACCGAATCCAAAGTATCTTCGGCTGTAAACGAAGCATGCAACCGGGGCTAACTGAGGAGTCGGTCGGCCGTGCTCATCAATATCCCACCTCCGTTGCCACTCGGAGCACATGCCTTCGTCCAGCAACGCCATAATCTCCATCTGATCTAGATTTCCCACATCTAGACCGAACAACCAGTCACTATCCCCCAACGGGTGGGCACGCTTGACCTTGAATCTGATTGCCAATTGCTTGGCAACCAAATCCAGCGGTGGTGGAGCAAGCACTTGCAGTGCCACGGTGGGCACTGTACGGCATACCGGTAAAGCATGACTCTTTGACAGGAGATGAGGCGCCTCCTGGCCCCCGACTCTCCTCTGACCACGTAATACCATACCGAGGCACCAAACAGTGCACAAGGCACCATGAGTCCGGCATAGACAGTGCGTCTGGCTCGGGGACTGAGGCCCCAGTCAACCCGTAGCACGCGACACAATGCTCCGACGACTCCAGTCAGCTTATCTCGCAATCCTGCGATATGCGGCTGAAAACTCAACCGTTCACCGATTGTGATGCCAAGGTATCGGTACTTATTGTTGTATGGTAGGCTTGCTCCTGCAAACCGTACCATGGGCGGCCATCATCATTGCCGTCTCGCTGGTTGAGACCGACACTCCGACCTCGGCTCTCAAAGCTCCCACGACGGGCATCAGCTCAGCTACTCGACGCTCCGGTTCGGCTCTCGACCTTCCCTCGATAAGAACCAGCAGGTCGTTGTGCATATGCCTAAATGTGCACAAGGGCTCCAGTCGTTGGAGAAGGACATCCATCATGGTGTTCCAGATGAATGGCCCACTGATGAATTTCTGGGGACAACCTCGGGTGACCTCCACCTCGGCTTCGCCATATTTGCTGGTCAGCCTGGCTTTCCTGCCACAAAAGAAGCTCCTCCACAAGCTAGCTTCCCTGCATCCCGCATCGATCAGGCGGCGCATTGCGGCGCTCCACTCGATGTTGTCAAAGGCGCCCTCAAAGGCCACGAAAAAACCAAGTACGTATACCGCCTGGCTGACGGCAACGCTGGTCATAACGTGCTTCCAGGCGTCCTCGACACAGCGTCCAGGTCGAAAGCCAAATTGTCATCTATTTCAATCCGGAAGCACCTCCTTCATTCGATCCACCATGATCCCCTCAAGCAGTTTGCCAAACACTGGCAACAGGCAGATGCCCCAATAGGAAGCTGGATCGCTCCTATCCTTGTCGGGGCTTTTGAGGAGCACAACCACACGCGGGCACTTCCACTCAAGGGGAAAGTATCCCTCTGCCAGGCAGCGAGAATACAACGCTGTCAGGTGCTCAGGGATGGCACGCCATCCCGCCTTGCAGATTCCACCTGTGATGCCGTCAAGCCCGGGAGAGCGCCTGCTCTTGAGCCGAGCGACGTATACTCCAACATCGAAAGCTTCGAGCGCTGGAGCCCCCTCGTCCGGCATGACGATGTCTGCACTCGACTCCGCAACTGGCAAAAAGTTGTGGAGGAGGAGACCCACGTAGTCGTGTTAAATTACGACCAGCCCGTCATCCGAACGAAGGCACCTCTGATCAGTGAACCGCTTTAGTCCCTGGCATATCCGGTAGACGTGCCCTCACGGATAATTTCTGTGGTCTCCAACGAAGCGTCGGCAGTTTCGCTCAAACGTCTTCAGGATGTGCGTCTTGAACTCGCGGACGGCTGTTCGCAGATAAGTTGCAAGATGCTGCTCAAATTCGTGTCTTTGCTTCCGCCCTCTGCTGGGAGCTTCCACCTCAGTCTCCCGATCACCCGGCGTTTGGTACTAAGTTCGCCAGTCCACCATTTATCTTTTCCCTGGGCTCTCATCGGTCTGCGGCCTAACACTCTGTCGCACACAGACTGTACGGTAAAGCGTAGGGATGATACCGCGAAATCCAACGGTCACATCCTAATGACCTACTGGGAAAGGTGCACCTCTGTTTCCTCTACCAGCTCTGAGTCGAACAATCGCCAGTCAGCATTAGCGCGCTTCCAGGATGGCAAAGGAACATAGCTCTCAAATGCATTTGCTGAGGATGGCAAGTTCACAACAGTGATTATGTTGTGGTCGGTCAGATCTCACTTGTCCACACTCCAGTCATACGCGGCCCACGTAGACCCTGCTTCGTTGACAATTGTTACATTGATATCACTCTGACCACTTCGATTATAGAACTTTTACACCTCGCTGACTTGATTTAGGCTTCGAGTATCCACTCATCTAGCTGTTCGCCTCGTCTGTAGTCCAGCTGGCCTCGAGAGAATTCGTTCCCTTTGCTGAACCAGTTGGAGGATACAGCGTTTGCGTCCAGGCTGAGAATTCGCGGTGTACTGCTCACCAGTAGCAGTATGGCATCCATATATGGCATCCTATATCCTCATCAAGTCAGCATGAGCATGGGCAGTATATGGAGGTCAGGTAAACTGTGTCATGTTTACCCGCAACCCTCACACATACTCCAGCCTCGGTGGTCAGCGTCGATTATGACAACAGCGCTTCTTTTCCGGTCCTCGACAGTATGGCTTCCGAAAACGCGCAACATCGACATCAAAGACATTAACATATGGCTCCTGTAGCAACGCAAAGGAGTGGCCGTGGTCACGCATACGTACACCGATATCGAGTCACGCAGCGCGGCCCCGGCCACAGTTGGCTTGGATGAAGCTAAACATTAATGTTTAGCTTGCACCCTTCCCAACACTGCGCCATAGATCGGGCAAGACCTCGAAAGCATATAATGCCCCGAGGATAGCCCCTTAAAGCGGCAATTCCGGCAATCCACCGGATTTGCGCACTTGGCTGCGATATGCCCCATCTGTTGGGAAAAGTCCCAACGGGTGTCTTCTCTCCTGGCACCAGGTCCGTCGAGGTCTCGCAGATCTGCTCTGATGCAGAAATGCATTTAGCGACCCGTGGCCCGTCAGCAGGAATCCAGAGTGAAAGCCGAATATGAAGCTGGGATATTCAATGTACTTCGATTCTTCGTGTTATTCATCGTGTGTTCTACTTTGTCTAATGCCTTGTGCCATGGTTCACTATTCTCTACATTTATCAGTTCGCATTGGGCAGATCTCTGTTTACTCTTTATACTTGTTCATTGGCTTGTGGTGAAGCTGTGGCTACTTTTGTATGGCGAATGTTATTTTTATCGATGAATTCAACAAATTCCCTGGACGTAAAACAGCTTCCTCTATCAGATATAATTTTCTTTGGCCTACTACATGCTCTGAAATAATCTTTTAATGCTTCAATTGCTTCTTTCGAACTAGTTGTTTTTGTTGCATATAACATACCGAACTTAGAGCATGCATCTATTATTACCAGTATATGTTTCTTTTTCATGTCTTTGCTATTGACTGGGCCATAGTGATCAATGTGAACTACTTCAAAAGGGTTGGTTTCCTTTGGTATGAGATGTAGGAAAGCTTCAGTTTTCCAGACTTATTAGAAAAGGCTATACACTTTAGGCAGTTTCTTATATGAACTTCTACCTTTTTTATTATGTTGGGAAACCAATAGCTTTTATTAATCATATTTTCAACTCCTACATGACCCATTTCGTCATGGTATTTATATAAAACATTTTCTTCCATAGATTCTAGAATACAGAATACTAGTATCATTCTTCTTTTTATATATCGCACCATTGCGCAATTCATAGTGTTCACTTTCTTGTTCTGTAAGCATTTCTCTGAGCTTTTTTATTTTTTCATCTTTTCCTTGGCATACTATAAGATTTTCTTCAAAAGTATTAGTTTCAATTATTAGGATATTGTTAGTGCGACTTAATGCATCTACATGTTGCATTATCCTTCTTGGTCTGTGCTCGAGATCATAATCGTAGTTTTGCAGTTCAAGTGTAATATATTTACTCTTACAGTATTATATATAAAATGAAATAGCACGTCTGTGCTGGTTAGGTTCTTTCATGAGAATGATTTTATTCTAAGTCAATATAATACTCTTAGCCTAGGGATACATGTATATACTTATGCTGTTATTGGTTAACAGCTACAAAGAGAGGGAGAGTGAGTAGCCCGCATATGCCTGTATTAGTGAGCATATATATTGCCCGCGGAATGCGCTCAGACGGAGCGTGGGATCTGCAGCGTAAGCATAAACGGTCAGCTAGTGAGGCTAGTGAACCGCGCTGCGTAATACGAGACCGAGCCAATACATAAAGTGGCTCTGGGCTTGTTTACTATATTATTGTTATTGTATGCAACAAAGTGCTGCATACTTTATATTTAAGTACAGGGTATTCTGTACGGGCATATACGCACTACACCTCCCCTTTTAGGAGAATAACGTAATATAATGTAGTTGTTCAATTAATATATGTAAATATTTTTGTATCGATAAATTTAATTTTATTATTATTTTTTTTTTTTGTATTATTGAAATAATATGTTCTATGCTCGAGCTAAGCTAAGTTTTAAATAATTTTAACCTGTTCTTATTTACTACCTGGGGTTTCCTTTTTCCTACATCTATTTTTATGTTGTTTCTATCTTCTTTGCTTATTACTTTATAAGGGCCTAAGTATTTATTTTCTAACTTATGCGCTGTATCGTTCTTTAGTAGAACTAAATTTCCTATTTCTAGTTCTATTTCATTTAGTTTTTTATCGTATTCTATCTTTCTTTTTCTTTTTCTAAATCTACTAGAGTTTTTACTCTTTTATAAGCTATTTCTAACCTAAACTTAAATTCTTTTGCGTAGTCGTCTATGTTATATATAGGGTCAATTCTAGTTTGGTTATTAAATTCTATGAACTGTCTTGGTAATCTACCATAAACAAGTTCGTATGGACAGTATCCATGTACTGTCGATGGTGTAGTGTTGAAACAATACGTGAACTAATTCAACCATATGTCCATATGTCGTCTTTGTCAATCGAAATATATGAGCGAATAAATTCGTTGAATGTTCGATGACTTCTTTCTACTGTTCCTAATGTCTGGTGATGATGTGCTGTCGATTGTATATTACTTATATTCATATACTTGCACAGGTCATTTATTAGCGAATTTTTGTATTCAGTACCCATGTCCGTTATGAACGTCTTCATAGGACCGTACTTTAGTACAAAAGATTCAAATATTGCTTTACCTACAGTTTGTGCACTTTTGTCTGTTACTGGTATTGTAACTAGATATTTAGTGAGGTCGCATATTATAGTAATTGCGTACTCGTTGCCATTCTCTGTACGAGGTAATGGACCGATTGTGTCTATTAAAACAGTGTCAAATGCAGTATTTGGAGTATTCGTTAATATCATTGGGGCTTTAGTATGTGTTGTGGTTTTTGCTAATTGGCATTTCGCACAAGTTTTCACATACTTTGTAATAGTCTTAGTCATTTGGGGCCAGTAATAGTATTTCTTAATTTTTAACAAGGTACGCGTAATCCCTGTATGGCCTCCCTCTATAGGATCATCATGATATTTCGACAGTATTGCTTTTATTTGACTTTCGTCTTTTTTGTCTATTTGTGTCACTTTTGTTAGTAGCGCTACTTTTAATGTATTTAAATATTTATTGCCCATATTTATACCCTTGCAGAGGGTATTATAATTTTGTCGTGAAATGTGTAACGCATAGAAGGAGACATCTCCGACCCCATAAAGTATATATATTCTTGATCAGCATCAACAACCGAGTCGATATAGCCATGTCCGTCTGTCCGTCTGTCCGTCTGTCTGTTTCTATGCGAACTAGTCCCTCAGTTTTAAAGAAGTCCCTAATTCTGTTGCACGCAGCACATATGTCAAAACCAGCTGGATCGGACCACTATATCATATAGCTGCCATAGGAACGATCGGTCGAAAATTAAGTTTTTGTATGAAAAAACATTCTGTTTATCAAGATATCTTGACCAAACTCGACATTTATTAGTTTTACTATGCTCCTCATATATATGCAAAATTCTATTAAGATCGGACCACTATATCATATAGCCGCCATAGGAACGATCGGTCGAAAATTAAGTTTTTGTATGAAAAAACATTTTGTTTGTCAAGATATCTTGACCAAACTCGGCATTTATTAGTTTTACTAAGCTCCTCATATATATGCAAAATCCTATTAAGATCGGACCACTATATCATATAGCTGCCATAGGAACGATCGGTCGAAAATTAAGTTTTTGTATGAAAAAACCTTTTGTTTATCAAGATATCTTGACCAAACTCGACATTTATTAGTTTTACTATGCTCCTCATATATATGCAAAATTTTATTAAGATCGGACCACTATATCATATTATTAAGTTTTTGTATGGAGAATTTTTTGTTTTTCATGATTTTGCCATTAAACACGGCATTTAAAGATTTCACTATGCTCCCTTCATTTTTGCTAAATCTTATTTACATCGGTTTTTGATTAAAAGCCTTTTTTTGTTTATCAATATACCTTGACCAAACTCGGCCTTAACCATTTTCTCGGCATTAAAAGGTTGGGTCTGCAAGGGTATTAAATCTTCGGCGTGCCGAAGATAGCCCTTCTTTCTCGTTTTAAATTCATTTAATGATACAAATTCGAAAATTTGTTCATTTGGTGACAACTGTAAGTTAGCGATTTTATGTATTGTAATATGTCAATTGTTCAGCATACAGTACACTGGCACGGCTCTGCCATGTAATATCCCAATAGTTAATCATACAATGCACTGGCACGTCTGTGCCGTTTGAGTTCAGTTTTAATAATAATTTATTCCATAACTCCTTGAGTACGCTTAGCCTATGTACATAAGTGCTTAGGCTAAGGCCGTAGCTGCGCTGCCGGTTACGCTAGCAGCGGAGCGGCTGCATATATGTATATGTCTTAGCGAGCGAGAGAGTCTTATGTGCATATATATATATGTTATTGGCGGTCAGCGTGGGAATGCTGACTTAGCGTAGTTCATAAGTGGGTGATCATATTTCACGCTCACTTGAATTGGTTTTGTTTATTTAATGCAACAAAGTGTTGCTGTTATATTTATGCTAAGTTCTTGGTACAGTGTACCCTCGATATATGCACATACTACATCTCCCTCCTTTTGAAAAATAACGTAACTAAGTGTAGTTATTTTACTTAAATTTATTGTATAAAAAAATTTTTTTTTTTTTTTATTTATTATAATTGTAATGTATTTATTATGTATTTAGTGTATTTTTATATATATATATATATATATATATTTTTGCATACTTTGGATAATTCATTTTTTTTTTATTTTTTTTTGTGTCTGTTATGAATTAAAAGTTTTTAACCTATCTTTATGAACTGTTTGTTTTTTACTCTTATTTCCGGAAATAACTATATTATCATTATCTTCTATTTTTCAACTCTATAGGGCCCTGCGTATTTAAAATCTAGCTTATGGCCTACTTCATTTTTAGTAAAACTTTATCTCCTATTGATAGAGTTATGTTCCTCGTTTTTAAATCATACAATTCCTTATTTTTCTGTTTATTTAATTCGAGCATATTTCTTGCCCTTTTGTATGCTACTTCTAATCTATACCTACTTTCTTTAGCGTAGTCATCTATGTTATATATAGGTTCTATATTACTTATGCTGTTAAAATACTTTGGTAGATTATTAGTCTTACCAAATACTAACTCATATGGACAATAATTATGTGCCATAGAGGGGGTTGTATTGAAGCAATAAACAAAATATTGAAGCCATACGTCCCAATCTGTTTTATTTACTGATATATAGGATCGTATATATTCGTTAAATGTTCTGTGGCATCTTTCTATTGTTCCAACAGTTTGATGATGATGTGCAGTTGATGTTATATTCTTTATTTTTAAGTATTTGCACAAATCATTTATAATTGAATTCTTATATTCCGTTCCCATGTCCGAAATGAACGTCTTCATTGGACCGTACTTGAGAATAAAAGATTCAAATATTGCTGTTGCTACTGTTGCTGCGCTTTTATTTGCGACAGGTATAGCAATTAAATATTTAGTCAAGTCACATATGAGCGTGACTGCATATTCATTGCCTTTTTCTGACTTTGGTAGTGGACCAATTGTATCCACTATCACTCTGTCAAAAGCCTTCATCGGGGTTTCAGTAATTGTTAAAGGGGTCTTAATATTTGTTGTTGTTTTTGCTTTTTGACATTTCTGACATTTCTGGATGTACTCTGTTATATCACGAGTCATACCATTCCAGTAATAATGTCTTTTGACCTTGGTCAAGGTTTTTGCAATGCCTGTATGACCTCCTTGTACTGGATCATCATGTAGTGTAGACAATATAGCTTCTTTCTCTTTAACATTTGTCAATGTGTTCAATATATTATTGCCCATAATTTTGAAATTATCTATTGAAACTTTTTCAAAGATATTTTCCCACGGCGCCATTTTCAATTGGCTGATTTTTAATATACCGGCATCTTTTTCGAGCCTTGGAAGTAGTTGTCCAAAGTCAATATTTCCATTATTAGTATATAAATCTCCAATATCAATTCTTGCTATAAGTTTCTTACCATGTTTAAAGAAACATAGCATATCTTTTATATGCAAGGTCACTACTTTACGTACCTCATCATTATTAATGACTTCGTATACGTTGGGCTGAGAAGCCGTTTCAGTAGATTGCCTTGGCATCTCTACTTTATTGTTTTCTGCGCAGAATTTTTGTCTACTTTGATACCTGGTAGTGACTTTCAGGATTTTATTTTGTATTTCTTTTAGTTCAGATATTGTTATCCGTGACAATGCATCGGCTACAAAATTATCTTTGCCTCTTAGGTACTCTACTGTAAAATTATACTCCTCTAATTCAAGTCTCATACGCGTTAATTTAGAACTGGGGTTTGTCATTGAAAACAAAAATGTTAGTGGTCTATGGTCTGTTTTTACTATGAAATGAGTTCCGTAGATATAGGGTCTAAATTTCGTGATTGCCCAACAAATAGCTGTTAATTCTTGTTCCGTAGTACTCTTGTTACTTTCTCCTTTGGTAAATGTTCTCGATGCGTAAGCTACTGGAAGTTGAGTTCCATTGTGGGCTTGTGTTAGCACTGCACCACAGGCCTGCTTACTAGCATCTGTGATTATACAAAATTCTTTTGTAAAATCTGGATATTGTAACAGAGTAGGCTTTATTAATTGTTTCTTAAGATATTCAAATGCATTTTGACATTCATCAGTCCATTCAAATGGAACATTCTTTTTATTTAATCTTGTTATATGCCTAGAATAATCGGCGAAATTTTTGATGAATCGTCTGTAGTAATTACAAAATGCTATAAATCGTCTAGCGCTATCCGAGTCATGTGGAACTGGATAATTTAATATGACATCAAACTTTTTGTCATCTGGTAAGATTCCCTTATCTGTGCATTTGTGTCCCAAAAATGTGACTTCATGCATGAAAAATGAACATTTTTCAGGATGTAGCTTCAAGTTGTGTTTCCTACACATGTCAAAAACACTAATTAAATTGTTAAGCATGTGTTTTTCGGAACAACCGATTACTATTAAGTCATCCATATAAAGGAATGCTTGTGATGGTTCAAGTCCAGAGAATGCAATTGTCATCATTCTTTGGAATGAATTTGGGGCTATTTTCAAACCAAATGGCAATCGCGTGAAGCGATAAGAGCCATTGCTCGTTGAAAAGGATGTTATATCCCTAGAGTTTTCGTCTAGCTCGATTTGATGGAATCCTGACATTAAGTCAAGGCAAGAGAAATATGTTGCTCTTCCTAGTTGATCTAAGATATCATCGGTCCTAGGAAGTGGAAATTTATCGGATAGTAATTATACCCTTGCAGAGGGTATTATAATTTTGTCGTGAAATGTGTAACGCATAGAAGGAGACATCTCCGACCCCATAAAGTATATATATTCTTGATCAGCATCAACAGCCGAGTCGATATAGCCATGTCCGTCTGTCCGTCTGTCCGTCTGTCCGTCTGTCTGTTTCTATGCGAACTAGTCCCTCAGTTTTAAAGCTATCTTAATGAAACTTTGCAGAAGTCCCTAATTCTGTTGCACGCAGCACATATGTCAAAACCAGCTGGATCGGACCACTATATCATATAGCTGCCATAGGAACGATCGGTCGAAAATTAAGTTTTTGTATGAAAAAACATTTTGTTTATCAAGATATCTTGACCAAACTCGACATTTATTAGTTTTACTATGCTCCTCATATATATGCAAAATTCTATTAAGATCGGACCACTATATCATATAGCCGCCATAGGAACGATCGGTCGAAAATTAAGTTTTTGTATGAAAAAACATTTTGTTTGTCAAGATATCTTGACCAAACTCGGCATTTATTAGTTTTACTAAGCTCCTCATATATATGCAAAATCCTATTAAGATCGGACCACTATATCATATAGCTGCCATAGGAACGATCGGTCGAAAATTAAGTTTTTGTATGAAAAAACCTTTTGTTTATCAAGATATCTTGACCAAACTCGACATTTATTAGTTTTACTATGCTCCTCATATATATGCAAAATCCTATTAAGATCGGACCACTATATCATATAGCTGCCATAGGAACGATCGGTCGAAAATTAAGTTTTTGTATGAAAAAACCTTTTGTTTGTCAAGATATCTTGACCAAACTCGGCATTTATTAGTTTTACTAAGCTCCTCATATATATGCAAAATCCTATTAAGATCGGACCACTATATCATATAGCTGCCATAGGAACGATCTATCGAAAATTAAGTTTTTGTATGAAAAAACATTTTGTTTTTCAAGATATCTTGACCAAACTCGACATTTATTAGTTTTACTATGCTCCTCATATATATGCAAAATTCTATTAAGATCGGACCACTATATCATATAGCCGCCATAGGAACGATCGGTCGAAAATTAAGTTTTTGTATGAAAAAACATTTTGTTTGTCAAGATATCTTGACCAAACTCGGCATTTATTAGTTTTACTAAGCTCCTCATATATATGCAAAATCCTATTAAGATCGGACCACTATATCATATAGCTGCCATAGGAACGATCGGTCGAAAATTAAGTTTTTGTATGAAAAAACATTTTGTTTTTCAAGATATCTTAACCAAACTCGGCATTTATTAGTTTTACTATGCTCCTCATATATATGCAAAATCCTATTAAGATCGGACCACTATATCATATTATTAAGTTTTTGTATGGAGAATTTTTTGTTTTTCATGATTTTGCCATTAAACACGGCATTTAAAGATTTCACTATGCTCCCTTCATTTTTGCTAAATCTTATTTACATCGGTTTTTGATTAAAAGCCTTTTTTTTGTTTATCAATATACCTTGACCAAACTCGGCCTTAACCATTTTCTCGGCATTAAAAGGTTGGGTCTGCAAGGGTATTAAATCTTCGGCGTGCCGAAGATAGCCCTTCTTTCTCGTTTTTTATTAATTTGGCGATAGTCAATTACTAATCGCCATTTTTTCTTTTCATTATCTATGGATTTCTTTGGTACTAGTAACAGTGGACTGTTATATTCTGAGGCCGATGGTTCAACTATTCCATCTTTAATTAGTTTATCGACTTGAGCTTGAATTTCGTCTTTTTGACTATGAGGATTTCTATAATTTTTTATATATACAGGTTCATCATCTTTTAATCTTAGTTTCTGCTTATAAAAATTATTTGTTGTAATTGGTTCGGTTTCAAGTCCGAATATGTCTGTATATTGACTACAAAGTTCTTTTAATTGTTTATTAAATAGTTATGGAAAATTTTTAGTTAACTTTGACATAACATTGTTCGTTCTGGTTTCATTATTTATTTCGGATATATCATAATTTGCTAATGGTTCATAATTTAACTTATTTATATTAACCATTTGATCGGTACTAGTTGTATTTAGTAAACGGACAAATGCATTTGCAGTCGTTACGACTGTGTTTGCTGCATATATACCAGGTTGAATTTCCTGGTTCGGAATTAGAATGCTATCTTCATTTGAAATTAGCTCGATTTTCCGGACAACTTCGGATCTGGCCGGTAACACTATTGTATTATTACAGGAGCTGTAAGTTATGGGAACATAGATGGGATAATTTAGATTATCTGGTCTTATTATGAGCAGATCTTTTGAAGGTGTGAAATCTAATTGACAATTATATTTTTTAATAAAATCTATGCCTTACATTCCATCACACGGTATAGAAAAAGTTGAATCGACAATATGGAAGTTGTGTGGAATTATATATTTAGTTGTTTGTATTTCTAAAGATGTTAGTCCTTTGGATTGAATCAATGCTTGGTTGATTCCCTGAATATTAACTTTATTATTAATGTTTATATCATTGAAAGTATCGGAATTTTCTTTAATCAAAGATATATCTGCACCAGTGTCTATCAATAATATTAGTTTTTTGCCTGTAGCTACTTTTGTGAATGTTACGAATATATTTACGCTAAGATTAATCGAATGAACCTTTTTACTATCTATTGCTGTGTACCTAAGGGCTGTTGGGAGTTTCCCGAAGTATTTTGGGCTACTCTCACATTATTGTTATTGTTGTTGTTGTGGCCTCCGTTTGAGTTACCACGGCCTCTAGAGTTTCCTCTATATTGGCCTCTCTGTCTATTGTTGCCATTATTATTATTATTATAATATCTATTGCCATTATTTTGGTAATTTCCGCGGTTGTTTCCGCGGTTATTGCCTCGGTTGGATCTATTTCTCTGATGCTGCGTAGCATATAGGACTGTGTTTGGATGTCCTATCGAGTCTGTGCAGCTATCGACAAAGACAGTTGTAACATCACTCATGTTATTGAAATTTCGTGATTTCATTACAGACCTGACTTCGTCAATTGTGCTGTTTGTTATAATAGATTTTACAGCAACTTGTAGGCTTAGTTCTTCGGCATATTCTTGCGATACACCGTTAATCATATGTGCTGATTGCAAAGCCCTTGTCAACTGTTCAACTTCTTGAATATATTGACTTGCTGTCTTTTGCTTTTGCTGCAGATTGAACAATTTAGCGGATAATGCTTTGGCTGATTCGCCTTTTATACCGCTTTTTAGTTTGTCTATTATGGACAGAATTGTTTGTTCATTGTTGATTAAGTTTCGAACATGGCCTTTGAGTTTAGTTTTTATTAGACTGACTGCTGTAGTTTCATGTGTTCCTTTTAGTGAATCCACTAAACTAAGAGCATCAATGAAACTTTGTAGATTCTCAGGCTTTCCACTAAACTCAGGTATGAGTGAAGAGGCTAGCTTAAGAAATTCTACTTGTGACATGGCCATGTTTACAGTTTTGTCTTCAATTATCAACTCTTGTTCAGACTCAGATAGCTCGGGTAATGTGATTACCGCTGGTATCGTAAGATCGTGTAGATCTTCTTCTTTTATATTTTGGTCTGAACCGCTTGCGATTTCAGGATCGCTTAATGTCTCTATATCTGTGTTTGTTTCTTCCTCGACTAATATTGGAGTATTCAAATTGAAGGTATAGTTATGTCTAGCGCATATTTTGTTTTAATGCTATTTAGGTTTGTTTTCAACCTATTTAAAAATCTTGATACATACGACCAATGTTGGGTATTTAATTTTTCTTTATTGTCGTGTATCAGTGATCGTGCTTGGTTAAAACATGCAACTAGTGTTGTTGCATGTCTTCCTATAGTTTCATTGGAAATATTCCTATTTTGTGCTAAACACTTGTATGATTTGTCGAATTTTTTTTTAGTATTAATTAATTCGGCATTAATCTTTTCCATTCCATTTAATTTTTTAAAAAATTCTTGGTTGGTCTATATCATTTTTGAATGTTTACAGGAAATAAGAATAAAATTTTACTTTGCAGACAGATTTATAAAATAACCAATAAAATTTGCAAAAACATATATATAAATTTAATGAGCAAATAGCCATATATTTTAATTAGTTTGTTTTCTCAATAATGTTTTTAATCAATTACTGTTGCTAATTACGAGTAATTTTATTTTAAATTTTATCCAGGTCGTTTGCCTGGCTCTGGTATCGCTTCTTAATGCATCTGTTGTGGTACTTATATAATTTGTATAATAGATGCGCTAGTATTATAATAAAAATTATAACAATAAGTATTGTTATTAGTTTAAGGTCGGTGTTTTCGACTTCGACTTTGTTTATAACATTAGCTGTCGAGTCTACCGTTTTTACGTCAACAATGCCCATTTTGGCTGAATTTTCAAATGTTCTACAAATTTACTTATTTCATTAGTTTCTATTGACATATATCAAATTGTTTGTTTGTTTATATTGTTTGGAATTATAAAAAGTTAGTTTACATGTTTTCCTGCCTAGTATTTGCGTGGCTTTACAGGCCTCACTCTAATTGGGCAGTTGTTATTCCGCTCAATTTTACAATTTTAAATTTAAAAATTAAATTTTATGCATCGCAGTGCATTAAAAAAATGTTATTGGTGGGCGTTCTTGGAAACGCTGTCGGTTCGCTGATCCGGACTAGCTTGTTGCGCTAGTCGTGGCCGGTGCTGGCTGCACAGGCTGCTACTGCTTCTGTGTTGGGGCACCGGTGCAGGCTGCACAGGTGTAGTCGCAATACGGTGAGTATAGCGGTCCCTCGCAGTCACTCGGGCATGTCCTCCTTAGCGTTGGTATTTCCTTTGCTGGGGGTGGTTTATTCTTGATTAGTATTTTACTAATATTCGGAATTGCAGTGTAGGTGGTTGTGTGCATAGGCTCTTGTGGCAGGCTCTTTTTCTTTTCTATTAGCAACGTTTTAACGTGTTCAAGCTCTGTGTGTAATTTCACAGTTGTGCTCCACGGTAAGGTCTCGTTGCTATTTAGAAGTTTGAGCAATTTTGCCTTTCGGTTTCTAAGGCGTTTTACTACGCCGCCTCTTCTGCCACACATACCACTCTACTTACTGCGTTCAATTTTCGTTTAAAGTCGTGTAAAGTCGATGGATCCGCTGTTGATTCTTCTGTTTGTTTGCCTAATTTTCTTCTTCTTGGTGTTGTTCAGCAGCTTCCATCCGTGCAAGACTCAGACCGAGTCACGGTCGCCATGTAATATGTCAATTGTTCAGCATACAGTACACTGGCACGGCTCTGCCATGTAATATCCCAATAGTTAATCATACAATGCACTGGTACGTCTGTGCCGTTTGAGTTCAGTTTTAATAATAATTTATTCCATAACTCCTTGAGTACGCTTAGCCTATGTACATAAGTGCTTAGGCTAAGGCCGTAGCTGCGCTGCCGGTTACGCTAGCAGCGGAGCGGCTGCATATATGTATATGTCTTAGCGAGCGAGAGAGTCTTATGTGCATATATATATATGTTATTGGCCGTCAGCGTGGGAATGCTGACTTAGCGTAGTTCATAAGTGGGTGATCATATTTCACGCTCACTTGAATTGGTTTTGTTTATTTAATGCAACAAAGTGTTGCTGTTATATTTATGCTAAGTTCTTGGTACAGTGTACCCTCGATATATGCACATACTACAGTATTCTGGCTTCTGAATTAAACCTTTGAAAAAATTGACCTAAATCGAATTTTTCATTGGAATACAAATCATTAACTGAAAATTGTGAAATGATTCGTTTTCCTCTTTTAAGTAAACAATTTATTTTACCGAATTTTAGTTTCACAAATTTCTTTACGTCGTTATTGCTAACGACTTCATAGACATTGGGCTCTTTTAGATCTTTTGATCTTTTTGCAATTTTATTTTCTCATCTGCGCAGATGTTTTCCTGTCTTTTGATGATCTTGTTTGAACCATTAATATTTTCCTATTCATGTCAATTAGTGTCTCTATGTTTATGCGGGATAATGCATCCGCTACATGGTTATCCTTCCCCTTGAGGTATTCTACCGTGAATTGGTATTCTTCTAAATCTAGTCTCATTCTAGTTAATTTTGATGTGGGATTTTTCATCGAAAACAAATATGTTAAGGGTCTATGGTCTGTTTTAACTAAGAAATGCCTTCCATAAACATATGGTCTGAAGTGTTTTATTGCCCAATGTATAGCAGCTAATTCCTGCTCTGTAGTTGATTTATTGCTTTCTCCCTGTGTGAAAGCTCGGGATGCGTATGCAATTGGCAATTGTACACCGTTGTACTCTTGGGATAGTACAGCACCACATGCATGTTTACTTGCATCTGTGGTTATGCAAAATTCTTTGCTGAAGTCAGGGTATTGCAATAATGTTGATTTCATTAATGCCCTTTTTAAATATTTAAATGCATCTTCGCATTCTTTTGTCCATTCGAATTGGACATTCTTTCTGCACATTCTAGTCAAATGACGTGAGTGTTGTGCGAAGTTGGGTATAAATCTTCTGTAGTAATTACAGAACGCGACGAAACGTCGTGCACTATCCGCATCAGTAGGGGTTGGATAGTTTTTTATAACATCGTACTTTTTGTCATCTGGAAGGATGCCATGGTCTGTGCACTTATGCCCAAGGAATGTTACCTCGTGCATGAAAAACGAACATTTCTCTGGGTTTAATTTTAAATTATGTTTTCGACAAAGATCAAATATGCTTGTCAAGTTCTTGAACATGTGCTGCTCTGAGCAGCCGATGACTACTAGGTCATCCCTATAGAGAAATCTTTGGGATGGCTCTAGGCCTGAAAATGCGAGTGTCATCATTCGCATAAATGAATTTGGTGCTACCTTAAGACCATATGGTAAGCGCGTGAAGCGATAAGAGCCAGTGCACGTTGAAAATGATGTTATATTTCTAGATTTTTCATCTAGTTCAATTTGGTGAAAACCTGACATAAGATCGAGACATGAAAAATATTTAGCTCGTCCTAATTGGTCAAGTATTTCCTCAATTCTTGGCAGTGGATATTTATTTGCTAAAAGTTTTTTGTTAATTTGGCGATAATCAACTACTAAACGCCATTTTTTCTCCTTTGAATTTGGGAGCGATTTATTGGGTACCAAGAGAAGTGGGCTATTGTATTCCGAGATAGATGGTTCTACTATACCATCTTTTATTAGTTTTTCGACCTGCCAGTTAATTTCTGGCTTTTCTGTTTCTGCATTTCTGTAGTTTTTAATATATACAGGTGTTTTGTCTGCTAATCTTAATTTCTGTTTATAAAAATTGTTACTTGAAACTGCTTCTGTTTCTAGACCAAATATGTCACTGTATTTGGTACATAAGTCAGTAAGCTTGTTTTTAAATTGTTCAGGGAAATTTAATTTATTTATGATTTCATCTGTTCTATTGCCGGTATTTATATTATTTATTTTGATGTCATATTGTTGTAATGACTCAAATATTACTTCGGGGTTTTGAATTTTTATATGTTTACTATTTGTATTTAAAATACGGACTATTGCGCTATTACTTTTTACTATACTGTTTGCTATTATTACCCCAGGGTGTATTTCTTGGTTTGGTATAAGAACTGTATCTTCATTTGTCGGAAGCGTAATTTTTCTTATAACTTCTGATCTGGCTGGTAACAATATTGAGTTATCAATATCATTATGTAATAGCGGTACATGTATTTGATAATTAAGTGATTCTGGTTTCATGATGAGTTCATCATGTTGGTAATCTATTATGCAATTGAATTTTCTGATGAAGTCTAGTCCAAGAATTCCATCGCAAGGTATGGGAAATTCATTGTGGACTATTTGGAAATTGTGACTGATTACGAAGTAATCGAAAAGTAGATCAATTGTGGATTGTCCAATTGACTCTATTGTTCCCTGTCCAATTCCTGTTATACTTGTTTTATAGTTTTGATTTACATTTGAATCTGTTTTATTGTTCTTTAAAATTGAGACATTTGCTCCTGTATCTACTAGCAAAGTCAATGGTATATTATTTTTCCTATTGTATATTTTGATGAGACTACTGAGACTTAGATTTATATGATAAATTTTTACTACTCGTTGCTCAAGGGGGTTTGTTGGTTTTCCGAGTTGCCTTGTGTAACTCGGATCTGGTTTTGCTGTCTGGGTCCTCTGTTTGAGCCGCCTCTATATGAGCCGCCTCGAGGATTGCCTCTGTTATCATTGTTTCTATTACCATTATTATTATTTCTGTAGCCGCCTCTGTTGTATGGTCGGCCTCTATAATTACCTCTTCCGCGGCTTCCACCACGAGGATAGTAATTTTGGTAATAAAGGACAGTATTGGTTTGTCCGGTTGCTTCTGTGCAACTAACAAATTTTGATATGGCATCATTCATGTTATTGAATGTGCCTGCCTGCATGATAAGTTTTACCTTATCTATAGCGCAGTTCTTGGTCATGGCCTTTACTGCTTGGACTGTACTGTATTTATTGGCCAATTCTGGTGTTAAACCATCGTTTATAAAAGCTCCTTCTAAAGCTTTTGTTAACTGCTCAACCTCTTGAGTGTACTGGTTGGCAGTTTTGCTTTTTTGTTGCAAGTTAAGTAATTTGGCTGACAATACTTCAACTGATTCGCCTCTTACTGCGCTTGATAATTTTGCAATGATTTGAGCGATTGTTTGCTCATTGCTTATCAAGTTTCTTGCATGGCCCTTTAGTTTTGTCTTTATAAGACTGACAGCTGTTGCTTCATGATCTTCTTTTAGTGAGTCTATAAGACTCAAAGCATCTTTGAAACTTTGTAAGTTTTCTGCCTTTCCATCAAACTCTGGCAAGAGTGATGAGGCTAGTTTGAGAAAACTTATAGCTGTTTGGGCCATTGTGTTGTCAATTGATTGTGTATTTACTTCAGAGTCTGATGGTGTAGTATTAGCTGGCAGTGAAAACAGTTTCTCGTCGAATGACGCTGAAGTGTTTAGAGAATTTGGAAGGAATACTGTTATATTATGCCTTTCCGAAATTCGTCTAATGTTTTCTCTCAAACTGCTTAAAGCATCAACTGTCTGTGTTAAATGCAAATCTGTTAGTTTTGTTGCATTGTCACATATAAGTTGACGGCTGGTATTGTAGGAATCTACAAGAATTTTAACGTGTTTAGACTTGGTCTCGTTTGAGACTGGTGCGCTTTTGTTAAGGCACTTGAAAGATTTGTTAAACTCCTCACGTTGTTGCCTAAGAATGGTAACGATTTGTGTCCATTCCATTTATAGACATTTTTTAATTTATATGCGCTAACGCACAATAATAATGTCGGTAGGTCCTAAAATGGGGTGTTCTAATTATAGGGTGTTTCTTTTTGAATACTACAAAATCTAAAGTTCTGCCTAATATTGGGTGCTCTTTAATGATTGACCTGACTTGTATACCCCGGAAGAGTTGTCAATACTATGCCTTTTTGTGTTTTTTTGTGCAATGTATTAACGGTGAGAAATCTAAGTGAAATGTTTCCATATATAAAGTTTCTAATTCATATATGCTTACTGTGGTCGTTGAGACCAATTGTAGAATTCTTTCCTGAAAATAGGGATCTCTAACATGGACCTGTCTTATTGCCTCTATTGTGTCCATTATCGAAAATTTCTATTTCTTTTGTTAATTTATCTATATATATTGTTTTGGGTTTTATTTTATTGTGTGATTTTTACATTTTGTACCTTTAGTACATTGTTATATTTTGTCCAGATCATTAGCTCTGCTTAAGTATTTCTTTTTTAAACATTTGTTGTGCAGTTTGTAAATTTTATAAAACATATTTATGCACATTATAATTACTATGATTATTAACAATATTACAATTAGCTTTTGATCTGGAGTCTCTACCTCGACTTTATTTATAACATTAGCAGTGGAGTCCACTGTCTTAGTGTCTATTAAACCCATTTCTACAGTGTCTGTTTTGCTTATACTGTTTTGAAACATTCAAAAGAATTGTTCTTATTTTTTTGTATTAAAAAAAAAATTTTCCTGTCATTTTTATTAGTTTTTCTTTAAAAACTGTTCAATAATTGTAAAATTCCTTATAAACTGATTTAGGAAAAGGAAAAATTTGAGTTAATTAGGGCATACGGTTGGCTGACAATTTTTATTTATACAATTAATAGTCCAACCGTATGTGTTAGTAAAAAGCCTAACAGATTTTAGTATTTTTCAAGTAGCGCTTTCACGCATCGGCTTGAATTAGAGTTTATATTTAAGGGCAATTTAGGCATTGGCAGGTTTGCAGCCCTTATTGCGTTGCTTCGCACCAGCACGAAGTTGTTTCTCGATAATTTCGAGATTCTTTATTTTTTCATATCTCTCCTGGGGCGTTGTCGCTGTCTTGATAAGATCCTGTAGGAGTCTTCTTTGTTGAAGCAGTTTAATCCTTCTTCCGCTTCTTTTAGTTTTCTTCTTTTCCTTCTTCTGTTGTCGTGCCCGGTACTCAGCTATTGTGAGTGGGCGTGGTCCATCGTTGGGGTACACCTGTAAAGCCTCTTGCAGGCTGGGTGCATCCCTTTGCTCAACAGGAGCAGCCTCTTCCAGTCCAACGTTGCTCATTTACTTCCCGCGTTGGTGCAAAAGGCGGACTGCCTCCCACACTTTTGGTATCTGCTGCTGCTGTCCGGGGCCTAAGGGCTCAGGCGGTGCCGGTGCTGGTCATCGCACAGGCTGTCTTTGGTTTACACGTTCGTGTCATCTGTTAAGTTGCTTCGATTGGCCGCCGGATTTTGTGTGCTTTACCACTGTGTTGTGGCGATTGTGGCCGCCGCCGCCGTAGTCGGGTAGCCATAGCAGAGGCTACTGTTAGTAAACTACCGGATGTCGCTCCACATTTGTGGGCAGATGCTGCAGTTGCATCGCGGCACGCGGCAGCGCGCTTGGATCACTTATCAATGCAATTGGCACCTGTGGTGGTGGCTGCTGCTGCTGTTGTTGCTTGCGGCGCTTGGGGCGTGCTTCTTCTATATTTTGTTGCACAAACGGTAAACCACTGTCACGGTCGCCATGTAATATATTTACTCTTACAGTATTATATATAAAATGAAATAGCACGTCTGTGCTGGTTAGGTTCTTTCATGAGAATGATTTTATTCTAAGTCAATATAATACTCTTAGCCTATGGATACATGTATATACTTATGCTGTTATTGGTTAACAGCTACAAAGAGAGGGAGAGTGAGTAGCCCGCATATGCCTGTATTAGTGAGCATATATATTGCCCGCGGAATGCGCTCAGACGGAGCGTGGGATCTGCAGCGTAAGCATAAACGGTCAGCTAGTGAGGCTAATGAACCGCGCTGCGTAATACGAGACCGAGCCAATACATAAAGTGGCTCTGGGCTTGTTTACTATATTATTGTTATTGTATGCAACAAAGTGCTGCATACTTTATATTTAAGTACAGGGTATTCTGTACGGGCATATACGCACTACACAAGAGCCCATCTGGCAATACGTGGATTCAACTCTTTTTTATTTAGTGTTAGTGTTGATGAATTGCAGTCAGTTACTTTCTTAATTTTAATACCTTGTACATTAGTTCGAAATCTTTTGAGTGCATTTATGATCGCTAGGGTCTCTAATTCAAATATCTTCACTCTACTTCTATTGTGCGTTTTGAAAAGTAAAAAACAGAATGAAATTTTCCATTCTCAATTCTTTAAGCTCAAACTTTTTATCTTTCTTTGTTAGATCATACAATGGCTTTGCAATAAGTGAAAAGTCTTAAATAAATCTCCCAAAGTATGAGCATAGGCCGATAAAACTTTGGACTTCATAGACTTTTGTAGGTATGGGAAAGTTAGAATTGCTTCTAATCCAGCTTCATGAGCTTTGATGCCATTTCCAGTGACAGTATAACCTAAATAATCGACTGAAGACTGCAAAAATTCACACTTATCGAGTCTAAGTTGTAGATTATTGTCTACGACACGTTTAAAAACCTCTCTTAGAATTTCTAAATGCTCATCTAAATCTTTTGTAGCAATTACCGATTCTTTGTCCATAAAAACATGGTGAAAACCATTTTTTAAATCTAATTTTGTAAACAATTTTTTATTCGCTAATCTATCTAGCAGATCATCTATCAGTGGAATTGGGTAGTTATCTTTCACTGTAACTTTGTTAAGACGACGATAGTCTGAGCTCTCCTGTTTTCTTTTTCAAAAGGACAATTGGTGATACATACTCTGAATCTGACTATGTAGCCTCGAGCTAAGTTTTCGTCTAGTATTTGCTGCACTTCTATCTTTTCTGCATATGATAACCTTCTTGGGGAACAGCGAAACGGTTTTTCGTTTTTAATAGTAATTTTCTTTGAGTTCTTTATTTTAGGCTCTGCAGGTCTGTCTGGTTCTACATAATATTTTTCGAATATCTTTTCAAACCCTTCCAAACTATTTTGACATATTTCCTTTCCTACTTTGTACTTTTCTTTGTCTGTGCCTATTACGTTTATTGCCAACATTTGTTTTTCAAAATTTTCTGTCTCGTATCTTTCTCCTCTTTGCTCGTTGTAACCTTGTTCTTTATTATCCATTTCGTTATTTATTATGTTTACTGTATTGCATTCTGCTTTTTCCGTTCCTTTCTTCTCTACTTATTCCACTACTTTGTTCTCTTCTTTTTCCACTATTTTGTTCTCTACTTTTTCCATTACTCTATTCTCTACTTTTTCCACCACTTTTGTTTTTACCTTTTCCACTACTTTGTTCTCTACTTTATTATTGATCATATCTTCAATTTTTGTAATTTCTTTGTACTTTTCTTTGTGCATCACCGTTGGGTCAACATTTTTGCTTATAACTTCTTCAACTTCAAGTATTTTAAAATTACTTAGAAATGGAAAATCTCTTCCTAATACCTTAAATATTCATCGTTTACAAGAAGAGATACAATTTTTACATTTTTATTCAAAGTGTGAGGCGGCCACTGAGGTCAGCCACCCCACAGTTTTGAATCCACGGCAAGGAGCCATTGTTTTATGGCCAAGATCACGGCAAGGAGCCGTTGGCGGGACGATTTAATAGTTTTGTTAGTTTATAAGTATTAATTGTATTAGGTTAAGATCATAGCTTGATAAGAGGCAAGGAGCCGCCAATATTGCAATTTATTTAGTTAATATTATTATTGAGTAAAGAGGCAAGGAGCCATTAATATTATGAGTAATTTAAGTAATATTATTATTGAGCAAAGGGCAAGGAGCCGTTGAGCTTATAGCTCACATCGTGTGAATTAAGCGCATAGTTAAGAGCAAGGAGCCCAGTTCAGGTTTGAATAACCTAAGGGGATAGTGTAGTTGGTGCGGGGCCAAGGCCCGATGGTGTAGATGGTGCGAGTCCAAGGCCCGGCAGTGCAGATGGTGCGAGGCTACAGCCCGCTAGTGTAGTTGTTGCAAGGCCAAGGCCCGATAGTGTAGATGGTGCGAGGCTACGGCCCGCTAGTGTAGTTGGTGCGAGGCCCGATAACGTAGATGGTGCGAGGCTATGGCCCGCTAGAATAGGTAGTACGAGGCTGCGGCTCGATAGAGTAGGTAGGATAGAAGTAGTGCGAGGTATAGTTTGGTCGAAACCATTTCGGCTGGGAAGCCCGTAACCCTTCCAACCACATCAACATATGGCTGCTGCAGCAGTGCAAAGGAATGGCCGTGTTCACGCATACGTACACCGATATTGATGCACGCGCCGATCACAGTTGGCTTGGATGATGCTAAACATTAATGTTTAGCTTGCACCCTTGCCAACACTGCGCAATAGATCGGGCAAGACCCCGAAAGCATATAATGCCCCGAGGGTAGCCCCTTGAAACGACACTCTTCGCTGCGATATGCCCCATCTGTCCACACTGTCTGCATACGTGTTACTTGAGACGGCACTCGGACACCTTGTGGTCGAAGCTGACACACCTTTGGCAAGCATAGGTGCAGACGAGGGACCGGCATCGTTATGAAAACCACTTTATATAGACCCGCCCGGTCTTTACAAAAGTCTCCAGGGCCCTCTAGTCAACTTCTAGTGTCAGATCAACGCTGGCGCCATCAGTGACGGACCACGTCTTCTACTCCAGGTGTATCGCCTTACTAAACGCTGCTGCTGTGATCTTCTCCTTAACCGATTTTGCACTGCTTTACTCTGCTTTCAGAAAGGACTGTGGCACAAGCAATTTTATTGCATTTCACCGCAAGTTTCACCGTTATAGTTTTATTGCTTTGTTAAACTCGCTGAACACCTGCACTTTGGCTTTTGCTCACGCACTAAACAAACTGCGCTACACGTCTGCTCGCGACAAACAAACTGAAACAAACAAAAGAAAGTCTGCATTTGTTTTACGTTACGTGTCCCCATGGGGGCTTACTACCACGGTATTCATTTATGCCACATATGTGACATAAAATACAGCGAGCCGAAAAAAAGCGTCGGACTAGCGCCCCTTCAAGTCACGCATGTGCAGTATCCCAGTGTCGAGTCAAAACTCTCCCCGCATTTGGCTATCAAACACACAGCCACCACGATCCTCCCACAAAGGGAGCCAACCTCACTGGGCTAGCCTCGGCCACTGGCCCATTCCGTGGTACCAAATTACAGCTTTGGTCAGCTGTTCGTGGTGATTGCTACTCCCCAGTTTTGTTAACGACAAACAAGAAATGGGTCGTCCATTGATCGACTTACCCCAATTGGGGCTTGTCTACCAGTTTTTCTGGTCGAATCTCATGTTGTGACACAAGTGCCACGCCACTACCAATTAAGGCTTGGTGAGCCCTTCGTAGCTGAAACTACTCCCAGATAAGGAGCTTTGGTCAGATCTCGTGTTGTGACACAAGTGCCACGCCACTACCAATTTAGGCTTGGTGAGCCCTTCGTAGCTGAAACTACTCCCAGATTAAGGTGCTTTGGTCAGACCTCGTGGCACAGTCCATACCACTTCCAGTTTCGGCTAACGTCAGCCAGGCACTGGTCGACCCTGTGCGGCTGCCCTTCACTCCATCCCCCGCCGAAGTCTAGCAAACACCGCTCAAGCAAACATCTCAAGGAGCTCTGGTGTCTCCAGGACCCTGGAAAAGTCCCAACGGGTATCTTCTCTCCTAACACCAGGTCCGTCGAGGTCTCGCAGATCTGCATAGAGTGGGCCAGCAACTAGCACGCGCTGCCAGTTTTCATGATCTGCATGACATTTACATTCGGGAGTTGCATTCGGACTTCTCTGATGCAGAAATGCATTTAGCGAACCGTGGCCCGTCAGCAGAAATCCAGCATGAAGACCCAATCCAAAGTATCTCCGGCTGTAAACGAAGCATGCATCCGGGGTTAACTGATGAGTCGGTTGGCCATGGTCATCAATGTCCCACCTCCGTTGAAACTTGGAGCACATGCCTTCGTCCAGCAACGACTTAATGTCCCTCTGATCTACATTTGCCACATCTATACCGAACAACCAGTCACTATCCCCCAACGGGTAGACAGTGCGATTGGCTCGGGGACTGAGGCCCTAGTCAACCCGTAGCACGCGACATAATGCTCCGACGACTCCAGTCAGCTTATCTCGCAACCCTGCGATATGCGGCTGAAAACTCAACCGTTCACCGATTGTGATGCCAAGGTACCGGTACTTATTGACGTATGGTAGGCTTGCTCCTGCAAACCGTACCATGGGCGGCCATCATCATTGCCGTTTTGCTGGTTGAGACCGACACTCCGACCTCGGCTTCCAAAGCTCCCACGATGGGCATCAGCTCAGCTACTCGACGCTCCGGTTCGGCTCTCGACCTTCCCTCGATAAGAACCAGCAGGTCGTTGGCATATGCACTAAATATGCACAAGGGCTCCAGTCGTTGGAGAAGGACATCCATCATGGTGTTCCACATGAACGGCCCACTGATGGATCCCTGGGGACACCCTCGTGTGACCTCCACTTCAATTTCGCCATATCACAGAAAAAGCTCTTCCACAATCTAGCTTCCTTGCATCCCGCATCGATCAGGCGGCGCATCGCGGCGCTCCACTCGATGTTGTCAAAGGCGCCCTCAAAGGCCACGAAAAGACCAAGTACGTATACCGCCTGGCTGACGGCAACGCTGGTCATAACGTGCTTCCAGGCGTCCCCGACACAGCGTCCAGGTCGAAAGCCAAATTGCCATCTATTTCATGGAAGCTGGACCGCTCCTATCCTTGTCGGGGCTCTTAAGGAGCGCACCCACACGCGGGCACTTCCACACAAGGGGGAAAGTATCCGTCTGCCAGGTAGCGGGAATACAACGCTGTAAGGTGCTCAGGGATGGCACGCCATTCCGCCTTGCAGATTCGACCTGTGATGCCGTCAAGCCGGCGAGAGCGCCTGCTCTTAAGCCGAGCGACGTATACTCCAACATCGAAAGCTTCGAGCGCTGGAGCAGCTTCGTCCGGAATGACGATTTCTTCACTCGACTCCGCAATTGGGAAATAGTTGTGGAGGAGGAGACCAGCCCGTCATCCGAACAAAGCCACCTCAAATCGGAAGACCGCTTTCGTCCCCGGCATATCCGGTAGACGTGCCTCCACGGATCATATCTGGGGTTTCCAACGAATGGCCGCCAGTTTTTCTCCTTCGACTTCAGGACGATCATCTTGAACTCGCGGACGGCTGTCCGCAGATGAGCTGCAAGAAACTACGCAAATTCGTAGCCTCTGCGCCGTGCATCCTGGAGCCTCCGCCTCAGTCTCCTGACCTCCCGGCGCTTGGTACTCAGTTCGGCAGTCCACCATTTAACTTTTCCCTGGGCTCTCGATGGTCTGCGGCCTAACACTCTGTCGCACACAGACCGTACGGCAAGGCGTAGGGAAGATACCGCGAAATCCAACGGCAACATCCTAATGACCTCCTGGGAAAGGAGCTCCTCTGTTTCCTCTACCAGCTCTGAGTCGCACAATCGCCAATCAGCATTAGCGAGCTTCCAGGACGGCAAAGGAACATAGCTCTCAAATGCATTTGCTGGGGATGGATCACAACAGTGATCATGTTGTGGTCGGTCAGATCTCACTCGTCCACACTCCAGTCATACGCGGCCCACGTAGACCTTGCTTCGTTGACAATTGTTACGTTGATATCACTCTGACCACTTCGATTATAGAACTTTTACACCTCGCTGACTTGATAAAGGCTTCGAGTATCCACTCATCTAGTTGTTCGCCTTGTCTGTAGTCCAGCTGGCCTCGAGAGAATTCGTTCCCTTTGCTGAACCAGTTGGAGGATACAGCGTTTGCGTCCAGGCTGAAAATTCGCGGTGTACTGCTCAACAATAGCAGTATGGCATCCATATATGGCATCCTATATCCTCATCAAGTCAGCATGAGCATGGGCAGTATATGGAGGTCAGGTAAACTGTGTCATGTTTACCCGTAACCCTCACACGTACTCCAGCCTCGGTGGTCAGCGTCGATGATGACAGCAGCGCTTCTTTTCCAGTCCTCGACAGTATGGCTTTCGAAAACGCGCAACATCGACATCAAAGACATCAACATATGGCTCCTGTAGCAACGCAAAGGAGCGGCCGTGGTCACGCATACGTACACCGATATCGATGCACGCAGCGCGGCCCCGGCCACAGTTGGGTTGGATGAAGCTAAACATTAATTAGCTTGCACCCTTGCCAACACTGCGCCATAGATCGGGCAAGACCTCGAAAGCATAAATTGCCCCGAGGATAGCCCCGTACGGTCTTTGCAAAAGTCGCCAGGGCCCTCTCGTCAACTTTTAGCATCAGATTAACACTGGCGCCATCAGTGACGGACCACGGCTTCGACTTCAGGTGTATCGCCTTACTGAACTCCGCTGCTGTCATCTCCTCCTTAAAATTGTTGACATACAACTCCTCCATTAATACTTTTGGCAAGATCGATGTGTCCATATCATATACCGTGATTTTCGGCCTTAACCCCTTGTTCGCAAACTTGCTGTTTGCTTCAGACGGTGTGCGGATAACTGTATCACCTCGCCTGAACTCTCGCACCTCATGCACCCTCACTCCAAAGGTGGGTGCGACCTCCTCCATGATCCGCTTGGCAACGGCTTTACCGGACTCTCTCGGGTCCCGACTCGTGACCACCGCCGACCACGTCTCAACTGGCTTGTTTATCCGTGGGGTGTCGATCGGCACTCCTGGTACGGGGACAGCGGTATGGCAGCATGGTGGGCAATATGGTGGGCAACGTTGTGGGCAGCAGCTGGGTGAGAGCGGCTAGCTTTACTGCGGGCAATCTGCCTGACAGGCTCTCGAACAGAGCGTTCCGCACTGCCAGCGACGTGGACCTCCAATCGCTTCACGGCCGCCGGCACTTCACGTGACTTACCAGTATCGGCAGTGCGATGTGGTGATATATATATGTCTATGTATTGGGTTATTTTAATGGAATACTGCGACGTCTTCTTGCTTGTTCCAAAAATTAACTGAACTGTCTTTATTTTCAAAAGCTTAAGCTAAGCTAAATGTATACAATGATTTGCTTATATGTTAGCAACATGTATCTGATTAACTGCTGTTGCAGCAGTTCAAGTGTCTTGCACAAGAACTGTCGCAACCAACATCCTGTTAAAGTGCTAGATCAGCATTGCAACAAAGTGTCACAATGCCGTGCTGGTCTTGTGTGGGCAATGACCGTTTCTCGGTGGCTTGGCGGGTGGAACCCAATCATATATACCTTGTATGGTAGATTCGGTAACTCCTCCCCCCCTGGAATGAAGTGACGGCCACATCGATGGAATGGCCGAAACGCAAATCGCTGGAGGCTCCGCCGGGGGGAAGATGATGTTTATTCTTCTGAGTGTCAAGATGCATACTGCAGATACCGCCAATATAGAAAGCAGTATGTAGAGTGTGAAGAGGTGGTTTATCGCTGTCGTCTTCTTGACAATTAGGTCGTTTCAGCGTGACAAGGTCTGTAAGTGGAGTTTTTGTAGATTTATGTCTTCGAACGTGTTGTTTATGTTCATTTGTTTGAACGATTCTTCAGTCCTTTGCTCGAATTCCATTACAGTGTCATCGTATGATAAGCCGTTGAATGTTAATATAGCAGACCCTTTGATTGTGAAGGGTCTCTGGCATGGAGATGTGACATTGGTCTTCATGGTGTTAAAAATAGAGATGTGCCGTTGTTCCACTTCTTTTATAACCTCTTGATGGCCGACATCCTTGATATCGCAGGTAGCCGTTTGGTCGTAGAGTATGCCCTTAAGACAGCGGATGTTGGCCAAGTTGGTCTGAGCAAGTGTGTTTTCGCATATATAAGTCTGATGGATTTTGGGACATTTGTCTTCGAAGTACAAAATTTGACCGTTTTGGTCGTACAAAATATAGTTGGGTACTATTAGGAATTTAGTATGGTGTAGCGGTAGAGGAACAATGTGTGCTAACTTATACATTGTGTGTTGAATATGGGAATTTTTATATGGAATGTTATGTCAAAATCGTTGATGTAGGTTTCTAAGGTTAGTAATCTGTATAAGTGTTCACCCGATTCTAATATAACATTTTGGTTGGATATGAATTCGTTTATAAATCTAATTTCTTTTTTGGATATACTTTCTGCCATATTATCTATATGATAGTAGAGTACATCTATATTGAAATTTATTCTAGTAATGTACAGGAGTAGATGTATTTCGTTATGTTATAAATTTGGTGTCTTGGATATATTGTTTTTGTTGTTTTTAATAAAATTATTAATTATTCCCTACTCTTGATTTATGTGTTCAGTAATGTTTTCAAATCATAGAATAGTTTCTTCGTGACAGCCTCCTAGAAGCAGCTGGGCATGACGGCAAAAGCACCTTCTCAGTACGGAAACTCACCAGAAACTCACCAGAAAAAATCAACCAATTTATACCTCCCCGATCATGGATCGTTCTGGGCTCTGGCTGCGATCGGACGAGGAGAAGGGCAATGCGTTTGCTGACCACCTCAAAGCGATTTTTACGCCCTTCCGTTTCGCAGATGTTGCACAGCGCCACAAAGTGGCTAAAGCACTTGATGCGCCACTGCAGATGGCTCTCCCAATAAGAAGCATATCCCCCGCGGAAATCGAAGTACAGCTGAAAGCGCTCGAGCTAAAGAAGACCCCTGGACGCGACGAAATTAACAACAGAGGAGCCAAGGCACTCCCACGCAAAGGCATCATGGCGCTCACGTTAACTTTTAATTCAATGCTCAGGCTAGGTCACTTCCCAAAGCAGTGGAAATGTGCGAATATAATTATGATCGCCAAGCCCGGTAAGCCGCTAACACAGCTGGAGTCTTACCGCCCTATAAGCCTGCTGCCAACGTTTTCCAATGTCTTCGAGCGGCTCCTACTAAGTCGACTTCTGGAGCTCGACGAGGTCACGCGCTTGGTCCCGGATCATCAGTTTGGCTTCAGAAAGTCTCACGGCTGCCCCGAGTAGGTCCACAGGGTAGTAAACCATGTTCTGAAGACATTTAAAGAAAAGCAATACTGCGTCGGAGTGTTCCTTGACGTCAAACAGGCGTTCGACAAGGTCTGGCACGACGGCCTTCTGTCCAAGGTCAAAGCCCTACTCCCAGCGCCATACTTTAGCACTCTGAGCTCCTTTCTGGCAGAACGCACCTTTAACGTGGCAGTTAAAGACCAAAGGTCGGCTAACAAAGGCATTAGAGCAGGTGTCCCACAAGGCAGCGTCCTCGGCCCGATGCAGTACGCGCTGTACACTGCGGACCTCCCCATACAAGGACAAAACAGTGCAGACTTCAGCCCCTCGAGACTGCTGGTGACAACGTACGCAGATGATACCGCTTTTCTAGCTTCGCAAGACCACCTGCAAGCTGCAACAAATGCAGTCCAAGACTGGCTGTTGCAGATCGAAAATTGGACAGCTAATTGGAACATCGCCATAAACTGTGCCAAGTCCGCTTGCGTCACATTCACGCTGCGCCCAGACAGTTGCCAGGGGCTTCGGTTCGATGAAGGAACCATTGAGCACACCAGCTCATTTTGCTACTTGGGCGTTAACCTAGACCTAAGGCTCATATGGGGATCCCACATCACAGCAACAAAAGTAAAATGCCTAAGAAGGCTCCAAAAACTCAACTGGCTCTTGAAACCGCAAAGCAAGCTCCACATTTCCACAAAGGGGCTGTTTATTAAAACAATGGTACGGCGTCAGCGGCGTATGTTACAACAGACGCCATTGAACGCGATCTCCGACTAACAAAGGTTGGAGATCAATTAAACTTCTTTAGCAGCCGATACGCCGACAACTGCTGCAGCACCCGAACGCGGCCGCCAGAGTCTTGGCTGACCCTATCAGTGAGAGGCGCCTCCGAAGTCTGCACCTCGACGACCTACCTACCAGGCGAATTATTTATAACATATTCGTAAATAACATCTCAGAAAATATTATATAAGTTACATATAATAGTGGTAACTGTGTAGTTACAAGCCTTTTTGCAACTAATTAATTATCACTGCTTGTGCGCAGTGAAATTCAAAGATTTATATTTGTTTCGAATGTATTTATTTGTCCGCACAGGGCACTTATTATGAGTTACAAAATGTTTATGTTTGCTTGGCAGTCAACTCGAAAATAGTTGTGCCTCGCTTGCGATTAACGAAAAAACTAACTATATGCAAACGAACGAAATTGAGCTCCGCTCAGAACGATGGGCAGCGAGCGTCAGCGCCGCAGGCAAAGGGACGACGAAAGAGAGTGGGCAGCAGCTTACAAAGAGCAACCATTATTTGCTCTTAAGCTGTTATTATGATTATTGCCTGCGGCTGTTAATGCACGCAGCCGTCGCCGTTATCTCTACCGGTCACTTGACCAAACATCCTCCCCCCGTTGGAAGGCAAGGGACTTTCAACATCATCCTGTTTTGGCAGCAAACACAGTTTTCGTACGGCTCTGCGTATGACTCCAGTCGCAGTCTGAAGCACTGCAACTCTAGATACCCCATCAGATCCCGCGATCAGCTCTAGCACTCTAGCTAATGGCCACTTCAGCGGCGGTAGGTTCTCATCCTTCACAAGGACGACATCGTTGATGGAGAGTCCTGGCTGAGGAGTACGCCATTTGGAGCGCTGTTGAAGAAGCGTTAAATACTCTTCGCGCCAACGGGCCCAAAATACTTGTTGGAGGTATGTGACGCGCTGAAAATAGTTAAGCCGATTGAAATTAAGCTTCCTTAGATCAGGCTCAATGTATGACGAAGATGGCGCTGTACCAAGGAAGTGTGCGGGTGTCAAGACGTCAAGATCATCGGGATGCTCTGAAAGTGGAAGTAATGGTCGAGAATTAATGATTGCCGTGATGTGGCAGACGAGCGTGCGCAGCGAATCGAAGTCCAAGATGGAAGGGCCGACAGAGCGATAAAAATGGTGCTTCGCAGTCTTCACAGCGGCTTCCCATAGCCCGCCAAAATGCGGAGAGCGAGGAGGGATGAACGACCATTCAATTGAGTCGGATAGGCAAAACTCGTGAACAGCCTTGACATGCTCGTCACTCAGGAACAGGCGGCTCAGATCTGCCAACTCATTCTTAGCGCCTACAAAGTTTGTCGCATTGTCAGACCAGATCCTTGAAGGTCGAGTGCGAGTCAGGATGAACCGTTTTAGGGCGTTTAGAAACGATGGTGTAGACAAATCCTTTACAAGCTCTAAGTGCACTGCCTTTGTAGCGAAGCATATGAACAGGCTAATGTAGCATTTCACGGGTGGCCTGTTGCGCACTTCGCTCTTGTAGAAGAATGGTCCACAGTAATCAACGCCAGTGACCATAAAGGGATACGATGTGTCGAGACGATCAGCTGGTAGGTCTGCCATTATGTGCTCTGCCAATCGTGGCTTGGCACGAAAACAGATTGTGCATTTGGCAACAATACTGGAGACTGTTTTGCGACCGCCAATGGGCCAATATTGGAGCCGAATCGAAGCCAATACGGCGCGAGGTCCAGCATGTAAGTTACGTTTATGAAAGTGGATTATGATTGCTCGAGTCACAGGATGCTGGCGAGGCAATATAATTGGATGTCGCGCTGAGAAGTCCAATGACGAATTTTTCAGCCGTCCACCGATGCGGAGTAAGCCGAAGTCGTCAACGAATGGCGCAAGAGAGGCCATTGAGCTAGACCGTTTGACAGGCCTTCCTTCCATCAGTGCCTTGTAGTCATCGCCAAGAGTAGCCATTTGCACTGACCGCAGCAACAAATGCGTGCCATGATGCACGTGGCTCACAGTTACCTCAGCTCCTCGGATTCGATTTACAAACTTGTAAATGTAAGCAAAGACGCGTTGCAGCTTGGAGAACGAGTTGATGAACTTGCAGCCAATCGAGAGATCAAGTTGCGCTGCAGTTCCGAGTAATACCTTGTGTCGAAGTTCTGGCAAGGATTCGACAGGTACACAGGAGGCGGGCCACTCTTCCTTTTCATTGCTGAGAAAGCTCGGGCCACGGGCCCATAACGGAGACCTGGAGAGCTCACTGGGCAGCGCTCCTCGTGAAATTATATCCGCCGGGTTTAATTCAGTGGGAATATGATGCCATTCCATGCCAGTGGTGAGCTCTTGGATGGCTGCGACCCGATTGGCAACGAAAACATTGAATTTTGAAGCATCATTGCGAATCCAAGCCAGGACTACAGCAGAGTCTGACCAACAGTAATACCGACAGTTAAACACTTTCAGTTGGCAGATTTCGCTGAGAAGTTCAGCCAATAATGCAGCTCCGCAGAGTTCCAGCTTTGGTACAGTGATGGTTTTCACTGGCGCGACACGCGACTTCGAACACAAGAGACGTACGCTTGTGTTGCCATGGCACTTTGAAACTGTATAGACGCATGCTCCATAAGCGCTCAGGCTGGCATCACAAAATCCGTGAATCTCAACTGTGCTGTCTGATGAGAGTGCACGACGGGGATACTGGAATTGCTGAGTATGCTCAAAATCAGCGCAGAAGTTGACCCAGGCTGTGCTTAAGTGTACAGGCAAGCTCTCATCCCAGTCCAGTTTTTCTCTCCAGAGATCCTGCATAAAAATTTTAGATTTTGTTATTACAGGACCAACAAGACCAAGGGGGTCGTAAAACCGAGCAATTGAGGACAGGATTGATCGTTTTGTCAGTCTCGAGGGTAGCCTCAATGGAGAAAATGAAAAAAGAAAACAGTCTGAGGCGGGATCCCAAACGAGGCCTAACGTTTTCGTGATATCGCTGCCATCGTTGAACTTGAGCAGCGATTCCCTATCCTCTTCAGGTATGTTTTGGAGTACAGTAGCGTCGCTAGAACACCATTTTCGCAGCTTAAAGTTGCCCTTGGCGTGTAGTCCAGACGTTTGCTTCAATATCTCAAGTGCTTCTTGAACACAGCTACCACCAGAGATGAGATCATCCACGTAGAAATCCCTTTTTATGATGTCAGCGCCAATAGGGAATGCTTTCTGCTCATCCATGGCCAGTTGGTGCATAGCCCGCACTGAGAGAAACGAAGCAGGTTTTGTGCCATAGGTGACGGTGTCTTCGGTGTCTTTGTAAACCTGTATCTTCTGATGCTGCGAATCACGCCACAGGATACATTGAAGATAGCTGTCTGCAGGTTCGACTCGTACGCATCGGTACATCTTGCATATGTCGCCTGTGAGGGCGACTGCAAATGTACGAAAACGCATCAGTATCGAAAACAGTTTCAGTTGGATGGTAGGACCTGCCATCAGTACATCATTCAGCGAGTGTCCAGAAGTAGTAGCTGCCGAACCATCAAACACGACCCTTAGCTTGGTTGTAGTGCTATCCTCCTTCAGCACGCAGTGATGTGGCAGATAGTATTTGCATTGGCCCAGTGCAGCTAAGCTAACAAGTGACATATGATTTAAGTCAAGATATTCCTTGATAAATGCTGCATACTGGGTTTTCAATATTGGATTGCGGTCTAGTTTCCTTTCTAAATTAAGGAATCGTCGAAGCGCCTGTTGATAGGAGTCACCCAGCTGATCCATGCTTAGTCGCAGCGGTAAACAAACTGAGTACTCGCCAGTCGGCAGACGTTTAAAATTGGCCTGAAAGTGTGCCTCGCAGTCACGCTCCTCCCTGTTTGGTGATGACTCAGGCTCAGTGGAAGATTCCAGCTCCCAAAACCGACGGATTGATTCGTCAATCTGTGCATTCGTCTGAAGATGCGAGTCTGACAGCAGATCTGGATTCATCACTGATCGCCTAGCCACGAGCGATGATTTTCCTGCATGTGGAGCACCTCCAGTCGCGACCCAACCAAAGCGAGTCTTTTGCAGTATCGGCAGTCCAGCAGCTAGTTTAATCTGGCCAACGCAGAGCAGATCGAAAAACAGACTGGCTCCGATCAACATGTCGATTTGCTGAGATTTGAAGAATTCAGGATCAGCTAATTGTATGTTTGACGGAATGTTCCAGGATGCAGGGTCAAGAGTGAAGCCAGGCTGATTATCGGTGATGGATGGTGCAATCAATGCCGGGATGCATGTGGAGTACTCAGACACTCGAGATTGGACACTGATGTTTACCGAAAAGCCATCTGATGAAAACGCTGAATCACCAATGCCAGAGACGACTGCTGTGGACTTGAATTTGCGCAGCTGGAGCTGATGAGCAAGACGAGAGGTGATGATGTGCAATTGCGAAACAGAGTCGAGCAACGCACGGCAAGGCACCAAGGAGCCAGCGCGATTTTTTACATTGATGACGGGAGTGGCAAGTAGGACAACATCGTGCTTAAGATACTGGTCGATAGGGAGTGTCGAGGATGAAGTTGCCGCCAGGATGTTTTGAGATGAGGTGTAAGTTTCGGCTTCTTGGGCATTGTGTGAGCTAGAAACATTGCTATGACTGCTTGGGTTGCCAAGATGCAACAGGCTATGATGTTTGCTTCCACAGACTCTGCAAGTGCTGGAGCCGCAGACTCTTAGCTGATGTCCCCTTTGCAGGCAATTAAGGCACAGCGCAAGCCGTTTGGCTTCATGAAGGCGCAACGAGGGCGATAATCTTGCGAATTGCAAACATTTATAAATGGAGTGGCCTGTGGCTTCACAAAATACACATGCATTTGTTCCATTCTTAGTCACCACAAACGTTCTTCTGCTACTGTTGCTCTGGCCCACCTGGGAGCCAGGCGTGTACATTGCCGTCGCGTGATCCGCATTTTCCAGTCTTTGGCAACGCTTCTCGATGAAGGCTGTAAGCCGCTCACAAGATGGTATGACGTCCAACGGCGCATCATCCTCCCAGCTAGCTTGCGTGGCGCTTTTTGCAGCAGTGTGTGTACTATGATACAACCGGCGATCTGTTCCACACTGCCCATCGACTTTAACGCACGTAAATGAGAGTTGACCTTATCTGAGAATTCGCGCAGTTGTGTCGTCGCACCCTTATCCACCTTTCTTAAACCCAAAATTTCAGCAATATGTGCCTGAAAAACAAGACGCTTGTTATTAAAACGCTTATCAAGTAGTTCTAAAGCGGCAATATAATTAGCGTTTGACATTTCCAACGAGCGAATTGTATCCAGCGCTGTTCCTTTGAGGCAGGACCGTAGATGCTGAAGTTTTTCAATGTTGGTCAAATACGGATCCTTATCAATGACTGTGGTGAACATATTCGAGAAGTCAGACCATTCTGTGTAGCCTCCACTAAACTCCGGCAATTTAAGTTGAGGCAATCGAGAGTGGTTTGGAACAACAAACGTAGAGCGCGGATCATCGGCTGCGGCTGAATTGAACGTGGAGCAATGTGGAATCTGCCTGATCTTGCTTCGATTTCCGCGCTCGCGTTGAAGGGACACTCGTAGCCGCCTAATAATTGACTCAAAACTTGACTGAAGATCCTCTTCAATGCTGACTTGACTCACATCCAACAAACTATCATAGATTGTTTCAAATTTCGCCTGCAAGTCAGATGCCATACATATGTAATCTTGCAGCTCGTAGTCATCAACATCGCGAAGTCGAGCGGGATCAAGTTCAGAGGACAATCTATTGGCTCGATCACTTAAATTCTTAATCTTTACTTTAAGAACTGCAGCCTGTGTTCCAACACCCACTTGATTAGCTGATGTCGCCTCATTTTCATTTACACTTGCACCTTCATCAAACATTGTTAATGTAGCGCCCAACAAGGTTCACACAGCCGAACTACAATACAAAATTGCGCGCACAAGTGTTAGTTCGAGCGAGATAGCGGATAGCTGGTTTGAGCGCGCAACGATTAACGGCGAATTTGCTACGGAGTCTATGTACAACGACAAACTGTATGCATAGGCGCAAGCATGCGGTTAAGTACCGTTATGGAGAGACTTGTTTAAAATTAACAACTTATGTTGAGGCGCGCAGCACTTAACGCACAACTGTATGTTGAAAATATACGCAATGAAGTTATAAATAAAATGCGAACAGAAACGAAACGAAACGAATAAAAATGAAGATAAAAATCACGTCGGGGTCACCAAAATGTGTAGTTACAAGCCTTTTTGCAACTAATTAATTATCACTGCTTGTGCGCAGTGAAATTCAAAGATTTATATTTGTTTCGAATGTATTTATTTGTCCGCACAGGGCACTTATTATGAGTTACAAAATGTTTATGTTCGCTTGGCAGTCAACTCGAAAATAGTTGTGCCTCGCTTGCGATTAACGAAAAAACTAACTATATGCAAACGAACGAAATTGAGCTCCGCTCAGAACGATGGGCAGCGAGCGTCAGCGCCGCAGGCAAAGGGCCGACGAAAGAGAGTGGGCAGCAGCTTACAAAGAGCAACCATTATTTGCTCTTAAGCTGTTATTATGATTATTGCCTGCTGCTGTTACTGCACGCAGCCGTCGCTGTTATCTCTACCGATCACTTGACCAAACAGTAACTATAAATCATTCCCTTAATATTCGCTTGGTAGAGATCAGAAGGCACTGATCGATTACAGCGCAAAAAAATATAGAGAATTATAAAAAAAATTTGTTATGAAAATTGTTAATTATTCCCTGTTCTTGATTTATATGATCAGTAATGTTTTCAAATCTTAGAATAGTTTCTTAAATAAATATTATTTGTTTGTTGACATTTTCAGCAATTTGATTTTCGTTTTCTTTAATAACATTAAATTTATCAGCGATAGTTTGGGCGTCTTTTGCGTCCATATTTCCTGTTCCTACTTTCATTATTTTTTTTTTTTTTATTTATTTATTTATTTATTTATTAATGGTCGACATAACGCGTGTCTTCCTAATTATTCAATACAATTTACATATATAATAAAATTTAATGCTAAAAGCCTAGTTAGAGTACACATTTCTCTAATAGTATCACCAACCGATGGAGGTGTTTTATTTGCCAGTCCGGCCAGCTGTGCCCCTATTCACAGCTAATTTTGTCAGTGACGCTATTAGAACCTACAGCTAAGAAGAAGGGTGTTAGTAGAGAAAATAGTGTTTTTTAGTTAAAATTAAAAATAATCATAATATACTATACTAATTAAGAAAATACAAAAATTGGGAAAATTAAAGAGGGAAGTTATAAAAAAAGTAAAGGAATTAAACAAGACATATAGAATGTTATGTAGATAGAATAGAGAGATAGTAATAGGAAATCACCGACCAGGTGGGGGAAAATTTATAGCCTGTCCGGCTCATAACTGAGAATGGTCAGTGACTTCCCGAAGGTATCCTGAAAGCAACGATTTTATTAGGGGTAGAAAGAGAAAACGTGATGCAAACTATTGTAATTTTTACATAGCACGCGAAAAGGATTGTGCATAGCGTCGTAGTCTGTTGTGCACGTAGATAGGAATAAGGGGCGATAATTTCTGGTTGGTTTAGCCGGAACAGAGAATTGAAGACGCCCTAACAGAAAAGGAGAATCTATGTCGCCAACAATCAACTTATGTAGAAGGACAACACCGAGAATTGTCCTACGGTTGGTTAACGACGGAAGGTTAAGAAAAAGCAGCCTGCTGGAGTAGGATGGCAACCGAAGATTAGGGTCCCAATTTAAACCTCGTAAGGCAAAAAGCAGAAATTGCATCTGAACAGATTCAATACGATCCTGGCTATTGATATACTGCGGAGACTAGATGCAAGAGCAGTATTCAAGGATAGGGCGAACAAGAGAGATGTACAGAGGTTTCGTTATGAAAGGATCGTTAAACTCTTTAGACCATCGTTTAATGAATCCAAGTACACCTTATTAACGATGGTATCTATATGCAGATTGAAGCTGAGTTTAGCATCAAATAGAACGCCTAGATCCTTAACTTTTAGTATACGTTGCAATGGATTATTGTCAATTGTATAGCTGACAAGATAAGGTGTGGTGCGATTGAAGGTCATAAACATACACTTTGAACAATTCAGATGCAATTGATTGGCCGAACACCAAAATTGCAAAGTGCTCAAATGGTCTTGTAGACGAGAATGATGTAGGGGATTAGTGTATGATAGAATAAGTTTCACATCATCCGCATGCATGAGTACACGGGCATGTGATATAACAGAGGGGAGATCATTTATAAAAAAAGAGTAAAGAGTAAAGGTCCAAGATGACTACCTTGAGGAACACCAGAAGTAACGTGAACCTGATTAGAGGTAGTCAGCCTCAGCATTACTCTTTGGGTCCTACCTTTTAAATAAGAGCTAATCCAAAGCAAAAGAGACGGAGGGAAACCTATTCGGTCAAGTTTAAAAAGTAAAATGTCGTGGTGCACATAGTCAAACGCCTTACTGAAGTCAGTGTAAATGATATCAGTTTGCATTTTCGAAAGGAAAGCATAATTTACCAAGGAAGTTGGTCGTAGTTGACCGATTCTTTACGAATCCATGTTGAACAGGGGAGACAACAGATTTGCAGAAATGCTGCAAATTCGAAGTGATTATTTTTTCAAATAATTTAGGAATAGCGGACAGTTTTGCAATGCCCCTGTAATTTTGTATATCAGACTTTCCACCTTTCTTGTGGAGAGGAATGATATTAGATTCTTTCCAAAGAGATGGAAAGACAGAAGATTCAAGAGATAGATTAAAAAGCTTTTGCAATGGATAAAGAAGGGAAGAACTACACTCCTTGAGTAGACAACTTGGAATATTGTCAGGGCCAGGAGAGTTAGAAGACTTTAAAGAGTTTAAAGCTAAAAGGAGAGAGGAGTGTGAAATAATAGGAGGAGGTATAGAACTAGAGAAAGAAATAGTATAAGGGTAAGAATTATTATTAGGACTGACTGAGGAGTAAGTTGATTGGAAAAAATTAGCAAAGAGGTTAGCAGAATCAGAGTCATTACTAGCTTTATCCATCCCGAAAGAAAAAGAAGTTGGCAAACTTGAAGATTTACGCTTCAAGTTTACAAAATTGTACAACTGTCTCGGATTTTGGGCAAATTGCCTTTTCCAACGAGTTAGATAATTCTCATAGCATTGAGAATACAGAAGAAAGAAGTTCGACTTGGCTATGGAATATTTAGCCAAGTCTGTACACGAACTCAGACTTTTTAAACTTTTTAAAATATTTAGATTTTAAGTTTTTAAGATATGACAATCTGGGAGTAAGCTTTTTTTTTTGTTTTTTTTTTTTTATTTGGTTTTTTTTTTTATTTGTGATTTTAGATTTTTTTTTATATTTTTTTTTTTTATATTAGTTTTTTTATTTTCTTAAAATTGTTTGATTAAAAAATTTTTTTTTTTTTTTTTTTTTTTTTTTTTGGATAAATTTTGGGGGGGGTTTTTGGTTGGGTAGGAAGAAAGTTATATTTTTTTTTTTTTTTTTTTTTTTTTTTTATATATTTATATCCTCCCTCAGAGAGGTAAAAGGGGGGGGCCGGGGTATTTTAAAAATAAGGTAGTCTGTTCGGCTCAGCATCTAAAAATTAAACTTGTATTATGTTAGCATAACATTTCAGTTATATATTGCCCTGCGAGGCAAGCAATGTCACTTTTTTGTTTTGTTTGGCGCTTCTCGCATGTCATAAAATAACTCAATATCATTTGCTGTTAACTATCTAGCGCTTATCGCTTTGCGCTCATCGTAGTTTCCTTTATCGCGCTCTTTTACCTTTTGCACTTTGTCTTAAGCGGCTAGCGCATCAATGCTAGCGACGCCGCAATCCATTCTTGTTTCATATATTCGTTATATCGGATCTCTTATCGATCGCTTCGCTAAAAATTGTACATTTTTGCATATTGTCAAAACGTTTGCTATAAGCATAAATAAATCAACCCGTTGCATGAACTTATAAGAAAGGGTGTAGTTTTTATAACATCCTTAATTTCTCGCTACTTAGTGCTAATAAAAAGCTTGTTAGCCCAACATTTTGGTGACCCCGACGTGATCTTTTTTATTTAACATTATAGTGTTGCATAAAATTATTTAAATTAAAATTGAGCTAGTTGTTACTAGTTTCGGCAGCAATTAAAAACCGCTCTTATATACATACATATGTACGAGCAAGTGTCATGCGGTAAATTGCAGTAAAGAGGAGTCTGTGTACATAAGCATTTATACACCTACATACAGACGCGTTGGCTCTCGCTATCTGCATTTTACTTGTGTTTTTATTCGACAAACTGTTGCGCGCGCTTAAGAGTACAGTGGTAACAATAAGTCAACGGTCAACGACTTTTTCTTTGACTTTTTCGTTTGCTTCGGTTGCCATGGAAAGTTCTAGTGCTGAATCGTTGGCCCAGCCTACAAACAGGGTGTCATTTTTAAAGCGCAAGGTGGCGTCCTCGTATGAGCGGTTGCAGGCGCTTCAATCTAGCCTCAACCAAACGCCCCTTGCCAATAATGATGAAATTGCATTGTCGGTGCTGCTCAAGCGGATTGAAAAAATGGAATCTGCATTTGAAGACGCTCAAAACAAATTGGAAGAACTAGACTTTGACGAAATCGGCAGTGAGTTACGCGAGGCTTTTGATGAGCTTTCAGTAACTTTGGAGACTTCGGTGCGGTTTGAAATTGCTAAGCGCAGTAGAGCATTGCCGTCCAGCTCCACATTTGTAAATGAGCCTATTGCTGCTGCGTCAATGACTAGATCCAGAGCGTTACCGACCTTACCGCCAATCAAATTGCCAACGTTTTCTGGAGGTTATACAGAGTGGTCAGATTTCTTTTCAATGTTCACAACTTTAATCGAAAATCATCCCGAACTCACAAACATTGAAAAAATGCAGCATTTGCGGCTCTGCTTGAAGGACTCTGCGCTGGATACCATTCGGTCATTGGAAATATCAGAGGCTAATTATTCCATAGCATTAAATTTATTACAAAAACGATTTGATAACCGTCGATTAGTATTTCAGGCACACATCGTTGAACTGCTGGGGCTCAAGAAGGTAGAGAATGGCTCCGCTGGCATGCTGCGTGAATTGTCGGATAAGTTTAATGCCCATATTCGTGCTCTCACCAGTTTGGGTAGCAAGGAGCAAATTGCTGGTTGCATCCTTGTTCAGGTGCTACTGCAAAAACTGGATCCTGCTACGCAGGCGAAGTGGGAAGAGAAGCTGGAGGATCCCGCCTTGGCAAATTTAATTCCATCATGGGCACAAATAGCCACATTTTTGGAGCAACGCTGCAGAACCCTAGAGAGTGTGGATTATGCTATGGCAACCTATACGCCGAGCTCTCAGGTGGGCAAAAACAAACAGACTAACTCCAGTAGGACATCACTCGTTGCTACTAACTCAATGGCTGCTGTTTGCGTATTTTGCAATGGTGAAGAGCATAATATATGGCAATGCCCAAGATTTGGCAATTTGTCTCCAGATATGCGTCTCAAGGAAGCAAAACGATTATCTTTATGCCTCAACTGCCTTAAAAGGGGACATCTTTTACGAACATGCAATTCCGGAGCTTGTCGCACATGTGGCTCCAAACACCACACACTTCTGCATTTAGACGTTTTGCATTCGTTTCATCACTCTGTCACTCCTACTGCAGCTTCTTCAGCCCCCGCCTCTACCTCTCTTGTTGCCCACAACCTCAGCAGCGATGTTGTGTTCCTAGCCACTGCTATTGTACTAGTTAAAAATCGGTCTGGAACTCTAGTTCCGTGTCGTGCTGTATTGGATGGTGGGTCACAGCTACATTTAATTACATCCCGATTCGCTCAACAGCTTCAGTTGAAGAAAAGTCCGTCTTCAGCCGCAGTTGCTGGCCTGGGAAACGCTCCTTTCGCTACTGATGGATGCACTGTGACAGTCAATCTACAATCTCAAACGTCAGAGTACTCTGCAATCATCACAGCCATCGTAGCTTCCACTATAGCAGATCGCCAGCCAAGCATCGCCCTTAATACAACTAATTGGAATGTGCCTGGAAATATTCGCCTCGCTGATCCTTGCTTTTACAAGCCGCAGCGAGTTGACTTATTAATCGGAGCTGGTCTTTTCTACGAGCTAATGTGTGTCGGGCAAATAAAACTGCTACCGGGATTGCCTCTTCTGCAGAAGACACGCTTTGGATGGATAGTTGCAGGTGGCGGTTCCCAGCAAGGCGGTACCTCTCTTTTGGCCAATCGTGTATCGTCTGATGCCCGCACTGATTCTGATGGCCGAACCGATGAGTTAATTCAACGATTTTGGGAAGTAGAACGTTTTCCAGACCCTGTTGCTAAAGCAACAAAGGAAGAGCTTGACTGCGAGGAGCATTTTGTTAAGAATTTCCAAAGGTTGCCAACAGGAGCATATTCCGTGCGACTCCCTCTCAAACTCACGCTGGATCAGTTGGGTGAATCTTATCAACAGGCATTTCGCAGATTTATATCGCTTGAGAGAAAGTTGCATCGTCATCCCAACCTTAAATCCCAGTATTGCGCGTTCATTCAAGAGTATATGGAGCTCGGACATATGACTCTTGTCCCTCCAGAGTCGTTACGTTTATGCAAATATTTTCTCCCTCATCATTGTGTGCTGAAGGAACAAAGCACGAGCACCAAACTTCGTGTCGTGTTTGATGGTTCAGCTACCACCAGCACTGGGTGTTCGCTGAATGAAGTGTTGATGGCTGGGCCCGTCATACAACCGAAACTGTTTAACATTGTGATGCGATTTCGCACGTTCCCCGTTGCCCTTACTGGAGACATTGGCAAGATGTATCGCTGTGTCAGAGTAACGGTCCCAGATAACTACCTACAATGTATCTTGTGGCGAAATTCTACTAATTCTGAAATAAGTGTCTTCAAGTTGGACACAGTTACGTATGGCACAAAACCAGCTTCCTTTCTTGCCGTTCGAGCAATGCAGCAATTGGCAGTCGACGAGCAACATTCATTTCCAATTGGTGCGAAAATTCTTCGACGCGATTTCTATGTAGATGACCTTATATCTGGCGGTGGCTCGGTCCAAGAGGCGATCGACGTATTAAATCAAACAAAGGGCATCCTATCTAAAGGTTGCTTTGAACTCAGAAAATGGTGCTCGAGTCACTCTGCAGTGCTAAAAGGCATTCCTGACAAGGATAAGGACTCGTTTTTAAAATTTAGCGATGGAAGCGACATTACCAAAACCTTGGGCCTTGCGTGGGATCCTTCAACTGATAAATTAATGTTTTCTCTCACGGCTGCCAATCAGACACTTAAACCTTGCAAGAGATCTGTTCTGTCCACCATAGCTCGTTTTTACGATCCACTAGGATTAATTGGACCAGTCATCGTTAAGGCCAAAATCTTTATGCAGCTTCTTTGGAAGGAAAACTTGGATTGGGATGAGAGTCTTCCAACTTCTCTAAATACTGCCTGGCAGGAACTTTGCCAAACTTTCACGAATGTCCAATTATCCACCTTTCCCCGGTTGGTTTGCAATACAACGTGCGATGTAGAGGTTCACGGTTTCTGTGACGCTAGCATTGCCGCGTACGGAGCTTGCATTTATGTGGTTTCAAAGGGACATCATTCGAGTTCACGCCTATTCTGTTCTAAATCACGAGTGGCTCCACTTAAAACTCTTACGGTACCAAAACTCGAGCTTTGTGGCGCACTTTTGTTAGCCCAATTGATGCAGGAAGTAGCTGAAATGAAATTATTTACCGGTACATTCCATTGTTGGTCAGATTCATCAATATGTCTATCATGGATCCGAGATGAATCGTCGAAGTTCAACGTATTCGTTGCAAATCGAATAGCCACCATCCAGGAACTCACAGCGGGCTTCCAGTGGCATTATGTTCCAACAGCCAGTAATCCAGCTGACATTCTCTCTAGAGGGGCCACTCCTGACGAGCTTATACAGTCAAAACTTTGGTCATGTGGTCCTGAATTTTTGACTGGTCCACAAAGGTGCTGGCCTGCGACTTGTCTTCTTGAAAAACCAATACTGGAGTTACGCAAAAGAGTGTTGCTCATCACAGATCCTACAGATGATGCCATATTAAGGTGCAAATATGTGAATTCCTTCTCTGCTATTCAACGAGTGTTTGCCTATGTGTACAAGTTCATCCATCGTATTCGGCGCCCCGGACTTTTGATCTCCGACATACGTTTTGGATCCTTCATACTTTTACGTAACGTTCAAAAGGGCTCTCTTTGGGATGATATAAAGAACGTGCAATCAAAGGGCGTGGTCGTTCGTTCCAGTATACTCTCATCATTATTGCCCTTTCAGGATGAATTTGGTATTCTTCGAGTTGGTGGGCGCCTCGAAAAGTCAACCCTTCCTTATGAGGCCCGTCATCCTATTATACTGCCTAGACAACATCCAGTCACCATCGCCATTGTCACTCACTTTCATGAGCGGAATCTCCATGCTGGACCACGAGCCTTGTTGGGAGCAATTCGCCTGCAATATTGGCCGATTGGTGGCCGCAAAACAGTTTCCAGCATTGTAAACAAGTGCATCAGATGTTTCCGGAACAAGCCCCGCTTGGTGGAGCACGTAATGGCTAATCTTCCAAAGGAGCGATTTGTTGAAACTCGAGCGTTTGATATAACTGGTGTAGACTTTTGCGGACCATTCTTCTACAAGCCTGACACTCGAAACAAAGCTCCTATAAAATGCTACATCAGCGTATTTATTTGCTTCGCCACGAAAGCCATTCATTTGGAGTTGGTCAAGGATCTATCTACGTGTGCATTTCTCAATGCTCTAAAGCGCTTTATATGCACTCGTGGCAAGCCACGTCAGATTTGGTCTGACAATGCCACCAACTTTGTCGGCGCCAAAAACGAGCTGTTGGAGCTAAAAAATCTCTTCATCAGTAGCTGTCATCAAGAGGCTGTGCTCCAGTTTTGTTTGGCGGACACAATTGACTGGCGCTTCATCCCACCGCGCTCCCCTCACTTTGGTGGCCTTTGGGAGGCGGCGGTAAAAACTGCAAAACATCACTTCTATCGGGTTGTGGGGTCAACTGTTCTGGGATTCGAAGAGCTTCGTACCCTTGTGTGCCACATAACGGCAGTCATTAATTCTAGACCACTGCTTCCCATTTCAGAAGATCCAGAAGACCTTGATGTTCTTACCCCAGCTCATTTTTTGGTTGGTGGCCCACAAGCCTCGTTTACAGAACCAGATGTGACACGGCTCAATTTTAATCGTCTAGATAGCTGGCAGCGAGTGTCCTACATGCACCAAGTCTTTTGGTCTCGCTGGCGAGAAGAATATTTAAATCTTCTGCAACAGCGTTCAAAATGGCGGACTCCCAAGCCAGGTGTGGCTCTCAATGACATCGTTCTTGTCAAAGACGAGAACTTACCTCCTTTGAAATGGCCACTAGCTAGAGTGGTTGAATTGGTCAAAGGAACTGATGACATCGCACGCGTTGCAGTTCTCAAGACAGCTAATGGAATCATAAAGCGAGCAACTAATAAGCTGTGTCTGCTTCCCTTAACGATCCTGTTGAAGCTCAATCGTTCAACGGGGGAGTATGTTCGGCTCAGCATCTAAAAATTAAACTTGTATTATGTTAGCATAACATTTCAGTTATATATTGCCCTGCGAGGCAAGCAATGTCACTATTTTGTTTTGTTTGGCGCTTCTCGCATGTCATAAAATAACTCAATATCATTTGCTGTTAACTATCTAGCGCTTATCGCTTTGCGCTCATCGTAGTTTCCTTTATCGCGCTCTTTTACCTTTTGCACTTAGCCTTAAGCGGCTAGCGCATCAATGCTAGCGACGCCGCAATCCATTCTTGTTTCGTATATTCGTTATATCGGATCTCTTATCGATCGCTTCGCTAAAAATTGTACATTTTTGCATATTGTCAAAACGTTTGCTATAAGCATAAATAAATCAACCCGTTGCATGAACTTATAAGAAAGGGTGTAGTTTTTATAACATCCTTAATTTCTCGCTACTTAGTGCTAATAAAAAAGCTTGTTAGCCCAACAGTAGTCGTTTACAAATACAAGGTCAACTGTTATATTCAAATGATTAGAAATTGAATTAATTTCTCCTCAGGAAGGATTTGATTTGTCTTCTGGTTTTTGACATACGAAATTCTTTTTAATGGCAATTAGATTGTTGGGGGGGGTTGGGTTTATAGTTTATAGGTTTACTTTGTGTCCTAGGTATTCGATTTCCTTTGTGAAAAATTCAGATTTTTCTGGTTGGAGCTTTAAGTTTGCTGTTTAACCTGTCGAATACTACCTTTAGGTCGTTTACGTGTTCTTCGAGTGAAGAATGAAAAGACTATAATGTACTCAAGATAGATTAAACAACAATTGCCGTTAAGGTCTGCTAGGATGTTGTCCATCACACTTTGGAAAGTGGCTGGGGTGTTTGAAAGTCCGAAGGGCATTCTTACAAATTCAATTTTGCTGATATCTTTTGGATCCATCTCATCTTGGTGGTATCCACTTGCTATATTACCGTTTCCGAGCAATCGATAAAAATCTAAATCGACATCCTGTTTTTTGAGCAAATTGGGTAAATAATAAGAGCTAGAGTCACCAAACTTAATATGTTGCTTCTAGAATATTATATATATGTCAAGTATCTTTCATTTTAGACCTATCTCCACCTCCCCGCTACCACCTCAAAGAGGGTTCAGGGTATTCCCTAGTCGGGAGCTCCCGACTAGAACCTCTTACTTGTTATTATTTGAAACGTCGGGTGTCTTTGACACGAGAAATATTGGTGCGCTCCATGCAGAATGACTATGTCTTATTATGTCTTGGTCTAAAAGTTTAGTGGTTTGTCTCTGGATTTGTTGTCTTTCTATAAGGCTGAATGGTTTTGTATGCAAAACTCTCGATGAAAAAGTTTGGGGAGTTTTATGCAAAGGTCTCTTAACGCAGTTAACTCTTCAGCGTTTAGATGGTTTGTCCGCAGTTGGGTAAGTATATTGGTACTTTCTTTTGGTTTCTTATCGTTTATTTCGGATATGGCATTTATCTCAATGTAATCGTTCTCGATGTATTTATTGACATGAAGTTCTGAGTCGAGGCACAATTTCTGTTTGTCTTGTGAGTAATTGATTACTTTCATAAGACTGAAATTGTTTTTGGCTTGGTACAGTCCTCCGGATATGAGGACATCTTCGGAAATTGCTAATATCTTTTGGATCCATCTCATCTTGGTGGTATCCACTTGCTATATCTAAAGCCGTAAAGTATTTACCTATAACTATCCTGTCTAAAACATCGTTGAAGTTTGGCATGGGACATTTGTCTTTAACAGTCCATTCGTTTAGTTTTCTATAATCGATCATTTGTCTCCATTTTTATAGCCTGAACCCATTGAAAATGGGTAAAAAGGGTATATTATATTTGTGCAAAATGCAAATGTATGTAACAGGCAGAAGGAAGCATCTCCGACCCCATAAAGTATATATATTCTTGATCAGCATCAATAGCCGAGTCGATCTAGCCATGTCCATCTGTCTGTCCGTCCGTCCGTATGTATGAACGCAAGGATCTCAGAACCTATAAGAGCTAGAGAGCTCAAATTTTAGATGTAGGTGCTCCTAGTGCATGCGCAGATCGAGTTTGTTTCCGATAATCGATAACTTACTCCGTTTCCGAGCAATCGATAAAAATCTAAATCGACATCCTGTTTTTTGAGCAAATTTGGTAAATAATAAGAGCTAGAGTCACCAAACTTAATATGTTGCTTCTAGAATATTATATATATGTCAAGTATCTTTCATTTTAGACCTATCGCCACCTCCCCGCTACCACCTCAAAGAGGGTTCAGGGTATTCCCTAGTCGGGAGCTCCCGACTAGAACCTCTTACTTGTTATTATTTGAAACGTCGGGTGTCTTTGACACGAGAAATATTGGTGCGCTCCATGCAGAATGACTATGTCTTATTATGTCTTGGTCTAAAAGTTTAGTGGTTTGTCTCTGGATTTGTTGTCTTTCTATAAGGCTGAATGGTTTTGTATGCAAAACTCTCGATGAAAAAGTTTGTGGAGTTTTATGCAAAGGTCTCTTAACGCTGTTAACTCTTCAGCGTTTAGATGGTTTGTCCGCAGTTGGGTAAGTATATTGGTACTATCTTTTGGTTTCCTATCGTTTATTTCGGATATGGCATTTATCTCAATGTAATCGTTCTCGATGTATTTATTGACATGAAGTTCTGAGTCGAGGCACAATTTCTGTTTGTCTTGTGAGTAATTGATTACTTTCATAAGACTGAAATTGTTTTTGGCTTGGTACAGTCCTCCGGATATGAGGACATCTTCGGAAATTTTTGTAGTTTCGCACCAAAATGCGCCGTGAGCGATTCGGACGGGTAGTTTTACTATGTTTTTGGACGTTTCGTCCAAAATATGAAGTTTTGAAGTTGAGTTATTTTCAATGTGCATCCTAATGTTGAAACGTTAAGTTTCTAGTACAGTATAATTTGCTTAGCTGCCTCGAGTACTTTGCACGGACATTAGAGGCAGCTATCCTAAAAAGGCAGTTAACTTAATTTAATTTTTTTTTTCAAAAGTGAATCGATTTCAGAGGAGCCTCTATTTTTATTAAGTTGCCCTGAATTCTTTTTAACAGTACTAAGTTAAATAAATAAATTTGATAGTTATTAAATTACGTTTAATTCAATTTCAATACAGTTTATTGTATGCATAAGAAAAACAAATCAAAAATCAAATCATCTAATCAAAGATGGCGCAGTTAACTTACATGATATTCATAGAAATTGGCAAAAAAATACCAATATGAGGCGCTTATGTGCAAAGGGCTGTTAAGTTAGATGCACTTAACGTAATTATATTCATACAAAATTAGCTCTTATTGCAGCGAAAAGAAAATTTCAGGCAGCTATCTTACCGATGCAGCTAAGTATCGAGGCAACTAAGCAAATTATACTGTATTGATTTGGAAATATTGACTACCGCTTTTAATTGTAGTAAGATGTCAATTCCAATCAATTCGGCGAAGTATGGGTGGAATTGAAACAGTATTAGTGTTGGAGGGACCAGCTGGTACAAAAATTCATCAATTCATTCCATTGTACCAGCACCCGTTTATTGTCAGAAAAGTCAACAATAAAATTATGCATCTATCACATTGTAGTCGCTATTTGCTTTCGCACGATGCTGCATGCTTATTCTATCTCAGCGACAATGCGTTGCTTCACTCGCACTTACGCGAGAATGAAGGAATGCTCGATAGATCAGACCACGTCACCGTTATGATTTAGATGCGGTGAATTCTTATTGTGTTTGTATTTGTGTTCTTGCTGGAATTGAAGGAAGGTAGAAGGTTCGATTGCCATGCTGCGTTCTTTTCAAGTCGACTGCAGAACAAGCAAGACGCATATTTTGAGCGCACATAAATTATACTAGTTAAAAGTGCAGTGGCTGTACACAGGTTCAAATTTTTCAGGGCATAGTGAGCACAACTATTTTAAAAAGTCTCCAGTGATCATAAATTTCGCGATCAGCAGTTTTCCGCAACCAGGTGATATTCGCTTCTAATAAATTAAGTGCGTAATTCTTAATTAACCCTTTTTCAGTGGGTTTAATCTTACTTAGCTACCGGCCAGCCGTTGCGCAACCACGCTTTCGTGTATTCATATATATATAGCAAAGGGCTACGGATTTCTTAAGGATCGCTTCAAAATAAGCCCAACGGCACATTACGGCTGAGTCTGCACCCCGCAACCAAGCGACCCAGTGCTTAACCATTTTTAACCAACTGTTGAGTTCGATTAACGGAGTGTCTCTGGCAAGAAATAGGACCGCTCAAATGTCTGCAGGCCGAGATCGGATATACGTAGCTAAGAAAATAGCCCCCAGGAGTTCGCACTTCGTGTACGCGTACACGCTTTAACCTAAATGCTCATGCCTTAATGTTTAAAACCCTCTTTCGTTTTGCTTAAATATGAGAGTAATATAAAAAGGACTGCGTAAAAAACTTAATTTATTTAGCAAGTCAATATAGTCAAGATCTATCGTATTTAGTAATTTTTGAATTCGACCATTTAAAGTAACTTAAGAATGTAAGAATGTTATACTTAAACTAAACGGAAATCTAAGTACCATGACAACTAGGCGACGAGTGTACGGTAATAATAATTTGGGATATTGTATTATTTGTAAATAGATAAACTAATTTAATTACGATGGGCCCAACGTACGCATCGATGGATTTATTTGATTAATTTTGTGAATATGCAACGGCCACATAAGCCAGCAAAAGATTTTGAAGAATTAAATAATAATTGTAAATCGGCGAGCCGATATAGGAAATGCATGTAATTTGAATCTGCCGTCTCCAAGGCCCTTTCTCAATTATCAAGCAGCATGATTTTTGTTTTCGATCAATTATTAGGGTTATATTCAGTATTCTCTTTTTATAATTTTAGTACAATGTTTTTAAACGCGTCCTTTATGAAGCAAATAGGCAATAAATAATATGAAAATCGGAATTAATATGTTTAGCTAAATATTTCTTGGTTCGTCGTCAGTACCTTAGGGGACTTGTATTGAATATGTGCAAAACTGTCAATTAACCGACTAAAGGTCCGAATAAGGGGTGTCGGTGACTTTCTCGGTGCTACCAAGGTAGGGTGGGTACAGACCGTAGGGCAACTAATCTTTGATACCCTACAACAAAATAGAATCTCTTAACCGTCGACGACTGCTTTAGCACCGGTTACCGTTCCCAATCACGACATTGTTGAACTTTTAGTTTTGACCCTTTACTTTTTGTGAAAGTGCACTTATCATTGTGCTAGTGTGTAGCATAGTAGGATGACGAAAGAACCCAGACCCCATCCGACGAGCTAAGTCTAAAGAAGAAAACTAGATGTGCACGACTTCTGATTCCGCTATGCACAAGTAGGCGAAAAAAAATCTCCTCAGTACGCACACGCTACAGTGTGTAATCTGAAAATTCCTTAAACAAGGGTAGCACTGTCTTTTGATGAAAAGTATGTTCGTTAAGTACTGTTTTAACTGCAATTGGGTTTGTTAGGTTAATTTGGTCGTTTGAGTTTTCATGTCTCCTTTATTCGTTTTGGTGGTCTTTTAGAATTAATGCCGGTACATTATTTTACTTATGTTGGTAATTCTCCTTCTCATTTGGGGCGTACTGTCGATAGTCCCTCTTTTTGCCGTTCTCTCTTGGTTTGTAACCATTGCTTTGGTTGCCCTGGTATCCCTTTTGTTGTCCGTCAGATTGTCTTCTCTGTTTTCTGTTCCTAGTTTCCTGCTTCCTCCCATTTTCTTGGAAGGAAATGTCTCTTTCCTTAATTGCCCATTCGAAGGCTTCCTGAAGGTTACTGGGTCTCATCGCTCTTACTGCTAATACTAATGGACCTCTGACACCTGTTAAGAACGTATTTAAGCAAGTATTTGAAAACAATACTTTTTTTGTTTTAGTCAATATCGGCTCGCATTCTTTTGTATCTGTCAGTTTGAAGTGGGCTGTTCTGATTTTGCAAATTTTTTCAAACAGAATTTGTATTGGGTATTGAGAAAAGGCGTTATGTTATTCGAACATAAGAGTGTGTTTGTCTCGTTTATTCGAGCGATGCAAGATTAGAGTGTCTTTAATCTTATCCCGCGTCCTATTCGATGCAACTCGCAGTTTTCACTTAGCCACACGGAGGCTGGTTATGCACCAACTGTTTTCCACCATCGGTTTCGAACGTAACGATCCGCACACGTTGCTGCGACTAAAAGGTTTGATACGCGCTTACAGCGAAATGTGGACGTGTGGCCTGGCGCTACTTTAGGCAAAACATTTTATTCTTTGCATATATATTTCTTGAACATTATAATTTGTTGCTTTTGGCTTTGTACATGTATATATATTTTTTAGCACATTATTATTTGTCGTTTTTAACTTGTTGGTTTTTGTTACATATGTTTGGTTGTTACGTATATAAATTTGTTATAGTAGAATAAATTTATTCGCTTCACGTATATGTGTATGTGATTCAAATTAATTCATAATTTATTTTATTTTTCTTGTTTTCTTTTCATTCTTTTGGTGAAATATAGTATTATCTTGCATGTTTTTTGACACTGTACAACAACTGAAACAACACTTTCACAAGGTGGTCACATATGTGATATCAGATACTTACAAAATTAAACTTAATATGCTGTTCATCCTTAATCCTTGGACCTTCGTCCTAGTGTTGTCCTTGGGATTCTAGTTGTGTTCTCAGTGCGGCTGTGCCAGTATTGGCAGTGCGATGTGGTGATAAATATGCATATGTTTTGGGTTATTTCAATGGAATACGAATAAAGTAACACTGCGACGTCTTCTTGCTTGTTCCAAAAATGGATGATTCAGACCAAATTAACCTAACAAACCCAATTTCAGTTAAAACAGTACTTAACGTACATACTCTTCATCAAAAGACAGTGCTACCCTTGTTTAAGGAATTTTCGGATAACACACTAATACTGTTTCAATTCCACCAATATTTCGACGGATTGACTGGCATTGACATCTTACTACAATTAAAAGCGGTAGTCAATATATCCAAATCAATACTAGAAACTGAACGTTTCAACATTAGGATGCACATTGAAAATAACACAACTTCAGAACTTCATATTTTGGACGAAACGTCCAAAAACATAGTAAAACTACCCGTCCGAATCGCTCACGGCGCATTTTGATGCGAAACTACAAAAATTTCCGAAGATGTCCTCATATCCGGAGGACTGTACCAAGCCAAAAACAATTTCAGTCTTATGAAAGTAATCAATTACTCACAAGACAAACAGAAATTGTGCCTCGACTCAGAACTTCATGTCAATAAATACATTGAGAACGATTACATTGAGATAAATGCCATATCCGAAATAAACGATAAGAAACCAAAAGATAGTACCAATATAATTACCCAACCGCGGACAAACCATCTAAACGCTGAAGAGTAAACAGCGTTAAGAGACCTTTGCAAAAAACTCCCCAAACTTTTTCATCGAGAGGAAGACAACCTCACCTTCACTATCTTACACAAACATAAAATACAGACGACAGAGGAAACCATTGCATACAAAACCATTCCGATACAGCCTTATAGAAAGACAATAAATCCAGAGACAAATCACTAAACTTTTAGACCAAGAGATAATAAGACACAGTTATTCTCCATGGAGCGCACCAATATTTCTCGTGTCACAGACACCCGACGCTTAAATTCCTTCCTAGCAATCACGAAACACTTAACACAACAGCTAAAAGGCAAAGCTACTGTAAAAATAGATGAGTCATTTTGCAAGGCATTTGACCTCGAGCCAGCCAAACAAATAATTATAAAATGGAAAGGTCGCCAAACACAACCTTAAATACAACATTAAACTTGCAAAACTCTGCTATTCAACGACCCGATCCTTCAATATCCGGATTTCAAAAAACCTTTTATACTAACTACGGACGCTAGTAATTACGCTATTGGGGCAGTCTTGTCTCAAGGCACACTTAACCACGACAAACCGGTGTCTTCTGCTAGCAGAACGTTATCGGACGCAGAGGTAAATTATTCAACTGTAGAAAAAGAAATGTTAACTATAATCTGGGCTACAAAACAATTTCGTCCTTATATTTATATATTTATTTATACGGATAAAAATTCAAAATAGTTACACTTCATAGGCCATATGACTACGAGATAGTACACAAAAAAGGACCTCGAAATGTAGTAGCGGACGGTCTTAGCCGCATCACTGGCGACGTAAACACTAACGACGTCGCTTCACCCATTAACAAGAACAATACTAACACAATTCCCATTTTCAACAAACCTTTAAACGAATTTACTGCACAGACTGTAATCAAAATTGGAACACAATCTGAAATATTGACTTCCGTGCCTTTCAAAAACAAAATCAGAAGAACGATATCAAAAACACATTACGTACAAACAATATGACGAGTATTTTGAAAAGGATCCTTAGACCTAACAAACTATGCGCTATTTTTGCGCCTGACGAAATTTTTAAAACTATTGTAGAAAATTTAAAAGAATATTTTTTACCAACCCAATTATATAAGGTCATTAGATGCGTCACCCTACTAAGAGACATAACCGACTCAAACGAACAAGAACTAGAAATACGCCGGTATCATGTGGCAAACAATCAGAGGGAAATAGATGAAACAGTAGCTCACCTAAGAAGATCCATATATTTCCCATTATTAAAGACCAAAACCTCGCATATTATTAATGACTGCGACATCTGCCAAACTCTCAAGTACGACAGGCAACCACAGAAACTAGAATATTCACAAACAGAAACCCCGTCATGTCCGATGCAGATTATACACACATACATTTATACAAAACGGAAAAACCATCGTGACTATCATTGGCAAATTCTCAAAATTTGCTTCAGATTATACAATTTCGTTCAAAACTTAGTTAAATCTATGATCTATCCTCTACATTCGGAATCCCGAGAAAGCTTATTTGTGATCAACGCTCTGAATTCACAAGTGAATTTTACTTCTTTTCAACTATCTTCGAGTAATTCCCCAGTGGAAAGACTCCATTCGTCTCTAACAGAGATATACAGAATAATTTTATATAAAAGAAAATCAGAAAAACTCACCCTCGACCACAAAGACATTTTCTTCGAGACGCTGACAACATACAATAATTCTATCCATTCAACAACAAAATATACACCCTACGAGATTTTCCACGGAAGACGATTCCCCTATTAACGAACACGACTATCTGTAAAAACTTAACGTGTTCAGAAACATTATCTACCCCGAGATAAAAGAAAGCATAGAAAACAAAATGAAAGGTTGAATAACAAAAATTAACGAAAACAGAGATCCCCCAAAAAACCTCAATGAGGGCGACACGGTTTTTAGATAATAGGGGAAATAAGTTAACACCTAGATTCACTAAACACAAAGTAAAGCAGGACAAAGGTTCAACCATTATATCACACAAAGATCAAAAGATCCACAAATCGAAAATTAAAATAAAGGACAAAATAGTGTTACAGTCATATTTTACAGATTCTGCTGTGTGACAGCACAGGTTATTAAAGTACAACAGCTGGAGGAGAACGACAGATTCGCTAAAATAAGCCCGGGGAACGCAAGAGTTATAATATTATACAAGCACCTTTTATATAAAATCAACACACAAAACTTGTTAGAAAACACAAAAAAATTCGAAACAGCATTAATTGACCTAAGACAAGTAAAATTTGCAGGAGAAATTATAGACAGTCAAAAAGCATTAGTAGACCAGCTAAGAATCAAAATAAATGCATTATAACCCAAGAAAAGGGAGAAAAGAGATTTAATAAACGGCCTTGGTAGTATAATAAAAGTAGTAACAAGAAATATGGAGGCAAAAGACGCCCAAACTATCGCTGATAAATTTATTGTTATTAAAGAAAACGAAAATCAAATTGCTGAAAATGTCAACAAACAAATAATATTTAACCAAAAAACTATTCTAAGATTTGAAAACATTACTGAACACATAATCAAGAACAGGGAATAATTAATAATTTAATTAAAAACTACACAAAACACTAAATGTAGAACATAACGAAATTCATCTGCTCCAGTACATTACTAAAATAATTTCAATATAGATGTACTCTACATTTATATAGATAATATTGCAGAAAGTATTCTGCTAACTAAACTAAATATAATACCTAATTTATAAACGAATTCATATCCAACCAAAATGTTATATTAGAATCGGAGGAACACTTACACAGATTACTAACCTTAGAAACCTACATCAACGATTTTGACATAACATTCCATATAAAAATTCCCATATTCAACGCAAAAATGTATAAGTTAGCACACATTGTTCCTCTACCGCTACACCACACTAAATTCCTAATAGTACTCAACTATATTTTGTGCGACCAAAACGGTCAAATTTTGTACTTCGACGACAAATGTCCCAAAATCCATCAGACTTATATATGCGAAAACACACTTGCTCAGACCAACTTGGCCAACATCCGCTGTCTTAAGGGCATACTCTACGACCAAACGGCTACCTGCGATATCAAGGATGTCGGCCATCAAGAGGTTATAAAAGAAGTGGAACAACGGCACATCTCTATTTTTAACACCATGGAGACCAATGTCACATCTCCATGCCAGAGACCCTTCACAATCAAAGGGTCTGCTATATTAACATTCAACGGCTTATCATACGATGACACTGTAATGGAATTCGAGCAAAGGACTGAAGAATCGTTCAAACAAATGAACATAAACAACACGTTCGAAGACATAAATCTACAAAAACTCCACTTACAGACCTTGTCAAGCTAAAACGACCTAATTGTCAAGAAGACGACAGCGATAAACCACCTCTTCACACTCTACATACTGCTTTCTATATTGGCGGTATCTGCAGTATGCATCTTGACACTCAGAAGAATAAACATCATCTTCCCCCCGGCGGAGCCTCCAGCGATTTGCGTTTCGGCCATTCCATCGATGTGGCCGTCACTTCATTCCAGGGGGGGGAGGAGTTACCGAATCTACCATACAAGGTATATATGATTGGGTTCCACCCGCCAAGCCACCGAGAAACGGTCATTGCCCACACAAGACCAGCACGGCATTGTGACACTTTGTTGCAATGCTGATCTAGCACTTTAACAGGATGTTGGTTGCGACAGTTCTTGTGCAAGAAACTTGAACTGCTGCAACAGCAGTTAATCAGATACATGTTGCTAACATATAAGCAAATCATTGTATACATTTAGCTTAGCTTAAGCTTTTGAAAATAAAGACAGTTCAGTTAATTTTTGGAACAAGCAAGAAGACGTCGCAGTGTTACTTTAGTCTTATTCCATTAAAATAACTCAATACATAGACATATATATATCACCACATCGCACTGCCGATACTGGGAACTCGCGCGCCAGACGGGCGACGTCGAGACCACAAGAAAAAAACAAGTAAGAGGTTCTAGCCGGGAGCTCCCGACTAGGGAATACCTTGAACCCTCTTATTGGAACACCAAATGGAGCTCGTTTGAATTAATAATGATATATTAAAAAAAAAAAAGTTCCATTGGCAGGGTTTGAACTCGCAACTGACCGCATATTTACTTTCCCCGGTAGGACTCGAACTCGCGACAGTCTGCACCACTTGCCACTTCCTCTACTCAACATCCACACTAATCATTGAGTATTATTGAGAAAAAAAAAAACCAATCAAATTAGCCACACAGAAAACAATCGCAGTGAAGACAGAATTCGAAGCAGGCGCGCATGAATGTGTGTGTGTACAATGTACACTGTACACTACATGTATATATAAATTCTTGCAAATTGAGTCGCAACACGTGCGCAGCAGTGCGCAGTCAAAATACCGAAAAACAAAACAAAAACCGATCTTAATGAAATTTTCTACAGTATATCTTATTGCACCATAGAATATTTGTGTATTCTCAAAAAGTCAATTCCATTTAAATTGTGGCTTAAATGATTTGGCAATACAAATTGGGTTATTAACTTGATTTATAGCTCTGGGGTGGTATCAGGGAGGTGGCGGTAGGTCTAAAATGAAAAATACTTGACATATATATAATATTCTAGAAGCAACATATCAAGTTTGGTGACTCTAGCTCCTATTATTTACCCAATTTGCTCAAAAAACAGGATGTCCATATCGATTTTTATCGCTTGCTTGGAAACGGAGTAAGTTATCGATTATCGAAAACAACTAGGAGATCCTACAGCTAAAATTTTAAGTCTCTAGCTCTTATAGGTTCTGAGATCCTTGCGTTCATACATATGGACGGACGGACGGACGGACGGAGGGACAGACAGACGGATATGGCTAGATCGACTCGGCTATTGATGCTGAATAAGAATATATATACTTTATGGGGTCGGAGATGCTTCCTTCTGCCTGTTACATACATTTACATTTTGCACAAGAACATTATACCCTTTTTACGCAGTTTTAATGGGTTCAGGGTACCTATCGCCACCTCCCCGCTACCACCTCAAAGAGGGTTCAGGGTATTCCCTTGTCGGGAGCTCCCGACTAGAACCTCTTACTTGTTTATTTTGTTTTTTTGGTTCAAATTTTGTAAAATAAACGGAAAAAACAAACGAGAAAAAAATGGAGAAAGGAAAAAAAAATGATAAATGAATATGTAAAGAAAATAATCCTGCAGAAAAGACACGAACAATAGTGAGTTAAATAAATCCACGGAACGAGAATTGCCCAGACATCAAACACGAAAATCGAGCGAGAGTCTTCAAGAGGGGGAAGTCGAGCCCAGAGTGAGTAATAAAAACTCAGAATGGAGTCAGGTGAGTGCCAAAATCCGGGTGTAGGCGTGCGCTGGATCCACCAGCGACGCAAAGAAGAACTGGGGGCGATCGCCAATGAGTTCGGGCTGGACAAGGAAGGACGCGTGGAGGAGTTGCGTAAGCGGCTATCCACTTTCGTGAAGGATGGCGGCCATGCATCCGAAATTTGGGCTCGGCCTGCCGAGTTCGAATCTCAGTTTGCCAAAACGTTGGAGCCGCCATCCTGGGGTGCTGACGTTGGCGGACGGGCGCATCTGAAATCGGAGACAGACCTGAGGAGCTCGCAACTGTACGAGCGTCCGCAGATGCCGAACCCTAGCCTAGCCGTCACGGGGTAGGGGAGGTTTATGACGTCAGAGTAGATGGAGCCCGCCGAGCAACACCGATCAACGCAGAGATAGGGCGAAGCTCTTGGGAACCGAGTAATGTTCCTTATACTGCTAGACCATATCCTCAGTCGGAGGCCAAGCCTCTCGCAAACGTTCCAGAACAAGTCCGAAAGTAGGGCATGAGCTATGATGGCCGTTCCGACCTCCTTGGGATCCTAGAGGACCTAGAGGAGCGCGCCATTAAGTACGGTATAGCCCTCGATCGATTGCCTCGGGCCATGAGCGAGGTATTCTGCGATCGGGCCACTCGTTGGTTCTTGAGCAGCGGGCTAAGGGATGCGATATGGTCAGTGTTTAGGAGGGGCTTCCTAGAGTTCTTTCTGCCACCGCGCTACTTCGAGATGCTGGAGGACGAAATCCGGTCTCGCCGGCAGCGCATGGGGGAGGAGTTTAAAGAATACCTCATAGAGCTGAGGGCTTTGATGCACCATGCCAGATATGAGCCAGCGCAGGAGTTACACCGGATATATGAGAATGCCGCCCCCGAATACAAGCTCTACGTGCAACGGCAAGATTTCTCTACCTTGTCTCAGCTGACGCAGATGGCTGTGGAGTATGAGACGGTCATGAGGCAGAGGGACGAACATTTGGGAAGCAGGCCAGGGAGTCAAGTGGCCATGAATTCGTGTAGCGCAGAGTGGGCGAGGTCGTTACAGCCCACGGGGGGACACCTCAACCAATTCCGGTCTACTCCCAGCGGGTCCGAAAGGAACATTTATGGATGGAAGAGTCTCCGCCCCACCAGCAGTGGCCCCTGCGAAGGTTGCCCACCAGATGATGAGCCAAGAGGCCGGAACCAGAAATGATCCGCGGCGAGCATGTCGTAGGTGCGCACAGGGGGGGCACTTCGCTAGAGAGTGTCCCAACGCACACGTCGTGTTCTGATGGGTGTGTGGGAGTCGGGGCAGAAGTAGCCAGGATTGTTGCCGCCGCATGGAGGCGGGAAACTGGCAACGGCGTCGCCCAGGTCAGGATCGGGTCGGCGCCGACACACGGGACAAGGCGATAGGACACTCGCTGAAGGTGGATGGTGGTCGAATCGTCGCTACGGTGGAAATTGGCTGGCGAGGGATGCCTGCAACAATCGACACTGGAGCCACTCGCAGCTTCATGAGTGAGGACTGCGTACGAAAGTGGGCGATTCGGGGAAGAAGGGGGACGTGCAGACGCGCATTCATCTGGCAGACGGGTCTACGCTAGATGTAGGGAAGGCATTGTGGTTAGACATTGATCTAGCGGGGAAGGTGATCAGCATGTTGATGCTCATCATGCCCTCGATGTTAGACCACGTCATCCTGGGAATGGATTTCTTGAGTGCAATGGGCACCACAATGCGCTACGGCAAGGCAGAACTGGTCTTAGAGACGGTGACGGCACCAGTCGCAAAGCCTGGGCCCAGAAAAGAGCTGAAAGAAGGCCTCCCACGTCAAAAAGCGGGAGTGCCTGCTCGGCAACCAACGGAAAAGGATACGAGTAAGGAGCCGAAGGAAGGCCTCCCAGGTCATGAAAGGGGAGCACCTGCTCGGCAACAGACCGGAGAAAATACGAAGAAAGAACCGAAGGAGGGCCTCGCAGGTCATGTAAGGGGAGCACCTGCTCGGCAACAGAATGGAAAATCGACGAAGAAGGATGCGAAGGAAGGCCTCCCAGGTCATGAAAGGGGAGCACCTGCTCGGCAACAGAAGAGAGAGAAGTCGAAAGAAGGCCTTACGCGTCAGGAAACGGGAGTGCTTGCTTGGCAACTAACGGAAAAGGACAAGGAGAAGGAAGCGAGGGAGGAGTCTCACTCGGGACTGGACCGAGAGCTTGATGAGTCCAAGAGGCGGCGCGTAGAGCTGCAAAGGCAGATTCACTACTGTCGAGGGAAGCTCAACATCGTGGCCGACGCACTATGAAGACATCCCCTAGAGACCTGTCGGCAAGCAGTGGTGGCCGGGTTACCCTGCAAATGGGTCGCGAGTATGTGTGCTAGAATCGCCGAAGAGCCAGCCAAGTTACCGGATTACATAGAAGAGAATGGGCAACTTTAAATATTTGGGTTGATACAGCACGTCAGTGCTTGTTTGGTTATTGAAATCGAATGAATTTATTTAAAGCCAATGTCATGAGCTTAACCTATGGATACATATTATGTTCTTATGCTGTTATTGGTTAACAGCTACAAAGAGGGGGAGATTGAGTAGCTAGCATATGCCTGTATAAGTGAGCACTTATATATTGCTCATGGAATGCGCTCAGACGGACCGTGGGATATGCAGCGTAAACATAAATGGTCAGCTAGCGGGGCTAGTGAATCGCGCTGCGTAATATGAGCCAGAGCCAATACATAAAGTGGCTCTGGGTTTGGTTAATGTATATTTGTTATTGTATGCAACAAAGGGCCACATATTTTATATATGAATACTGGGGGCTATTTTTAGGCAAATACACACTTCACTTCCCTTTTTAAAGAAATAACGTAACAATATGAATGTGTAGTTATTAAATGAATTTAATTATTGTGAACAAAATTGGTTTTTTTTTTTTTTGTCAGTTGGTTGATCAGGCGGATGTATATATATTTTTTTTTTGTGAACTCGAATTCATAAAGAAAATTTATATGTATTATTCGTTAAAAATGTTTAGTCTATACTTATGAACTTTTTGTTCTTTACCTTTTGTACCTTTTATTATAGCATTGTCTTTATCTTTTATGCTTACTACCGTATATGGTCCTAAGTATTTATTTTCTAATTTATGACCTACTTCATTTTTTAAAAGTACTTTGCCCCCTATATTCAAATTTAATTCTAGTGTTTTCCTATCATATAGTTCCTTATTTTTCTGCTTATGTTTATCTATCATAATTCTTGCTCTTTTATATGCTAATTCTAGTCTATATTTAGATTCCTTAGCAGAATCTTCTACATTATAAAGTGGGTCTATTTGATATATGATATTAAAATATTTTGGTATATTTGGGTTTTTACTGAAAATTAGCCCATATGGACAATAATCATGTGCCATTTTTTTTATTTATTTATTTATTTATTTTATTAATGGTAGACAAAACGAGTGTCTTCCTCATTATTCAGTAGATAATACATACAATAGATAATGGAATTATATGCTAAAAGCCTAGTTAGCTAACACACAGTTCTCTAAATAGCATCACCGACCGATGGAGGTGTTTTAGTTGCCAGTCCGGCCAGCTGTGCCCCTTTTCACAGCTAAATTTGTCAGTGACGATATTAGAGCCTACCTCTAAGCAGAAGGGTGTAAGTAGGAAAAAAGTGTTCTTAAGTAAAATTAATAATAGTGTTAGTTTGCTATATTAATTAATAAAATACAATAAATAAGAAAAGTAAAAAAATTTAAGTATAGAAATTTAAGCTAGATATATAGAGTGTTAAGTAGATAGGACAGAGAGAAAAGTAATGGGAAAAGTATTGGGAAATCACCGACCCGGTGGGGGAAAATTTACAGCCTGTCCGGCAAGCTATGCCCCTGGTCATAGCTGGGAATGGTCAGTGACTTCCCGAAGGTATCCTGAAAGCAACGATTTTATTAGGGGTAGAGAAAGTTCGATAGAGAAAACGTGATGCAAACTATTATAATTTTCACATAGCACGCGAAAAGGATTGTGCATAGCGTAGTCTGTTGTGCACGTAGACAGGAATAAGGGGCGGTAATTTCTGGTTGGTCTAGACGGAACAGAGAATTGAAGACGCCCTAGCAGAAAAGGAGAATCTATATCGCCAATAATCAACTTATGTAGAAGGACAACACCGAGAATTGTCCTACGGTTGGTTAACGACGGAAGGTTAAGAAAAAGCAGCCTGCTGGAGTAGGATGGCAACCGAAGATTAGGGTCCCAATTTCAACTTCGTAATGCAAAAAGCAGAAATTGCTTCTGAACAGATTCAATACGATCCTGGCTATTGTTATACTGGGGAGACCAGATGCAAGAGCAGTATTCAAGGATAGGGCGAACAAGAGAGATGTACAGAAGTTTCGTTATAAAAGGGTCGTTAAACTCTTTAGACCATCGTTTAATGAATCCAAGTACACCTTTTGCCTCATTAGCGATGGTATCTATGTGAAGATTGAAACAAAGTTCAGAATCAAAAAGAACGCCTAGATCCTTAACTGTTAGTATACGTTGCAAAGGGGTATTGTCGATTGTATAACTGACAAGATAAGGTGTAGTACGATAAAATGTCATAAACATACACTTTGAACAATTTAGATGCAATTGATTGGCCGAACACCAAAGTTGCATAGCGTTCAAATCGTCTTGTAGACGAGAATGATGTAGGGGATTAGTATATGATAGAATAAGTTTCACATCATCCGCATGCATGAGTACACGGGCATGTGATATAACAGAGGGGAGATCATTTATAAAAAGAGTAAAGAGTAAAGGTCCAAGATGACTACCTTGAGGAACACCAGAAGTAACGTGAACCTGTTTAGAGGTAGTCTGCCTCAGCAATTCTCTTTGGGGCCTACCTTTTAAATAAGAGCTAATCCAAAGCAAAAGAGACGGAGGGAAACCTATTCGGTCAAGTTTAAAAAGTAAATTGTCATGGTGCACAGAGTCAAACGCCTTACTGAAGTCAGTATAAATGATATCAGTTTGCATTTTCGAAAGAAAAGCATCATTTACCAAGGAAGTAAACTCAAGCAGATTGGTCGTAGTTGACCGATTCTTTACGAATCCATGTTGAACAGGGGAGACAACAGATTTGCAGAAATGCTGCAAATTCGAAGTGATTATTTTTTCAAATAATTTAGGAATAGCGGACAGTTTTGCAATGCCCCTGTAATTTTGTATATCAGACTTTCCACATTTCTTGTGGAGAGGAATGATATTAGATTCTTTCCAAAGAGATGGAAAGACAGAAGATTCAAGAGATAGATTAAAAAGCTTTTGCAATGGATAAAGAAGGGAAGAACTACACTCCTTTGAGACAACTTGGTATATTGTCAGGCCCAGAAGAGTTAGAAGATTTTAAAGAGTTTATAGCTAAAAGGAGAGAGGAGTGGAATAATAGGAGGAGGTATAGAACTAGAGAAAGAAATAGTATAAGGGTTAGAATTATTATTAGGACAGACGGAGGAGTAAGTTGATTGGAAAAAATTAGCAAAGAGGTCAGCAGAATCAGAGTCATTACTAGCTTTATCCATCCCGAAAGAAAAAGAAGTTGGCAAACTTGAAGATTTACGCTTCAAGTTTACAAAATTGTACAACTGTCTCGGATTTTGGGCAAATTGCCTTTTCCAACGAGTTAGATAATTCTCATAGCATTGAGAATACAGAAGAAAGAAGTTCGACTTGGCTATGGAATATTTAGCCAAGTCTGTACACGAACCAGACTTTTTAAACTTTTTAAAATATTTAGATTTTAAGTTTTTAAGATATGACAATCTGGGAGTAAACCACGGTGGTTTTGAAAAAGTAGTCGAAGGAATTGACTTGGGAATACTCATATCTAGGGTGCTATAAAAAAAAGTAATAGCAGTATTCATATCAACCGAGTCATATAAGAAAGACCAATCGGTTGCATAAATAAGCTGATTCAGCAATGAATAATTTCCTTTGCGAAAGCAGCGGCGGGGCTTATTGGCTGATGAGCGCGAAATGAGACGATTACAATTGAACATTGTAAGCTCTTAAGTAGGATGATATACATCCTCAGAAAGAGATAAAGGAGGGTACCTAGACACATTAGAAATAAGGTAGTCGTTAACAAATACAACGTCAAGTGTTCTATTCAGATGATTAGAAATTGAATTGATTTGAAACAACGAAAGATCAAGCATGCAATCTATAAAATCATGCTGTGCTGAGGGCACTAGATAATTTTCGGCAGTGAATAATGACCCAGAGATGTTCGGCAAATTAAAATCACCCAACACCATAAATAGGTCATTATCACGCACGTGTGAAGAAACTTCTTTAATACAAGTAATATGTTTCATATAAACATGAATATCAGAAGAAGGAGGGACATATGAGCATGTAATATAGATATTCCGTGTAGGAAAAGACACTTTAACTGAGGCAATCTTAGCGTCAGTGGGCGTACTAAAACAGAAAAGTTCTGACTGCAGAGTGGCTTTAACGGCAATTAACACCCCCCATCTAGAGTCGGCCAATCATTTCTATGCAAAATAAAACTATTCGAAAATACCTCATAATCGGATATGGTTGAATTTAACCATGTTTCTGAAAATGCTATTATATCCGAGTCGAAGGAAGTACTGGACATGAAAAGATTTTTAAGCTTTGAAATAAGACCTCTGACATTCTGATAATGAATACAGATTTGATCAGAAGATGAAGTTAATTGTTTGGGGCAGAAATGGTACCCTGTATTGAAGGGACTGGAAGGGTGACAGGCTGGTTACGCTTTTTTGGCTTGAACTCGTGAACAATCATGTGTGGAGGCCAAAATTTGGGATCACAAATGATTGGGAACATATCATGTGAAACATATATTTTGAATGATGATATTTCACGAGGGGTGGAGAAATTAAATTTGGTTATTGACACGCTAGCAGAAGATTTGCTAGCAATATAGGCTGCCAATGACTCAGAAGTGGTGTCCGATGAAAGTCGAGACACAAAAACTTGCCTACGAGTGGCAACAGCCGTTAAAGTAGGTGCTGATGGGGCTGCAGGTAATACAGGAGATGGAGGAGCTAAAGAGGCATCATGATTGTGTTTAATAATCTGGGCAAGATTACGCGCAGGTCTACCTTTGCGGCCAGGAGCTGACGGGGCTGAGGCAGTTTGGATAACTGGGACAGTATCAGGTACGGGCTCTACTGGAACTACTATAGGGGATGAAACGGGGGTAATTGGGCAGTCGCTTGGAGAAGGCGATAAAGACAACATTGGAGATAAATCCAAGTTACTAGGTAGGGACAAGAAAGGCGTAGGTGTCTGAACAGACGTAGAGGGCAATTGCAAAAGTTGAGGCTCCAACCGGCGATTGGTTGGAGACTCGAATTTATATTTGGCAAGCAACTCAAAACTCGAGTCAAATTTACTCGACAGCTGCTTAGCCACATTATTCAATTTTAAGAATTATACGTTCTGGAGAAATCAATTTGCTTGTCGATGCAATCTGGGCACAACCAACGCAAGCCATCGCAGCCCTTCTTGGCAACTGCAACCATCTTGTCGCAATCACGCCCAGTGAGACCTGCACATTTAGCATGCATCATATTCTCACACAGCCAGCAATTAACCAATTGCGGCTGTGCAGAATCATCAGCCTGCTTGAACGTACAAGGTTTCTAACAGCACGACATAATTATTACAATTATGCAAGTTGCGAAAGCGCAGAGCAAAACGAAAACGGTGCACAAGAATAGAGCAAGTAAACACTCGAAAAATATCTATTCGTACACAAACAAAGTGTTTGGAGCGAAAAGCAACAGCAAAAATTTGCGAGAGCTCGATGCACAAACTGAAATATGCAGCAGCGAACACACACACAAACAAGTGTATGCACAGAGCACCAAAGCAGAAGAGTCAAAATAGGCAATAACAACAATACGGAACTGACGCCGCGTTCAATAAATGCAATTATTAACAGACTTACGCTGCGATAACAGAATAACACTTTGCACAGTTATAAAGCTTTTTAAATAAAGCACAAAAAATGCCAAATTTAGATATAAAAAGCAGAATTAAAGCGCAAAAATATATAAAAATCTTGGAGCACAAGTAAAACAGGTCAATCACTCTCAACTGAGAACTCTCTCTGATGGGGTTGTGTTGTAACAATAAACGAAGTATTGAAGCCATGTGTCCCAATCAGTTTTATCAACTGATATGTAGGAACGTATGTACTCATTAAACGTTCTGTGGCTTCTTTCAACAGTACCAACTGTTTAGTGGTGGTGTGCTGTTGATGTTATATTATCTATTTTTTAGGTATTTACATATGTCCGTTATTATTGAATTCTTGTATTCTGTACCCATGTCCGTTATGAACGTCTTCATTGGACCGTACTTAAGAATAAAAGATTCGAATATTGCTTTAGCGACAGTTTTTACATTTTTATTTGGGATCGGAATGGCAACTAGGTATTTTGTTAAATCACAAATTAGTGTAACTGCATACTCGTTACCATTCTCTGATCTTGGTAATGGACCTATAGTGTCAACAATTACCCTGTCGAAAGCGTTTGTTGGTGTTTCAGTTATAATCATAGGTGTCTTAGTGTGCTTTGTTGTTTTAGTTTTTTGACATTTCGGACAATTACGTATGTACTTTGTTATATGACGTGTCATATTTTTCCAATAGTAATGTCTTTTTATACCCTGAACCCATTAAAAATGGGTAAAATGGGTATATTGTATTTGTGCAAAATGCAAATGTATGTAACAGGCAGAAGGAAGCAACTCCGACCCCATAAAGTATATATATTCTTAATCACCATCAATAGCCGAGTCGATCTAGCCATGTCCGTCTGTCTGTCTGTCCGTCTGTCCGTATGTATGAACGCAAGGATCCCAGAACCTATAAGAGCTAGAGACTTGAAATTTAGATGTAGGTGCTCCTAGTTTCTACACAGATCGAGTTTGTTTCCGATAATCGATAACTTACTCCGTTTCCAAGTAATCGATAAAAATCGATATCGACATCCTGTTTTTTGAGCAAATTGGGTAAATTATAAGAGCTAGAGTCACCAAACATGATATGTTGTTTCTAGAATATTATATATATATCAAGTATCTTTCATGTTATACCTATCGCCACCTCCCCGCTACCACCTCAAAGAGGGTTCAGGGTATTCCCTAGTCGGGAGCTCCCGACTAGAACCTCTTACTTGTTATTTTTGCTATCGTTTTTGAAATTCCTGTGTGACCACCTTGAATAGGATCATCATGGAATGTAGACATTATTGCTTCTTTTTCTGTTTCTTTATTTATTTGGGTTACCGGCTTGAGTAGCGCTACTCTTAAGTTCTTTAAATATATATTGCCCATATTTTTTAAGGTATCCATTGAAATGTTTTCAAAGATCTTTTCGCTCGGTACCACTTTGAGTTGTCTGATTCCTAATATACCGGCTTCTTTTTCAAGCCTTTGGAAAAATTGACCTAAATCGATAGTTCCATTAGTATAAAGGTCGCTAATCTCAATTCTTGCAACAACCTTTGTACCATGTTTTAAAATACATAGCATATTTGTTATGTGCAAGGTCACTATTTTTCGCATATTTTTCATCACGTCGTATACGTTGGGCTTAGAAGCTTTATCAAGATTTTGCCTGTTTTGCTGTCAAGACATTTGTATTAGTACTTTTTAATTCTTTGATGGTTATTCTTGATAACGCATCTGCAACAAAATTATCTTTTCCCTTAAGGTATTCTACAGTGAACTCATACTCTTCTAAATCTAGTCTCATTCTCGTCAATTTTGAACTGGGATTTACCATTGAAAACAGATATGTTGGTCTATGGTCTGTTTTAATTGTGAAATGTTGACCATATATGTATGGTCGAAAATGCGTTATTGCCCAGTGGATTGCTGCCAACTCTTGTTCGGCTGTACTTTTATTGCTTTCTCCTTTTGTAAATGAACGAGAAGCATATGCTACGGGCAATTGCTTATCTCCATACGTTTGATTCAAAACTGCTCCGCAGGCTAGTTTACTGGCATCTGTTATGATGCAAAATTCTTTGCTGAAATCTGGGTATTTTAGTAAAGTAGACTTCATAAGAGCTTTTTTTAAATATTCGAAACATTTTTGGCATTCATCGGACCACTCAAACTTTACAGTCTTTTTACATAATCTTGTTATGTGACGTGAATAATCTCCAAATTTTTCTATAAAACGGCTGTAATAATTGCAAAACGCAACGAATCTTCTAGCGCTATCAGCGTCCGTAGGGACGCAAAATACCTTGATCAGTACACTTACGACCTAGAAAAGTCACTTCGTGCATGAAGAAAGAGCAATTTTCTGGATGTAATTTAAGGTTGTGTTGCCTTCACAAGTCAAAAACGTTTGTTAAGTTTTTGATCATGTGGTTTTCGGATCAACCGATGACGATTAAGGTTTCCATGTACAAGAAAGCTTGTGAAGGTTCTAATCCGGATAAAGCGATGGTCATCATTCTTTGACAAGAATTAGGCTCCATTGCTCGTTGAAAAAGACGTTATATTTCTAGAATTAAATCTAAGCATGAGAAATATTTTGCTCTGCCAAGTTGGTCAAGAATATCACCTATTCTTGGGAGTGAAAATTTGTCAGACAAGAGTTTTTTGTTAATTTGACGATAGTCTATAACTAATCGCCATCTCTTGGTATCGGAACCAGGTAATCCCTTTTTTGGGTCAAGAAGTATAGGGATGCTATATTCCGATACAGACGGCTCTAAAATATTATCCGAGATAAAAGAGTATCTTCTAGTCTAAGTTTCTGTTTATAAAAATTATTGGTTCTTATGGATTTGGCTTCGAGTCCGAATATGTCTGTATACTTGGTGCAGAGATCTTTTAATTGTGTTTTAAATTATGGGGGAAAGTTCTTTTTTAGCTTGTTCAGAACTGTTTCTTGGCGATCTTTGCTAATTTCATGGACTGTTTCATAGTCACTTAGCTTTATCCAACATAAATCAGACTTCAAATTAAGACATCAAAATAATATACAGAAAACAGCACTAATGACCCATTGTATGAGAAGCAACCACACACCAAAATTTTGATGCAACAACAATCTTACAACAAGAATAACACTACAACAAGCGACACACATTGGAAATGCTACACATAATTAACACACCAACGAACAAACGACTAAACTACAAGACGGACACCGAAAATTGCGCTCACTTGTAGAGACACCTATTGAACAGCCAAACAGACTCAGTTTAGATCTCCACGTCATAAAGCGCAGACGTGTAAAATAATGTAGGTTAAATGTGTCAATTTATAGTTTAATTTAATATATTTTAATGAAAATTGTTTTTGTACCTTGTGTTAGTGCCCTGAAGACGGTTTGCCGATGCGCAACCGAAATATATCGGAAGCAAAAATCAACAAAATTGTTTCATTGGTTTATTAAAACAAACCCGGACCTCGAGCCAGCCAACTAAACATTTATAAAATGGAAAGGTCGCCAAAACCATCATTAAATACCAACGGAAGGCACGCCTGCATAGCATCAAACAGGAGCTACTCAAAAATAAAAACTAAATATAAGGATTCAAAAAGAACAATCAACAAATTCCAAATGACATCGGTAAAATTAACCAAACTTAAATCTAGCTTAAAATTTTTGTTAAGATGTAGGAAATCGAACTTAATACCTAACTTTATAAAAAAAACTTGACAAAACATTTGCCCATACTGACGAGTGACAACAAAACCCACCCTGACATATTTAGAGCATTGACTAGACACACACACTTTTACCACACCAAAATACTTAACTTACTTATAAAACACAAACACAACCTATTACAAAAACAAACAAAACATATGGAATCAGCAAAAACAAACATAAAACAACAAAGCATGCAGTCTATAAAACATGCTGTGCTGAGGGCACTAGATAATTTTCGGCAGTGAATAATGACCCAGTGATGTTCGGCAAATTAAAATCACCCAACACCATAAATAGCTCATTATCACGCACGTGTGAAGAAACTTCTTTAATACAAGTAATATGTTTCATATAAACTTGAATATCAGAAGAAGGAGGGACATATGAGCATGTAATATAGATATTCTGTGTAGGGAAAGACACTTTAACTGAGAAAATCTTCAGCGTCAGGCGTTGACAGGCTGGTTACGCTTTTTTGGCGTGAACTCGTGAACAATCATGTGTGGAGGCCAAAATTTGGGATCACAAATGATTGGGAACATATCATATGAAACATATATTTTGAATGATGATATTTCACGAGGGGTGGAGAAATTAAATTTGGTTATTGACACGCTAGCAGAAGATTTGCTAGCAATATAGGCTGCCAATGACTCAGAAGTGGTGTCCGATGAAAGTCGAGACACAAAAACTTGCCTACGAGGGGCAACAGCCGTTAAAGTAGGTGCTGATGGGGCTGCAGGTAATACAGGAGATGGAGGAGCTAAAGAGGCATCATGATTGTGTTTAATAATCTGGGCAAGATTACGCGCAGGTCTACCTTTGCGGCCAGGAGCTGACGGGGCTGAGGCAGTTTGGATAACTGGGACTACTATAGGGGATGAATCGGGGGTAATTGTAGCTACTTCTCGCTTGGAGAAGGCGATAAAGACAACATTGGAGATAAATCCAAGTTGCTAGGTAGGGACAAGAAAGGCGTAGCTGTCTGAACAGACGTAGAGGGCAATTGTAAAAGTTGAGGCTCCAACCGGCGATTGGTTGGAAACTCGAATTTATATTTGGCAAGCAACTCAAAACTCGAGTCAAATTTACTCGACAGCTGCTTAGCCACATTATTCAATTTTAAGAATTATACGTTCTGGAGAAATCAATTTGCTTGTCGATGCAATCTGGGCACAACCAACGCAAGCCATCGCAGCCCTTCTTGGCAACTGCAACCATCTTGTCGCAATCACGCCCAGTGAGACCTGCACATTAAGCATGCATCATATTCTCACACAGCCAGCAATTAACCAATTGCGGCTGTGCAGAATCATCAGCCTGCTTGAACGTACAAGGTTTCTAACAGCACGACATAATTATTACAATTATGCAAGTTGCGAAAGCGCAGAGCAAAACGAAAACGGTGCACAAGAATAGAGCAAGTAAACACTCGAAAAATATCTATTCGTACACAAACAAATTGTTTGGAGCGAAAAGCAACAGCAAAAATTTGCGAGAGCTCGATGCACAAGCTGAAATATGCAGCAGCGAACACACACACAAACAAGTGTATGCACAGAGCACCAAAGCAGAAGAGTCAAAATAGGCAATAACAACAATACGGAACTGACGCCGCGTTCAATAAATGCAATTATTAACAGACTTACGCTGCGATAACAGAATAACACTTTGCACAGTTATAAAGCTTTTTAAATAAAGCACAAAAAATGCCAAATTTAGATATAAAAAGCAGAACTAAAGCGCAAAAATATATAAAAATCTTGGAGCACAAGTAAAACAGGTCAATCACTCTCAACTGAGAACTCTCTCTGATGGGGTTGTGTTGTAACAATAAACGAAGTATTGAAGCCATGTGTCCCAATCAGTTTTATCAACTGATATGTAGGAACGTATGTACTCATTAAACGTTCTGTGGCTTCTTTCAACAGTACCAACTGTTTAGTGGTGGTGTGCTGTTGATGTTATATTATCTATTTTTTAGGTATTTACATATGTCCGTTATTATTGAATTCTTGTATTCTGTACCCATGTCCGTTATGAACGTCTTCATTGGACCGTACTTAAGAATAAAAGATTCGAATATTGCTTTAGCGACAGTTTTTACATTTTTATTTGGGATCGGAATGGCAACTAGGTATTTTGTTAAATCACAAATTAGTGTAACTGCATACTCGTTACCATTCTCTGATCTTGGTAATGGACCTATAGTGTCAACAATTACCCTGTCGAAAGCGTTTGTTGGTGTTTCAGTTATAATCATAGGTGTCTTAGTGTGCTTTGTTGTTTTAGTTTTTTGACATTTCGGACAATTACGTATGTACTTTGTTATATGACGTGTCATATTTTTCCAATAGTAATGTCTTTTTATACCCTGAACCCATTAAAAATGGGTAAAATGGGTATAATGTATTTGTGCAAAATGCAAATGTATGTAACAGGCAGAAGGAAGCAACTCCGACCCCATAAAGTATATATATTCTTAATCACCATCAATAGCCGAGTCGATCTAGCCATGTCCGTCTGTCTGTCTGTCCGTCTGTCCGTATGTATGAACGCAAGGATCCACTTAACTAATGATTTTAATGTATGTAGGAAATATAACCTAAAGTTGCATCCAGAAAAATGTTCATTTTTCATGCATGAAGTGACATTTTTAGGTTACAAATGCACTGACAAAGGAGTATTGCCAGATGACAAGAAATTTAAAGTCATCAAAAATTATCCTGTCCCTCATGATGCGGACAGCGCGAGACGATTTGTAGCATTCTGCAATTATTATCGTCGATTTATAAAAAACTTCGCCGATTATTCACGGCACATTACTAGATTATGCAAAAAGAATGTTCCTTTTGAATGGTCAAGTGAATGCCAAAACGCATTCCAATACCTTAAAGAAAAGCTTATGCACCCCACATTATTACAATATCCTGATTTTCGCAAAGAATTTTGCATTATAACAGATGCTAGTAAACAAGCTTGCGGAGCGGTTCTAACTCAGAACTGTGACGGAATTCAGCTCCCAATAGCTTATGCATCTCGTTCATTTACAAAAGGGTAAAGCAATAAGAGCACAACAGAACAAGAGTTAGCGGCAATTCATTGGGCAATTACCCATTTTAGACCATATATTTATGGCAAACACTTTACTATTAAAACGGATCACAGACCATTGACATATCTTTTTCTATGACTAATCCCAGCTCGAAATTAACTCGCATGCGAGAATACGACTTCACAGTAGAATACCTAAAGGGGAAAGATAATTTCGTAGCAGACGCACTTTCGCGTATTAATATAAAATAACTCAAAGATATGCAACACAAAGTCCTGAAAGTCACTACCAGGCGACAAAGTAGACAAAAAAAAACTGTACACTAGAAAATTATGAACTTCTGCCAAGGCAAAGTCATAAAAATGTATCTAAGCCCAACGTACATGAAGTCATTACAAATGATGAAGTACGAAAAGTAGGGACCTTGCGCATAACAGAATCTAAATGTTTATTTAAACGTGGAAATAAAATTATCGCAAAAATTGAAGTTAGCGATGTACATACTAATGCAATCCTCGACTTAGGTCAGTTCTTCCAAAGGCTTGAAACAGAAGCCGGTATATTAAAAATAAGCCAACTCAAAGTGTCATCGAGCGAAAAGATCTTTGAATCAGTTTCAATAGATTCTTTTAAAAATATAGGCAATAAAATATTAAAAGCTTTAAGAGTAGCGCTACTCCAGCCGGTGACCCAAATAAAAGATGAAAAAGAAATACAACAAATACTGTCTACATACCATGACGACCCAATTCAAGGAGGTCATAGCTGCATAACAAGAACACTAGCAAAAATTTTAAGACACTACTACTGGAAAAATATGACACGTCATATAAAAGAGTACGTACGTAGATGTCAAAAATGCCAAATGTCTTAAACAAAGACGCACACAAAAACTCCTTTGACTCTCACAGAAACACCTGTGAATGCTTTAGATATAGTGATAGCGGATACAGTTGGTCTGCTACCTAAATCGGAAAATGGCAATGAATACATAGTCACATTAATATGTGACCTTACAAAATATTAAGTAGCCATTCCAATAAAAAGCAAAAGCGCAAAGATTGTCACAATAGCTATATCCGAAAATTTCATACTCAAGTTTGGTCCAATGAAGACGTTCATCTCGGACATGGGAACAGAGTATAAAAACCAGATTTTAACTGATTTATGAAGATCAAGAATCTCATCTCTACTGCATATCATCATAAAACATTAGGGACAATAGAACGAAGACATCGAACATTTAATGAATAAATTCGTTCATACATCTCTGCAGACAAAACTGACTGGGATGTCTGGATTCAATATTTCACTTATTGCTTCAACACGACACCATCAGCAACGCATGAGTATTATCCATACGAACTAGTATTTGGCAGACTACCAAAACAGTTCATAGATTTAAACAAAACTAATTACATAGATCCTATTTATAATTTCGATGACTACTCTAAGGAAATAAAGTTTACATTAGAAATAGCATACAAAAGAGCTAGAATTATGTTAGAAAAAGCCAAGGCTTATAGGAAATTAGCATATGATGAAAAAACAATGTTGTTTTATTCTACTAAGAAAGTTAAAAATAAAATAAACGTAAATCCAAATAAATTAAAAGTAGAAATTTGTCAATGAACACAAATGTTAACAAAAAAAAAAAAAAAGAGATAAAACCATTTTCAATACATACATTTTTAATAAGTAACAAATGAATATCTTTTTAAAAAATTAAATACAATATATTAACACTAGCACTAAATGACTACGTGTATTACGTCATTTCTTTAAAAAGGGAGGTGTAGCATATCTACCCTACCATTATCATAAATCAAAGGGTATAACAATCCGTTAATACATTGTGACACTTTGTCATAATAAATACAAATATACAAATGCCCAAAGTACATAAAGAGACCGCTTAGAATTACATAAACATTCCAGCGCACATTCCAATGAACAAATAAGATTCATTCTAAATAAAGCAACACAACGGAAAAGACGATCCTAACCAAAACGATCTAGTCTTTCACTATCGAACATATTACACCTGTTGCTCACGCAGCAACGACGTAAACAAACCTATAAAACTTTATTGCTGATAAACGCACAAAATGTAAACAAGATCCCGTTGCTTGAAAGCACCGTTATCTTAAAATTGTTCGCGAAGCGAACAGTGAAAAAAAGCACGTCTGTTCCCAACGACCGTCTGAAACGAACTGAGCAGATAGGGACATGAAAGTCAGTGGGCTTAACGTGAGCACCTGCCACGATGGCTTCATCTCACGGTTCCTAGTATAAGATTAATTTAAGCGTCAATCACCGCCCCCTTGGAACAAGTTCCGCAGGTACTAATTAAAGACACGACTGTTTGGTTGTGACTTCTACCTTGGTTTGGCATGAGGCCCATCTAAACCTCTTCCGATCTCAGGATCACGGAACCCGGTTGTATAACGCAACTGCACGTCGAGCGATGCTCTACCCGCACGATACTCCCCGAAGGGCCGCACCAATTAACCAGGACGGAACAAGTTCCGTGGGCTCCTGATTACTCGTGGTACCAGATTAAAAGCCTCTGGTCGGGCCTCGTACCAGAAGGGTACTTCCAATTTAAACTCCAAAACAGTTGAGGGTTGGTGGCCCCAAAAACGATTAAAACACTGCTGCAGGGAATAGAACGCGATTGATGTAAAACAGCAATCGACAGGTGGAACAGTATACACCATGTTCATGGCATATCTTTCTCACTGTGAGGATGGCGAGGCTTATTCCTGCCTCTTCCGCAAACGACGGCATTTACAAGTTGATCATAGATCAAACCGCTAGGCGGCCAGCTAGTGTCCCCCAACAAGTCCCAAAAGACTATGGCGGAGAGAGCAGAGAGCCGAGACCGCTTCTGCGTTCCCTAACGCCCGTGGTCCCAGATCAATCCTCTGGTCAGAACTCGTACCCTAAAAGGATATTTTCAGTTTTAGCTCCATGATGCTGGGGATTGGTCGCCCCGGACAAACACAATGTTCAACAAAATGCCCATTCAAAACGTCTGTTCAGACACCTACGCCTTTCTTGTCCCTACCTAGCAACTTGGATTTATCTCCAATGTTGTCTTTATCGCCTTCTCCAAGCGACTGCCCAATTACCTCCGTTTCATCCCCTATAGTTGTTCCAGTAGAGCCCGTACCTGATACTGTCCCAGTTATCCAAACTGCCTCAGCCCCGTCAGCTCCTGGCCGCAAAGGTAGACCTGCGCGTAATCTTGCCCAGATTGTTAAACACAGTCATAGTGCCTCTTTAGCTCCTCCATCTCCTGTATTACCTGCAGCCCCATCAGCACCTACTTTAACGGTTGTTGCCCCTCGTAGGGAAGTTTTTGTGTCTCGACTTTCATCGGACACCACTTCTGAGTCATTGGCAGCCTATATTGCTAGCAAAGCTTCTGCTAGCGTGTCAATAACCAAATTTAATTTCTCCACCCCTCGTGAAATATCATCATTCAAAATAAATGTTTCACATGATATGTTCCCAATCATTTGTGATCCCAAATTTTGGCCTCCACACATGACACACATAACCAGCCTGTCACCCTTCCAGTCCCTTCAACACAGGGCACCATTTCTGCCCCAAAAAACTAACTTCATCTTCTGACCAAATCTGTATTCATTATCAGAATGTCAGAGGTCTTATTTCAAAGCTTAAAACTCTTTTCATGGCCAGTACTTCCTTCGACTCGGATATAATAGCATTTTCAGAAACATGGTTAAATTCAACCATATCCGATTTTGAGGAATTTTCTTATAGTTTTATTTTGCATAGAAATTATCGGCCGACTCGAGGTGGTGGGGTGTTAATTGCCGTTAAAGCCACTCTCCAGTCAGAACTTTTCTGTTTTAGTACGCCTACTGACGCTGAGATTGTCTCAGTTAAGGTGTCTTTTCCTACACGGAATATCTATATTACATGCTCTTATGTCCCTCCTTCTTCTGATATTCAAGTTTATATGAAACGTATAACTTGTATTAAAGAAGTTTCTTCACACGTGCGTGATAATGACCTATTTATGGTGTTGGGTGATTTTAATTTGCCAAACATCTCTTGGTCATTATTCACTTTCGAAAATTATCTAGTGCCCTCAGCACAGCATGACTTTATAGATTGCATGCTTGATCTTTCGTTGTTTCAAATCAATTTAATTTCTAATCTTAACGACTACCTTATTTCTAATGTGTCTAGGTACCCTTCTTTATCTCTTCCTGAGGATGTATATCATCCTACTTTAGAGATTACAATGTTCAATTGTAATCGTCACATTTCGTGCTCATCAGCCAATAAGCCCCGCCGCTGCTTTCGCAAAGGAAATTATTCATTGCTGAATCAGCTTATTTATGCAACCGATTGGTCTTTCTTATATGACTCGGTTGATATGAATACTGCTATTAATTTTTTTTATAGCACCCTAAACTCCCTCTTAGATATGAGTATTCCCAAGTCAATTCCTTCGACTACTTCTTCAAAACCACCCTGGTTTACTCCCAGATTGTCACATCTTAAAAACTTAAAATCTAACTATTTTAAAAAGTTTAAAAAGTCTGGTTCGTGTACAGACTTGGCTAAATATTCCATAGCCAAGTCGAACTTCTTTCTTCTGAATTCTCAAAGCTATGAGAATTATCTAACTCTTTATAAAAGGCAATTTGCCCAAAATCCGAGACAGTTTTACAATTTTGTAAACTTGAAGCGTAAATCTTCAAGTTTGCCAACTTCTTTTTCTTTCGGGATGGCTAAAGCTACTAATGACTCTGATTCTGCTAACCTCTTTGCTAATTTTTTCCAATCAACTTACTCCTCAGTCTGTCCTAATAATAATTCATACCCTTATACTATCTCTTTATCCATTGCTACGACCAATCTGCTTGAGTTTACTTTCTTGGTAAATGACGCTTTTCTTTCGAAAATGCAAACTGATGTCATTTAAACTGACTTCAGTTAGGCGTTTGACTCTGTGCACCATGACATTTTACTTTTTAAACTTGACCGAATAGGTTTCCCTCCGTCTCTTTTGCTTTGGATTAATTCTTATTTAAAAGGTAGGACCCAAAAAGTAATGCTGAGGCAGACTACCTCTAAACAGGTTCACGTTACTTCTGGTGTTCCTCAAGGTAGTCATCTTGGACGTTTACTCTGTACTCTTTTTATAAATGATCTCCCCTCTGTTATATCACATGCCCGTGTACTCATGTATGCGGATGATGTGAAACTTATTCTATCATACACTAATCCCCTACATCATTCTCGTCTACAAGACGATTTGAACGCTATGCATCTTTGGTGTTCGGCCAATCAATTGCATCTGAATTGTTCAAAGTGTATGCTTATGACATTTATCGTACTACATCTTATCTTGTCAGTTATACAATCGACAATACCCCTTTGCAACGTATACTAACAGTTAAGTATCTAGGCGTTCTTTTTGATTCTAAACTCTGTTTCAACCTTCACATAGATACCATCGTTAATGAGGCAAAAGGTGTACTTGGATTCATTAAACGATGGTCTAAAGAGTTTAACGATCCTTTTATAACTAAACTTCTGTGCATCTCTCTTATTCGCCCTATCCTTGAATACTGCTCTTGCATCTGGTCTCCGCAGTATAACAATAGCCAGGATCGTATTGAATCTGTTCAGAAGCAATTTCTGCTTTTTGCCTTACGAGGTTTAAATTGGGACCCTAATCTTCGGTTGCCATCCTACTCCAGCAGGCTGCTTCTTCTTAACCTTCCGTCGTTAACCAACCGTAGGACAATTCTCGGTGTTGTCCTTGTACATAAGTTGATTATTGGCGATATAGATTCTCCTTTTCTGCTAGGGCGTCTTCAATTCTCTGTTCCGTCTAGACCAACCAGAAATTACCGCCCCTTATTCCTGTCTACGTGCACAACAGACTACGCTATGCACAATCCTTTTCGCGTGCTATGTAAAAATTATAATAGTTTGCATCACGTTTTCTCTACCGAACTTTCTCCACCCCTAATAAAATCGTTGCTTTCAGGATACCTTCGGGAAGTCACTGACCATTTCCAGCTATGAGCAAGGGCATAGCTTGCCGGACAGGCTGTAAATTTTCCCCCACCGGGTCGGTGATTTCCCATTACTTTTCCCATTACTTTTCTCTCTGTCCTATCTACTTAACACTCTATATATCTAGCTTAAATTTCTTTACTTTATTAACAATCTTCTTACTTTCTTTTTTCTTATTTATTGTATTTTATTAATTAATATAGCAAACTAAGAATATTTTTAATTTTACTTAAGAACACTTTTCTCCTACTTACACCCTTCTGCTTAGATGTAGGCTCTAATAGCGTCACTGACAAATTTAGCTGTGAAAAGGGGCACAGCTGGCCGGACTGGCAACTAAAACACCTCCATCGGTCGGTGATGCTATTTAGAGAACTGTGTTATCTAACTAGGCTTTTAGCATATAATTTCATTATCTATTGTATGTATAATCTACTGAATAATGAGGAAGACACTCTTTTTGTCGAGCATTAATAAAAAAATAAATAAATAAATAAATATAAGCATTGCATGTTTCGGGTTAGCTGAACCCAACATGAACATATAAGATTCATTCTAAATAAAGCAACACAAGGGAGCAGACGCTCCTAACCAAAACGTTCTCGTCTTTCACTATCGAACATATTACACTATACTCAATTCTGATAATCGATTTGCACGTCAGAACTGTTTCGGTCTTCCATCAGGGTTTCCCCTGACTTCAACCTGATCAAGTATAGTTCACCATCTTTCGGGTCACAGCATATATGCTCAAGGTACGTTCCAGATAGAGGCATAAATAATATAAATATTATTATACATAACTATATAGAGCGCTCCGGGATTGCGTTAATTAACTATAAATAGTTTAAAAACTAATCCCATTAATAGTCAAGTTAATTACGCTATTAGGTTTTCCCAATAACTTGCACATATATTAGACTCCTTGGTCCGTGTTTCAAGACGGGTCCCGAAGGTATCCTGAATCTTTCGCATTGTTAATCATACAAGTGCATATAATAAACACAAATATCAATGATAATTATGCCATTATATAATTCCGAAAAATTAACGCACTGTAATCATATAAATCTATCAGCACTTTATCAAATTTATGTCTTTTATTTTATGTTAAAATGCAAGCATATAATTCAAATAAACAATCAGACATAATTTTATGATAAATATTTATGCTAATAGATTACAATGTCCTTATATGGAAAAACTGCACACTATTATTATAATATTGTTTAAAATATTAGAATTCTAATGATGAATTTTCGATAACGGATATTCAGGTTCATCGGGCTTAACTTCAAAGCAGTTTCGTGTACTATTAAACTCTCTATTCAGAGTTCTTTTCAACTTTCCCTCAAGGTACTTGTTTATTATTGGTCTCATGGTTATATTTAGTTTTAGATGGAGTTTACCACCCACTTAGTGCTGCACTATCAAGCAACACGACTCTTTGGAAACACCATCTAGTAATCATTAACGTTATACGGGCCTGGCACCCTCTATGGGTAAATGGCCTCATTTAAGAAGGACTTAAATCGTTACCTTCTCATACTAGAATATTTATGTTCCGTACACTGCATCTCACATTTGCCATACAGACAAAGTGACTTAGTGCTGAACTGATTTCTTTTCGCTCGCCGCTACTAAGAAAATCCTTGTTAGTTTCTTTTCCTCCCCTAATTAATATGCTTAAATTCAGGGGGTAGTCCCATATGAGTTGAGGTTGTATAAAACAATGTTAATTGAACATCATTTATTGTTCAATATAATGGAAATACATTTGTTCTGAAGTTCCATAAATTTTACGATTCTAGATGAAGGAAAAATGTATTTTTCTTCTATGCACATTGCTGACATTCCTCTGACATTCCTCAGTATTATTTGATTTAAGAAAAGAAAATATTATTCATCAGTTTTCTCATACAAAATATACAAATTAATATTATACATATATAAATTAATATTATGAATATTTCATGCATATCAGGGACACACATAATCTATCCAATAATATACCATATGCTTAAAACTTCGAAAAATGTTCAACAACTTAATTAGCAAAGTCTTACAACCCTCAACCATATGTAGTCCAAGCAGCATTATAAAATTAATTAAAGTACCAAACAGCATGGACTGCGATATGCGTTTAAAATGTCGATGTTCATGTGTCCTGCAGTTCACACGATGACGCACAGTTTGCTGCGTTCTTCATAGACCCATGAGCCGAGTGATCCACCGCTTAGAGTGATTATTTTATTTTGGTTTATTTCATCACGTCATTCATTTCGTTTTACATATTCTTTAAAAATATGGTATACATGAATACAATTTTTATATAGGTACAAGAATTAAATATTTTTTAAAGAAATATGCAAAGCATTAACCTGAAAACAGGTACAACACTTTAAATTTAGGTTGTTGCGTTTATATAATGTATGCTCATATAATAATGAACAATACATCTGTGCAACGCATGTATATTATGGTACATATACACGCAAGTTTTTTCTCCAACCGCAACACACAAGGCGTCACAGTGATCACGTCCGGAGACCTCACTAAATAATTCAATCGGTAGTAGCGACGGGCGGTGTGTACAAAGGGCAGGGACGTAATCAATGCGAGTTAATGACTCACACTTACTGGGAATTCCAAGTTCATGTGAACAGTATCAGTTCACAATCCCAAGCATGAAAGTGGTTCAGCGGTTTACCCGGACCTCTCGGTCTAGGAAATACACGTTGATACTTTCATTGTAGCGCGCGTGCAGCCCAGGATATCTAAGCGCATCACAGACCTGTTATTGCTCAATCTCAATTTTGCTAGACGCAATTTGTCCATTTAAGAAGCTAGTGTCCTTATAATGGGACAAACCAACAGGTACGGCTCCACTTATATAAACACATTCAAACACAATAAACATTTTACTGCCACTATGAATGAAGGCTATATAAGCTACAACACCATAATCCTTAAGATATCTATTTAATATATTTGAGTCTCGTTCGTTATCGGAATTAACGGAATTAATCCACGAACTAAGAACGGCCATGCACCACCACCCATAGATTCGAGAAAGAGCTATCAATCTGTCTTACACACTTATGTTCGGACCTGGTAAGTTTTCCCGTGTTGAGTCAAATTAAGCCGCAGGGTCCACTCCTGGTGGTGTCTTCCGTCAATTCCTTTAAGTTTCAGCTTTGCAACCATACTTCCCCCGGAGCCCAAAAGCTTTGGTTTCCCGGGAAGCGACTGAGAGAGCCATAAAAGTAGCTACACCCAATTGCTAGCTGGCATCGTTTATGGTTAGAACTAGGGCGGTATCTGATCGCCTTGGAACCTCTAACTTTCGTTCTTGATCAATGAAAAGTTCCTTGGCAAATGCTTTCGCTTAAGTTAGTCTTACGACGGTCCAAGAATTTCACCTCTCGTGTCGTAATACTAATGCCCCCAAACTGCTTCTATTAATCATTACCTCTTGATCTGAAAACCAATGAAAGCAGAACAGAGGTCTTATTTCATTATCCCATGCACCGAATATTCAGGCATTTGAAGCCTGCTTTAAGCACTCTAATTTGTTCAAAGTAATTGTACCGGCACACAATAACACTCGATGAAAAGCTCTAATGCAGGTTTTTAAATAGGAGGAATATATAAACAGATACAAGTATTTAATTAAATATAAGAACTCCACCGGTAATACGCATACATACATAAAGGTATAGTACTAACTACAATTGTAAGTTGTACCACCCGTATGAAGCACAAGTTCAACTACGAACGTTTTAACCGCAACAACTTTAATACCCGCTATTGGAGCTGGAATTACCGCGGCTGCTGGCACCAGACTTGCCCTCCAATAGGTCCTTGTTAAAGGATTTAAAGTGTACTCATTCCAATTACAGGGCCTCGGATATGAGTCCTGTATTGTTATTTTTCGTCACTAACTCCCCGAGCTGGGAGTGGGTAACTTACGCGCCTGCTGCCTTCCTTAGATGTGGTAGCCGTTTCTCAGGCTCCCTCTATGGAATCGAACCCTGATTCCCCGTTACCCGTTGCAACCATGGTACTCCTAGATACTACCATCAAAAGTTGATAGGGCAGACATTTGAAAGATCTGTCGTCGGTACAAGACCATACGATCTGCATGTTATCTAGAGTTCAACTAGTATAACTACTGGCAGGATCAACCAGAATAATGTTTTTATAATTTGTATGCACAAAATATACATACATATATACAAAATGTATTTACATGACAACTTAATATATTTTTGAATAAAAAATATACTATAGATATTAATGTAAAATATAAACGAATATGGCCATTGTTACATAGCATTTCATGTTCGTTAATTTATGTTTCACATTATTTTAAAAATTCACTACATATTATATCTATATGAAATATATAATTTGTTCAAAAATATCTTTATGGGTACACTTACCTAATATATATTTTATCACACATTGTTTAATACCAAAATGGAATAAACACTTTAATTTTGATGACAAACTTGATCATTTATTTATATGTATAAATTATAAATGTATAAAATACATACATAATTAAGCGATAAAAATATATTAAGTAAAACAAGTCACATACTAAATTACATAGTATGTAAAATGTTCAAGTTTCATTTATGACAAATATTTAAATAATTACAAAAATTTTAGAACAAAATTTTTTTCCAACGTACCAATCATCCATACATCAGTATGAAACGAATTTCCATTGGATGCAATGTTAACTTTTACGATAAAAGAAAACCAATTTGTTTACATGATGTAGTAACAATAAAATTATTACAAACAACACATCTTGGCTTTAAGTTTCACAATTATCTTTTTCTTAATATCGTAGCCAAATGTTATACAACATAACAAATAACGATATAATAACTCAAAAACGAGTATATGACATACTTTTAAAATTATATGCTTTCAGCATATAATGTGTTGAGCACACACTGCTCACCATGAATAGTTTTTTTGACACTTATTCCATAGTGGTGACATTTTTTCCAAATGCTACCATTCACCTTAACATTTTCATGTACCAATTTATGATACATTTATATAACTTCATTATTCTTTTTATACCCTTGCAGAGGGTATTATAATTTTGTCGTGAAATGTGTAACGCATAGAAGGAGACATCTCCGACCCCATAAAGTATATATATTCTTGATCAGCATCAACAGCCGAGTCGATATAGCCATGTCCGTCTGTCCGTCTGTCCGTCTGTCTGTTTCTATGCGAACTAGTCTCTCAGTTTTAAAGCTATCTTAATGAAACTTTGCAGAAGTCCCTTTTTCTGTTGCACGCAGCACATATGTCAAAACCAGCTGGATCGGACCACTATAGCATATAGCTGCCATAGGAACGATCGGTCGAAAATTAAGTTTTTGTATAAAAAAACATTTTGTTTTTCCAGATTTCTTGACCAAACTCGGCATTTATTAGTTTTACTATGCTCCTCATATATATGCAGAATCCTATAAAGATCGGACCACTATATCATATAGCTGCCATAGGAACGATCGGTCGAAATTGTAGTTCTTGTATGAAAAAACATTTTGTTTTTCAAGATATCTTGACCAAACTCGGCATTTATTAGTTTTACTATGCTCCTCATATATATGCAAAATCCTATTAAGATCGGACCACTATATCATATAGCTGCCATAGGAACGATCGGTCGAAAATTTAGTTCTTGTATGAAAAAAAATTTTGTTTATCAAAATATCTTGACCAAACTCGGCATTTTTTAGTTTTACTAAGCTCCTCATATATATCCAAAATCCTATTAAGATCAGACCACTATATTATATAGCTGCCATAGGAAAGATCGGTCGAAAATTAAGTTTTTGTATGAAGAAACATTTTGTTTTTCAAGATATCTTGACCAAACTCGGTATTTATTAGTATTACTATACTCCTCATATACAGGCGAAATCCTATTAAGATCGGACCACTATATCATATAGCTGCCATAGGAACGATCTGTCGAAATGTAGGATCTTATATGAAAAACATTTTGTTTTTCAAGATATCTTGACCAAACTCGGCATTTATTAGTTTTACTATGCTCCTCATATATATACAAAATCCTATTAAGATCGGACCACTATATCATAATATTAAGTTTTTGTATGGAGCATTTTTTGTTTTTCATGATTTTTCGATTAAACACGGCATTTAAAGATTATGTATTATATATTATTATTACTATGCTCCCTTCATTTTTGCAAAATCTTATTTACATCGGTTTTTGATTAAAAGCCCTTTTTTTGTTTATCAATATACCTTGACCAAACTCGGCCTTAACCATTTTCTCGGCATTAAAAGGTTGGGTCTGCAAGGGTGTTAGATCTTCGGCATGCCGAAGATAGCCCTTCTTTCTCGTTTTATTTTAACATAATTGACTTATGCCGGCAAGGCAAAACTCCACAGTCATATGAATTTATCATATATAAAATTTTTCATATGACATGCCTTGCGCGAGACCACTCCCTATATAGGTTTTTTGACACATCTTCCATAATGGCTACATTTTTTCCAAACGTTACCATACACCTCAACTTTTTCATGTTCTATTTTAATAATAAATTATATCATATTATATGCTGAAAGCATATAATTTTAAAAGTATGTCATATACTCGTTTTTTGAGTTATTATATCGTTATTTGTTATGTTGTATAACATTTGGCTACGATATTAAGAAAAAGATAATTGTGAAACTTAAAGCCAAGATGTGTTGTTTGTAATAATTTTATTGTTACTACATCATGTAAACAAATTGGTTTTCTTTTATCGTAAAAGTTAACATTGCATCCAATGGAAATTCGTTTCATACTGATGTATGGATGATTGGTACGTTGGAAAAAAAAATTTTGTTCTAAAATTTTTGTAATTATTTAAATATTTGTCATAAATGAAACTTGAACATTTTACATACTATGTAATTTAGTATGTGACTTGTTTTACTTAATATATTTTTATCGCTTAATTATGTATGTATTTTATACATTTATAATTTATACATATAAATAAATGATCAAGTTTGTCATCAAAATTAAAGTGTTTATTCCATTTTGGTATTAAACAATGTGTGATAAAATATATATTAGGTAAGTGTACCCATAAAGATATTTTTGAACAAATTATATATTTCATATAGATATAATATGTAGTGAATTTTTAAAATAATGTGAAACATAAATTAACGAACATGAAATGCTATGTAACAATGGCCATATTCGTTTATATTTTACATTAATATCTATAGTATATTTTTTATTCAAAAATATATTAAGTTGTCATGTAAATACATTTTGTATATATGTATGTATATTTTGTACATACAAATTATAAAAACATTATTCTGGTTGATCCTGCCAGTAGTTATACTAGTTGAACTCTAGATAACATGCAGATCGTATGGTCTTGTACCGACGACAGATCTTTCAAATGTCTGCCCTATCAACTTTTGATGGTAGTATCTAGGAGTACCATGGTTGCAACGGGTAACGGGGAATCAGGGTTCGATTCCATAGAGGGAGCCTGAGAAACGGCTACCACATCTAAGGAAGGCAGCAGGCGCGTAAGTTACCCACTCCCAGCTCGGGGAGTTAGTGACGAAAAATAACAATACAGGACTCATATCCGAGGCCCTGTAATTGGAATGAGTACACTTTAAATCCTTTAACAAGGACCTATTGGAGGGCAAGTCTGGTGCCAGCAGCCGCGGTAATTCCAGCTCCAATAGCGGGTATTAAAGTTGTTGCGGTTAAAACGTTCGTAGTTGAACTTGTGCTTCATACGGGTGGTACAACTTACAATTGTAGTTAGTACTATACCTTTATGTATGTAAGCGTATTACCGGTGGAGTTCTTATATTTAATTAAATACTTGTATCTGTTTATATATTCCTCCTATTTAAAAACCTGCATTAGAGCTTTTCATCGAGTGTTATTGTGTGCCGGTACAATTACTTTGAACAAATTAGAGTGCTTAAAGCAGGCTTCAAATGCCTGAATATTCGGTGCATGGGATAATGAAATAAGACCTCTGTTCTGCTTTCATTGGTTTTCAGATCAAGAGGTAATGATTAATAGAAGCAGTTTGGGGGCATTAGTATTACGACACTAGAGGTGAAATTCTTGGACCGTCGTAAGACTAACTTAAGCGAAAGCATTTACCAAGGAACTTTTCATTGATCAAGAACGAAAGTTAGAGGTTCCAAGGCGATCAGATACCGCCCTAGTTCTAACCATAAACGATGCTAGCTAGCAATTGGGTGTAGCTACTTTTATGGCTCTCTCAGTCGCTTCCCGGGAAACCAAAGCTTTTGGGCTCCGGGGGAAGTATGGTTGCAAAGCTGAAACTTAAAGGAATTGACGGAAGACACCACCAGGAGTGGACCCTGCGGCTTAATTTGACTCAACACGGGAAAACTTACCAGGTCCGAACATAAGTGTGTAAGACAGATTGATAGCTCTTTCTCGAATCAATGGGTGGTGGTGCATGGCCTTTCTTAGTTCGTGGAGTGATTTGTCTGGTTAATTCCGATAACGAACGAGACTCAAATATATTAAATAGATATCTTAAGGATTATGGTGTTGTAGCTTATATAGCCTTCATTCATAGTGGCAGTAAAATGTTTATTGTGTTTGAATGTGGGTATATAAGTGGAGCCGTACCTGTTGGTTTGTCCCATTATAAGGACACAAGCTTCTTAAATGGACAAATTGCGTCTAGCAAAATTGAGATTGAGCAATAACAGGTCTGTGATGCCCTTAGATGTCCTGGGCTGCACGCGCGCTACAATGAAAGTATCAACGTGTATTTCCTAGACCGAGAGGTCCGGGTAAACCGCTGAACCACTTTCATGCTTCGGATTGTGAACTGAAACTGTTCACATGAACTTGGAATTCCCAGTAAGTGTGAGTCATTAACTCGCATTGATTATGTCCCTGCCCTTTGTACACACCGCCCGTCGCTACTACCGATTGAATTATTTAGTGAGGTCTCCGAACGTGATCACTGTGACGCCTTGTGTGTTGCGGTTGTTTCGCAAAAGTTGACCGAACTTGATTATTTAGAGGAAGTAAATGTCGTAACAAGGTTTCCGTAGTTTCCAATCATATATAAATATAAACAACAACCTAAATTTAAAGTGTTGTACCTGTTTTCAGGTTAATGCTTTGCATATTTCTTTAAAAATATTTAATTCTTGTATCTATATAAAAATTGTTTTCATGTATACCATATTTTTAAAGAATATGTAAAACTAAGACATTTCGCAACACTCTTTAGGTATAAAAAAATTTATTGAAGGAATTGATATATGCTAGTAAAATGGTGTATTTTTGATTTCTTTCAATAAAAATATTTGTGACGTAATGAAATAAACAAAAATAAAATAATCACTCTAAGCGGTGGATCACTCGGCTCATGGGTCTATGAAGAACGCAGCAAACTGTGCGTCATCGTGTGAACTGCAGGACACATGAACATCGACATTTTGAACGCATATCGCAGTCCATGCTGTTTGGTACTTTAATTAATTTTATAGTGCTGCTTGGACTACATATGGTTGAGGGTTGTAAGACTTTGCTAATTAAGTTGTTTAAAATTTTTCGAAGTTTTAAGCATATGGTATATTATTGGATAGATTATGTGTGTCCCTGATATGCATGAAATATTCATAATATTAATTTCTATATGGATGTACTACTCATTGTATATTTTGTATGAGAAAACTGAAGAATTATATTTTCTTTTTTCAAATCAAATAATACTGAGGAATGTCTAGCATAAAAGACAAATACATTTTTCCTTCATCTAGAAGGAATTGCCTCTTATTAATGATGTGATTAAGGAATTGTTGTAAAATTTATGGAACTTCAGAACAAAAGTATTATCCATTATATTGAACAATAAATGATGTTCAATTAACATTGTTTTATACAACCTCAACTCATATGGGACTACCCCCTGAATTTAAGCATATTAATTAGGGAAGGAAAAGAAACTTACAAGGATATTCTTAGTAGCGGCGAGCGAAAAGAAATCAGTTCAGCACTAAGTCACTTTGTCTATATGGCAAATGTGAGATGCAGTGTACGGAACCTCAATATTCTAGTATGAGAAGTTAACGATTTAAGTCCTTCTTAAATGAGGCCATTTACCCATAGAGGGTGCCAGGCCCGTATAGCGTTAATGATTACTAGATGGTGTTTCCAAAGAGTCGTGTTGTTTGATAGTGCAGCACTAAGTGGGTGGTAAACTCCATCTTAAACTAAATATAACCATGAGACCAATAATAAACAAGTACAGTGAGGGAAAGTTGAAAGGAACTCTGAATAGAGAGATGGAGAGATACATGTACATGAAACTGCTTTGAGGTTAAGCCCGATGAACCTGAATATCCGTTATCGAAAATTCATCATTAGAATTCTAATATTTTAAACAATATTATAATAATAGTGTGCAGTTTTTGCATATAAGGACATTGTAATCTATTAGCATAAATATTCATTATAAAATTATGTCTAATTGTTTATTTGAATTATATGCTTGCATTTAAACATAAAATAAAAGACATAAATTTGATAAAGTGCTGATAGATTTATATGATTACAGTGCGTTAATTTCTCGGAATTATAATATTATATAATGGCATAATTATCATTGGTATTTGTGTTTATTATAAGCACTTGTATGATTAACAATGCGAAAGATTCGGGACCCGTCTTGAAACACGGACCAAGGAGTCTAACATATGTGCAAGTTATTGGGAAAACCTAATAGCGTAATTAACTTGACTATTAATGGGATTAGTTTTTAAACTATTCATAATTAATTAACGCAATCCCGGGGCGCTCTATATAGTTATGTATAATAATATTTATATTATTTATGCCTCTAACTGGAACTTACCTTGAGCATATATGCTGTGACCCGAAAGATGGTGAACTATACTTGATCAGGTTGAAATCAGGGGAAACCCTGATGGAAGACCGAAACAGTTCTGACTTACAAATCGATTGTCAGAATTGAGTATAGGGGCGGAAGACCAATCGAACCATCTAGTAGCTGGTTCCTTCCGAAGTTTCCCTCAGGATAGCTGGTGCATTTAACTGTTGTATAAAATAATCTTATCTGGTAAAGCGAATGATTAGAGGCCTTAGGGTTGAAACGATCTTAGCCTATTCTCAAACTTTAAATGGGTAAGAACCTTAACTTTCTTGATATGAAGTTTAAGGTTATGATATAATGTGCCCAGTGGGCCACTTTTGGTAAGTAGAACTTGGGCTGTGGGATGAACCAAACGTAATGTTACGGTGCCCAAATTAACAACTCATACAGAAACCATGAAAGGCGTTGGTTGCTTAAAACAGCAGGACGGTGATCATGGAAGCCGAAATCCGCTAAGGAGTGTGTAACAACTCACCTGCCGAAGCAACTAGCCCTTAAAATGGATGGCGCTTAAGTTGCTAAAGTAGATGGTTGATATTACTTGTAATATAAATTTTGAAACTTTTGTGAGTAGGAAGGTACAATGGTGTGCCTGCATGGAGCCGCTATTGGTACAGATCTTGGTGGTTGTAGCAAATAATCGAATGAGACCTTTGTTGTTGATCACGAGTTATTCCGTCATAAGTTCAAGGCGAAAGCCGACAATTTTCAAGTAAAGAAAAATCTAAATATATTTGTCATCTAACCGATTTTTTTACACTTGAATAATTTTGAACGAAAGGGAATACGGTTCCAATTCCGTTACCTGTTGAGTATCCGTTTGTTATTAAGTATGGGCCTCGTGCTCATCAGCTCATCAACAGGAACGACCATAAAGAAGCCGTCTTATAGCCGTTTTATAGCCGTACTACCATGGAAGTCTTTCCCAGAGATATATGGTAGATGGGCTAGAAGAGCATGACATATACTGTTGTGTCGATATTTTCTCCTCGGACCTTGAAAATTTATGGTGGGAACACGCAAACTTCTTAACAGGCCGTACCAATATCCGCAGCTGGTCTCCAAGGTGAAGAGTCTCTACTCGATAGAATAATGTATGTAAGGGAAGTCGGCAAATTAGATCCGTAACTTCGGGGTAAGGATTGGCTCTGAAGATTGAGATAGTCGGGCTTGATTGGGAAACAATAACATGGTTTATGAGCTCGTTCTGGGTAAATAAAGTTTCTATCATTTATGGTAGTTTCTTGTTCCCCGGATAGTTTAGTTACGTAGCCAATTGTGGAACTTTCTTGCTAAAATTTTTAAGAATACTAGTTGGGCAACCAATTAGTTCTTTTAAATTTTAACGATTATCAATTAACAATCAATTCAGAACTGGCACGGACTTGGGGAATCCGACTGTCTAATTGAAACAAAGCATTGGGATGGCCCTAGCGGGTGTTGACACAATGTGATTTCTGCCCAGTGCTCTGAATGTCAAAGTGAAGTGATAAAAAAAAAAAATAGCCAAATGCCTCGTCATCTAATTAGTGACGCGCATGAATGGATTAACGAGATCCCTACTGTCCCTATCAGTCCCATGTGGTTCAGTAAGGTATCCCGACATTCGTCTGGATATTCGAACCACACACGGGGTGAGATGCTAGCCGAGTGGGCCGTGTCCCAGGATGTTTGGGTCGTTAACGGCCCAGTGAGGGGTACACGTTTGCGGGTCCGATGGGTCAGAGTGACATTGATGTTACTTTAGTGAATGCGGTGGCAATGAGTATGTATGCTTTTCATTGGTGTGTACTAGGTGGGCTTTGTGTGAGTGACCACAATCCGATTGAGATTGTTGTCTCACACATAATTACTAGGAATGTAAGTGTTGGGGGTAATCGCTGGTGCACTTGTAGTGTGAATTGGTCTCTTCATGGGCTCATTGTGCAGGAGGCGGCAACGCAAGTTCCGCTTAATGGATTTAATGGATTGAATGTGGATGATCAGGTCGTATGTGTGAATAGGTGGATAACCGATGCGAATGATCGCATGTTTGAGAGGTACCGTAAGGTCAATCTCAAGCATGTGAAGTGGTGGACGAATGAGTTGAGCACTAAGTGGCGGATGGTCCGGTCTCTTCGGAAGCGATTCCAAAGGGCCAGAGCTACCAATGCGGTTGGTGCAGCCCAACTTAGGATTGATTATAGTCGGTGTATGAATGAGTACAAGCAAATGCTTGTAAAGGTGAAAGAAGATGAGTGGCGCTCTTTCCTGGAGCGCAATAAGGACGACCCCTGGGGTCGTGCTTATAAAGTAGTTCGAGGTAGAGGCAGGGAAACGGATGTGAGTAGCCTCCGTGTTGGTGACGTTCAGTTAACGGCATGGAGGGATTGTATGAATGTCTTGTTGAATGAGTTCTTCCCCAGAGCGGATCACCAGGACTCACCACCTAGTGTGGTTAGTCCGGTTGATCCGCTTCTGGATAGTGAGTTGGAGGTGGCTTTCTCGAGGTTAAGGTCGAGGAAGTCCCCTGGTATGGATGGATTCACTGGAGAAATGTGTAAAAGTGTCTGGAAGTCAATTCCAGAATATATGAAAGCGATATATGCGAAGTGTCTGAATGAGGGTTATTTCCCCAGTGAATGGAAGTGTGCAAGAGTGATAGTGCTCCTGAAGTCGCCCGACAGGATCAGGAGCAACCCTAGATCTTTTCGGGGCATCAGTCTTCTTCCGGTTCTTGGAAAAGTTCTGGAAAGGATTATGGTAGAAAGGCTTCAGGAGAGAATGAGTGATCAAATGTCTGATAGGCAATTTGGTTTTAGGCAGGGCAGATGTGTTGAGGTTGCGTGGAGGTATGTTAGTGACTCTGTTGAGGCTAGCAACTCCACGTATGTCTTGGGCATCTTTGTTGATTTTAAAGGTGCAATCGACTACTTGAGTTGGGCGAGTGTATTGAGAAGGTTGGATGAATGTGGATGCCGAGAATTAGCTCTCTGGAAGAGCTATTTCTCTGGCAGACGTGCGTGTGCTGTAGGTCGGTGTGAATGTGTGAGCGTAGATGTGGTTCGTGGCTGTCCGCAGGGATCTATCTGTGTTCCATTCATTTGGAACCTCATGATGGACCCCTTGCTGGGGCAGCTCGAGCAGATGTGTAAGTGTTGTGCGTATGCGGACGATCTGCTCGTCTTAATTGAGGGTCGGTCGCGTCTTGAGATCGAGACGAATGCGGGTATGTACGTGCGCACTGTGTATGAGTGGGATGAAAGTGTTGGGGTCAGTATTGCAATGGACAAGACAGTGTCAATGCTGCTCAAGGGCAGATTGGCAGCTAGTCGACCACACATTGTCAGACTGAACGGAGTGAATGTGAGGTATGCGACTGAGGTGAAAAACCTCGGCATAACCTTCGGCGAGAGGATGTGTTTCACGCCACATATCGCTGGTCTCAAGGCCCGGCTACTTGGTTTGGTGGGGCAAGTGCGTCGTATTTTGAGGACTGACTGGGGCCTAAGCAGACGTGCTGTCCGAACCATTTATGAGGGCCTGTTTGCTGCATGTGCAGCATATAGATCTTCTGTAGGGTGAAAGGCGGTCACGACTGTGATTGGCAGAAAGAAAGTGCTGGCTTGCCAGAGAGTGATTCTGTTAGGTTGTTTGCCTGTGTGCCGCACTGTCTCCACGGAGGCAATGCAGGTACTGTTAGGTGTAGCCCCTCTTGACTTGGAGATCAGGCGTCGAGCCTTGATGTACAGGATCAAGAGGCGATTGCCATTGCTGCAGAATGATTGGCTAGCGGATGGGGATGTGGAGAGTTTAGGGCTTAGCGAGTGCAAGAGATTGGTGAAAGAGTGTGTTCTGTCTGACTGGCAAGTCAGGTGGGACACAAGTGTGAATGGGCGTGTAACTCATCGGTTTATACGGGAGGTTACATTTGCCGGCAGCCGACCAAACTTTGGGTTCTGCATGAGTCTTGGATTCCTGTTGACTGGTCATGGTTCCCTCAATGCATTTTTGCATGCGAGGAGCCTTTGTGACAGTCCAGAATGCCGTTGTGGCTCGGCTGCAGAGACATGGGAGCATGTTCTCTGTGAGTGCACAAGGTATGCAGATCTTCGAGATCTGAGGGGGATGAGCATATGTGAGGTTAGTGGCGGGTTTGACGTAAGTCAATCACTCTCCACTAGTGATAGGATTAGAGGAATAAGTGAGTTTGGTAGAGCTGCATTTTCCAGACGACGTTTGCAATTGCAGGAAGGAATTGTATGAATGATGATGGATGGTAGATGTGCAAATGTGGGGTACGAATGGTGGGGTACGAACGTGGGGGGTGTGTTTGAATGGATTGTTGAACATTGTGTTGTCCGGGGCTACCAGCATCATGAAGCTAAAACTGGAAGTATCCTTTTAGGGTACGAGTTCTGACCAGAGGATTGATCTGGGACCACGGGCGTTAGGGAACACAGAGGCGGTCTCGGCTCTCTGCTCTCTCCGCCATAGTCTTTTGGGACTTGTTGGGGGACACCAGCTGGCCGCCTAGCGGTTTGATCTATGATCAACTTGTAAATGCCGTCGTTTGCGGAAGAGGCAGGAATAAGCCTCGCTCCTCACAGTGAGAAAGCCATGCCATGAACATGGTGTATACTGTTCCACCTGTCGATTGCAGTTTTACATCAATCGCGTTCTATTCCCTGCAGCAGTGTTTTAATCGTTTTTGGGGCCACCAACCCTTTACTGTTTTGGAGTTTAAATTGGAAGTACCCTTCTGGTACGAGGCCCGACCAGAGGCTTTTAATCTGGTACCACGGGTAATCAGGAGCCCACGGAACTTGTTCCGTCCTGGTTAGTTGGTGCGGCCCTTCGGGGAGTATCGTGGTGGTTGTGGTTTAACACCCAAATGCGGGTAGAGCATCGCTCGACGTGGAGTTGCGTTATACAACCGGGTTCCGTGATCCAGAGATCGGAAGAGGCTTAGAGGGGCCTCGTGCCAAACCAAGGTAGAAGTCACAACCAAACAGACGTGTCTTTAATTGGTACCTGCGCAACATGTTCGAGGGGGCGGTGATTGACGCTTAAATGAATCCTATACTAGGAACCGTGAGATTAAGCCATCGTGGCAGGTGCTCACGTTAAGCCCACAGACTTTCATGTCCCTATCAGTTTGTTCCAGACGTTCGTCGCGAGCAGACGTGTCGCGGTGTTGTTTTTGTTTCAAGCGTAAGATAAAGTGCAGGTGTTCACTTTGGCGTACACAAAGCAATAAATCATAGCGGTAAACATTACGGTAAAAAGCAATAAAACTGCTTGTGCCAAAGCCGAGTTGCAAAGCAGTGATCAATAAGTTCACTGCTTGTCAAGCAGTTTAAATACAGTGCAAAGCAGCGGGAAAACAGTGCAAAGCAGTGCGGTTCTGAACTTGGATAGCCCCCGCCCTGCGTACCCGTCGAACCGAAGAGGCAGGCGCTGGAAAGCGCAGATGAGTTCGTCAGGCCCGCCACTAGGGCTGCTGCAAAAAGAACCGCTGCTGCTGCCGCCGCAGATGAAGATGTCGGAGCCGCTGCCGCCCCTATCATCGCGCAGGCCCCAGCATGGAAGATAGTGGCCGAGGGGACAGGGGCGATCATCGCGGAGCTCTCTGCTGCTGACTCTGAGCTGTCGACGTCGCTGGCGGTGCGAAACGCTTTGCTTGAGAAGCTCTCTAGCATACTGCCCGAAGCGCAGCTCGCCGCCCCCACCCCAGCTGCTGCCAACCACGTTGCCCACCATGCTGCCCGTACCGCTGTCCCCGTCCCAGGAGTGCCGATCGCAGCCCCACGAATCAACAAGCCAGTTGAGACGTGGTCCGCGGTGGTCACGAGTCGGGACCCGAGCGAGTCCGGTAAAGCCATTGCCAGGCGGATCATGGAGGAGGTCGCACCCAGCCTTGGAGTGCGTGTCCATGAGGTGCGCGAGCTCAAGCGAGGCGGTGCTGTTATTCGCACACCGTCGAAGGGCGAGATAAGCAAAGTGGTGGCAAACAGCAAGTTTGCGGAGGTTGGACTCAACCTCCAGCCGAATAAGGGGCTGAAGCCGAAGGTTACGGTGTACGACGTGGACACGACGATCCTGCCCGAGGTGTTTATGGAGTAGCTGTACCTCAATAATTTCAAGGAGGAGATGACAGCAGCGGCGTTTAACAAGGCGGTACACCTTGAGTCGAAGCCGTGGTCCGTCACTGATGGCGCCAGTCTTAATTTGATGCTAGAAGTTGACGAGAGGGCCCTGGCGACTTTTGAAAAGACCGGACGGGTCTACATAAAGTGGTTTTCGTACCGATGCCGGTCCCTCGTCCGCACCTATGCTTGCCATAGGTGTGTCGGGTTCGACCACAAGGTGTCTGAGTGCCGCCTAAAACAGGACGTATGCCGACAGTGTGGACAAATGTGGACCGGGGCATTATATGCTTTCGGGGTCTTGCCCGATTCATGGCGCAGTGTTGGCGAGTGTGCAAGCTAAACATTAATGTTTAGCTTCATCCAAGCCAACTGTGGCCGCGGCCGCGCTGCGTGCATCGATATCGGTGTACGTATGCGTGACCACGGCCACTCCTTTGCGCTGCTGCAGGACCCACATGTGGACGTCGGTGGAAGGATGACGGGCTTCCCAGCCGGGATGCGCGTTTTCGGAAGCCACACTGTCGAGGACCGGAAAAGGAGCGCTGCTGTCATCATCGACGACCCAGATGCCATCTGCCTACCAGTGGAGTCGCTGACCACCGAGGCTGGAGTATGTGTGAGGGTCACAGGTAAACATGGCACAGTTTACTTGACCTCCATATACTGCCATGCCCATGCTGACTTGACGAGGATACTAAGCTATAAGGATGCCATACTGCTACTGGCGAGCAGTACACCGGACATTTTTAGCCTGGACGCAAACGCTGTGTCTCCCTTGTGGTTCAGAAAACGGCACGAATTCTTTCGTGGCCAGCTGAACCACAGAAGAGGCGAACAGCTAGATGAGTGGATACTCGGAAGTCGTGCCAACGTGCTAAATCAAGTCAGGGAGGTGTACACGTTCGATAATCGAAGAGGACAGAGCGATATCGACGTAACAATCATCAACGAAGCAGCGTCTACGTGGGCCACGTATGACTGGAGTGTGGACGAGTGGGATTTGAGCGACCACAACATAATAACTGTTGTGATCTCGCCATCCCCAGCAAATGCAGCTATGCTCCTGTGCCGTCCTGGAAGCTTGCTAATGCTAATTGGCGATTGTTCGACTCGGAGCTGGTAGAGGAAATCGAGGAGCACCTTTCCCAGGAGGACATTAGGATGTTGCCACTGGTTTCCGCGGTGTCTGCCCTACGCCTTGCCGTACAGTCTGTGTGCGAAAGAGTGTTATGCCGCAGACCGTCGAGAGCCCAGGGAAAAGTTACATGGTGGACTGCCGAACTGAGTACCAAACGCCGTGAGGTCAGGAGACTGAGGCGGAGGCTCCAGGATGCACGGCGCAGAGGCTACGAATCTGCGCAGTTTCTTGCAGCTCATCTGCGGACAGCTGTCCGCGAGTTCAAGACCCTCATCCTGAAGACGAAGGAGGAAAACTGGCGACGCTTCGTTGGAGACCACAGAGATGATCCGTGGGGGCACGTCTACCGGATATGCCGGGGACGAAAGCGGTCCACCGATTTGAGATGCATTCGTTCGGATGACGGGCTGGTAGTAACATGGCACGACTGCGCGAGTGTCCTCCTCCACAACTTTTTCCCAGTTGCGGAGTCGAGTGAAGACATCGTCATTCCGGACGAAACTGCTCCAGCGCTCGAAGCTTTCGACTGGCAGCACGTGAATTATATATGTTTGAGATGTATACCAATAAATAATACAACACTCGAATTTAACTTTTAATTTTGCGTTTATTCGTACTGGTTACATCTGTGGTTTTCTTACAACTGAATTATAATTCTAAGACAAAAGAGTACAAAGGCTCAGTTGGCGATTTGGGGCTATTGTTTATAGAGAGCGCCAAGCAGAAAAGCTGCAGAGAGCAACTGAGGCTTTGTTTTATGTTTACATTAATGCATCGGAGCGGCATAGCCACTTATGGTTATTTGTTTACAATATGAGCCTTTAGCAGAAATGCTGCGAGGCTCTGGGCTGATCGATTAGGAATTGTTTATATAAAGTGGTCACCATCAGTGAAGCTGTTGTGGCGACTTAACCGAATTAAAAATGGAATCTATTTCAAAAGAAGTTGCGTCGTATTTATGTGTCAAAATATTTTATAACACTTCGATCTTTCAGAGTTGGATTGTGTTTACATTAAATTGGATTTCAGTCCTGGATTTGAACTCGACATTATATTGGTGTGAATGGAGTGGTGACGTCAAGGGCGTAACTCTTCCCCTGTTAGAATATGAATTCTGCCGAATTCTTTTAATGTTAATGTTAATATTTTTTTCTTTAAGTATAAATATATAAAAATGATTACAGTTACAAAGGTTAATAAAAATATATTGAATAACCCATATGTTAATCTTTTTTCGTATTTTATCTCTGTTATTTCTTTGAGATTTTCAAAATGTTTTATCGACAAATGATCAAAATTTATTGTGTTTTTGTGTGTTTTTTCCAACTTGTGATATTATTAAATATGAAATTGCAATTGTTATACAGCTTTTACTTGATTTTAATTCTTTAAATATTGAGTTTTGTTTGTTTTCTATTTCTTTTACTTGATTTTAATTCTTTAAATATTGAGTTTTGTTTGTTTTCTATTTCTACTACAAATGTATTTTCTTGGTCGATTTGTATAAATTCAGTATTAGGTATGGGAATTAATAACTTAATATTAGTTTTTATATATGTTTTTGGTAATTTAATTGCCATTATAATAGTATTGTTCTTATAACTTAATACACCCATTCTTATTAATTTTAACTTGTAAAAATCAATGTTAAATTTATTGTTTTCGTCTGTTGACAATATTCCTGGCATAAAAATGTTATTTTAAGCTGAAGCTATATTTTCCTGAATATAATTTATTTTGTATTCAATATTTTTTAATTTCTGCATCTGGTCATTGTATAACAATTTCATTACAATATTTCTATTTTGTTCATTTACATTTTCCATAGTGTCATTTATAATGAGTCTGTCATGCATTATTGTGTCCGCTAAGATATGAATGGTATCGTTAAAGTGTGAATTTATATAAATTTGTTGATTCATATTTTTAATTAAATAGTGATTGTTGGTATCTATAATACGCAAATGTTCTAAAATATCCGTTCTGTCCTCTTCGTCCATGAGTCCGAAAAGCCATTTATATACTGTTCCTGCTGTGTTTATGAGCCCTCGTTTCATTCTATTGTTGGGACTTATCGATCTAATTTTTGCTTTTATTGTATCTAATCTTTCATCTAATAGTACTTTTTTATCTGTGATATTTATATGTTTTATATTGTTTTCAACTTTATTAACTATATAAGTGATTTCATCAATGTTTATAATATGTAAAATAATAATTGTTGCATTAACTATTTCCGTTGGATATATTTGCACTGGAACATATCCTGGTTTTTTTCTGAATTGGCATAATATGCAATCTTGTGTCTATTAAAGTCAATGTTGTTAGTATACAACATATGAAAAATGGGATCTGTAACGAAGTATTTTTATTTTTATTTTATACTCAGTATTTTTGGCTTATGGCAATGGCTAGAATAATAAGTAAAAATTTGTACTGTGCATTGCTATTTGGTATTGGGTTAGTTTCAAGCTAGTAGATGGGGAATGTATGTTCTGGCACAGGAAGTGACGTCACCGTGGTGGGGAATGTATGTTCTGGCACAGTAAGTGGCGTCACGTTTGTTTACATTTATTATCAGGGTCAAGTGTTTTTACGCAGGGGAAAGGAGTGGCGGGGGGCGGGGGGTGTTAAGGATCAAGTGGTTTTATACAAGGGGGCTGCTATGTTTATATTTTTGTGCGCTCGCGTAAGGGGACGCTCAGACGCTCTTTGGAACGGGGGAGCGGGGGGTGCTATGTTTATATTTTTGTGTGCGCGCGTAAGTGGACGCTCAGATATATATATGTCTCTATATGTCTCTTAGTTTTTATAAAAGATTCAGTCGTAAACCAAACGTCTATTGTGTTAATAACATAATTAATAGCCTTCCGATTGAATTGCATTTACCGGGCTATCAATTTTGTGGACCAGGTACGATACTCAAAGAACGCCTATAGCGTGGTGATAAAGGCATTAATCCATTAGACACAGCTTGCAGGGAGCACGATATAGCATATTCAGAAAACAAAGAATTAGCTAAACGGCACATAGCTGATGTAAATTTAGCCGATAAGGCTTGGGAGAGAGTCAAAGCGTCTAATAGCAGCATAGGAGAAAAGGTTGCCGCATATTTCGTTACGAACAATGAAAACAAAAAAAAAATTTGGTATGGGTATCACTAGAAGAAATGAAAAACAGAGAAGCAATAAGAAAAAGGGATCAAGTTGTAAAAAAAGGAAAACGTTTATGCAGGTGGTTAAAGCAGCTGATAAGCTATTGAAAAGGGAAAAACCCCTTGATGCTGAGAGGGCAATTCAAAAAGCTCGGAAAGCTATATACAAATCAATTGGTTCAAAAAAAAAACAATGAAATATCAATTCCTCGAGTGATTAGCGTTCCCAAATTTGGTGGTTTCTTACCGCTAATACCCATCTTAACAGCCCTAGGAGCACTTGGTGGACTAACATCGGGTGGCGCATCTATTGCAAAAACAATCACAAACGCTACGGAGAAAGAAGGGCTATCTTCGGCATGCCGAAGATCTATTACCCTTGCAGACCCAACCTTTTAATGCCGAGAAAATGGTTAAGGCCGAGTTTGGTCAAGGTATATTGATAAACAAAAAAAAAGGCTTTTAATCAAAAACCGATGTAAATAAGATTTTGCAAAAATGAAGGCAGCATAGTGAAATCTTTAAATGCCGTGTTTAATCGAAAAATCATGAAAAACAAACAATTTTCCATACAAAAACTTAATAATATGATATAGTGGTCCGATCTTAATAGGATTTTGTATATATATGAGGAGCATAGTAAAACTAATAAATGCCGAGTTTGGTCAAGATATCTTGAAAAACAAAATGTTTTTCATACAAGATCCTACTTTTCGACAGATCGTTCCTATGGCAGCTATATGATATAGTGGTCCGATCTTAATAGGATTTCGCCTGTATATGAGGAGCATAGTAAAACTAATAAATGCCGAGTTTGGTTAAGATATCTTGAAAGTCAAAATGTTTTTTTATACAAAAACTTAATTTTCGACCGATCGTTCCTATGGCAGCTATATGCTATAGTGGTCCGATCCAGCTGGTTTTGACATATGTGCTGCGTGCAACAGAAAAGGGGACTTCTGCAAAGTTTCATTAAGATAGCTTTAAAACTGAGAGACTAGTTCGCATAGAAACAGACAGACGGACAGACGGACATGGCTATATCGACTCGGCTGTTGATGCTGATCAAGAATATATATACTTTATGGGGTCGGAGACGACAAAATTATAATACCCTCTGCAAGGGTATAAAAATGCCAGACAACAATTAGAGGAAAATAAACGACATAACCGCTCAATGGAACCTATTGCGTTAGGCAAGGGATTTTATCTAAAACCATATCGAAAGGGCTACAGAATAACAACTGATCATTCTGCTTCTAAGTCAGCCACCCAATAAACCTCTCTCAAATATCGATATTTCAGAGGTGTGTATATGAGAGATTCTCTTCCCAAAAATAAGTGGAAAAATGAGCGTGGTATTATAAATTTAGACTCATCGGCTGGAGGTGGAACAGACTGGGTAGCTTATATTAAAAATGGAAGAGAGAATGAATATTTTGATAGTTTTGGAAATTTACAACCTCCCCAAAAAGTTATTGATTATTTAGGAAAACATTAAATACAACTATAATCGGGTTCAACATTTCAACAGCTATAACTGTGGACATCTCTGTTTACAGTTATTATTAACACAATAATAAACGCTGCAGTGTGCAGGCAGATATTTATTTATTTATTTATTTATTAATGGTCGACAAAACGAGTGTCTTCCTCATTATACATACAATACATAATGGAATTATATGCTAAAAGCCTAGTTAGATAACACAGTTCTCTAAATAGCATCACCGACCGATGGAGGTGTTTTAGTTGCCAGTCCGGCCAGCCCCTTTTCACAGCTAAATTTGTCAGTGACGCTATTAGAGCCTACATCTAAGCAGAAGGGAGTAAGTAGGAAAAAAGTGTTCTTAAGTAAAATTAAAGATAATCTTAGTTTGCTATATTAATTAATAAAATACAATAAATAAGAAAAAGGAAAGTAAGAAGATTGTTAATAAAGTAAAGAAATTTAAGCTAGATGTATAGAGTGTTAAGTAGATAGGACAGAGAGAAAAGTAATGGGAAATCACCGACCCGGTGGGGGAAAATTCAAGGGAAGCTCTCAAAATGTTTTGGGTACAAAGATTTACTCCAGATGATAGATACTGCACTTTTTATGGAGGATGAGCAAAATTGTATATTGCTACAGGTGTATATCACACCTGAAAATGGACCCATAACTCTTATATTTTCTCTAAGGCGTGGAGAATCTCCACCATATTTTGTTCCATTATCATTTTCAATTGATCAATGTCAACATATTGCAATTTGCGTTTAGGGTGGCTGCGTAAAATTTGTTGACACAAGCTATGTGCCAGAACAACGTAACAAGATATATAAGAATCCCTAGATATGTTTGAAAAATTAATAATTGATAACGATCTAAAAAAGGAATGAAGACTCCCACTTCACAAAATGCTGTTCCTCAAAAATATTACTTCAAAATTAATTCCAGCGAAATATATACTAGAGGCAGACCTATAAAATCAGTGCAGCTCAGAGTAATATTTCGACATTAAGAATCGCTCGAGATTTTTGAAAAACTAATAACTGACAAATCCACTTAACAAAATGCTGTTCCTCAAAAATAATTTCAACATACAAAGGCAGGCTTATGAAATCAGTGCAGCTCAGAGTATTATTTCAACATTAAGAATCGTTCGAGATGTTTGAAAAACTAATCGTTGAAGACTCTACTCAAGAATATGCTGCTCCTCAAAAATATTGCCTGAAAAATAATTCCAGCGTTCAATGGCAGGTCTATAAAATCAGTGCAGCTCAGAGTATTACTTCATAAAGTAAGAAACTATGGAGGCAGCATCATCTTCATCCTCAAAGTTGTATCAAGTGGCCACCCTCGACGAAGCTCCCAGACAGTTGGAACAACAACAGCAGCAGCAGCAGCAGCAGAAGCAATTGCACCAATCTAACCATCAAGTGGAGATGCAGGACATTGATGTCCTTAATGATTTTAAAAGGGGTTTCGCCCCTTTTGAGTATAACAACCATGGAAGAAAATGTGATGTACGATATTGTACGCGCATGGGGAACAAAAACCAAATTTGGTGAGACAATTGCTTTGGAGCTCCAACACCACGTATTCTTCCATCCGAAGAAATATAATTCGATGAAAGACGAGTCAATTCAACGACTTTGTAACGGGCGATATCAGCTTGCCAAACAAAGAGCTGCAGGCGCGTAGTTTTACAACCTGGGATTACACATCGCAGTCCCAATAGCAGATGCTGTTGAATATTATTATACAGGATAAATAATACAATTTTTTGTATTATTTTTTATAAATAGATAAATTAAAATAAGACATTTAAATATATATTCAAAATCTCTTTCTTTTTTTAATACATATATATTTACAACTTTCTCTACTGCAGTAGAATTAAATATTGTTTATTAATTTATTATTACAGACAAATAAAAAAACAATAACTGTTTTTTACAGAACAAATAGAAAATATATACCTCTCTTTTTATACCCTTGCAGAGGGTATTATAATTTTGTCGTGAAATGTGTAACGCATAGAAGGAGACATCTCCGACCCCATAAAGTATATATATTCTTGATCAGCATCAACAGCCGAGTCGATATAGCCATGTCCGTCTGTCCGTCTGTCTGTTTCTATGCGAACTAGTCCCTCAGTTTTAAAGCTATCATAATGAAACTTTGCAGAAGACCCTATTTCTGTTGCACGCAGCACATATGTCAAAACCAGCTGGATCGGACCACTATATCATATAGCCGCCATAGGAACGATCGGTCGAAAATTAAGTTTTTGTATGAAAAAACATTTTGTTTGTCAAGATATCTTGACCAAACTCGGCATTTATTAGTTTTACTAAGCTCCTCATATACATGCAAAATCCTATTAAGATCGGACCACTATATCATATAGCTGCCATAGGAACGATCGGTCGAAAATTAAGTTTTGTATGAAAAAACCTTTTGTTTATCAAGATATCTTGACCAAACTCGACATTTATTAGTTTTACTATGCTCCTCATATATGCAAAATTCTATTAAGATCGGACCACTATATCATTTAGCCGCCATGGGAACGATCGGTCGAAAATTAAGTTTTTGTATGAAAAAAACATTTTGTTTGTCAAGATATCTTGACCAAACTCGGCATTTATTAGTTTTACTAAGCTCCTCATATATATGCAAAATCCTATTAAGATCGGACCACTATATCATATAGCTGCCATAGGAACGATCGATCGAAAATTAAGTTTTTGTATGAAAAAACATTTTGTTTTTCAAGATATCTTAACCAAACTCGGCATTTATTAGTTTTACTATGCTCCTCATATATATGCAAAAATCCTATTAAGATCGGACCACTATATCATATTATTAAGTTTTTGTATGGAGAATTTTTTGTTTTTCATGATTTAGCGATTAAACACGGCATTTAAAGATTTCACTATGCTCCCTTCATTTTTGCTAAATCTTATTTACATCGGTTTTTGATTAAAAGCCTTTTTTTTGTTTATCAATATACCTTGACCAAACTCGGCCTTAACCATTTTCTCGGCATTAAAAGGATGGGTCTGCAGGTATTAGATCTTCGGCATGCCGAAGATAGCCCTTCTTTCTCGTTATTATATACGGTATATACAATCTCCCTCTCTATAACATAAAAAATGAAAATTATGCATATATATATATAGTTACATACTCTATTATATGTCTTTAATATTCAGTCATCTCTTGAACTGCTAACAGGGCAGTCGACCTGTATATCAGCTATTCTTAACAGGCTGTTTAACTGCTATAAAACCTAATAACAGATTAGTTACTGCTCTTAAACTGTATAGCAGATCAGAAAATGGATGAGAATTTACTAAAGGAATTATCAAAGACTAGAAATGTTTTGAAAAAAAAATTTCAAAGTATTAAATTAGGTAAAGCTGAATCCGCTTTACACCTGGAAGAAACATTAAAGCCCATAACAGAACCATTGCAGAAACTCGTTACTAAGAGTAATAAATTAAATAATCCATTTTTGAAACCGAAGAAAGAAGAGCAGTCGTACACGCCACTTATTTCAAATACTGGAATTAAGCCAGAGTTAGATAGTTCGCATTTTAGACGACGGAAACTAGATGATGAGAATGATTATGATGTTGATGATGATGATGATGATTTTATTTATGCTAATACAAGAATCAATCAAACTGATGACTATGCTGATGCGGATGATGATGATGATGATGTTAATGATATTACAGTAATCAGCTCTATTCTCAATCTAATGTTGAGTTGAAAATATGTTTAATCTAAGTGAATTAGCTAGAAAAAAGATACTTGATAAAGCGTATGGCCCATATAAAGATTTAAATGGTTAATTAAGGATACGAAATTCTATTATTCATATATCAGAAGAAAAATTGATTCTAGACAGTGGTGAAACATGGGATCTCACTACAGGCTTACATTCATTAATTTAAACGAATGTTTAACTAAAGTTAATATTGAAATTCCAAAACTGAGAAGTGATATTAATTTATATAATAATACGATTTTTGGAAAACTTGAAGAGAACCATATAAGTTTTGAGAAAATCTTACAAAAATCAAAAAACTATTTGCATACGTATATTAATAGTGAAAATGAATGAATTGAGAGAATATCCTTTAAGTGAAAATGTTAAATTAAAGAGTATAAATACAAATAGCTGGGATGAACTTAAGACGTTTTTGATTACTTATATCAATACTAAAATATTGCGTTGAGAGAGTATATAAATAAGGAAAATGCTAAAATTAGGGAGTCAATTACATTGTTGAAAGGTTCACTTAAGACAATAGAGCTATTATAAATATAATAATAAATATTCAATGGTTTAGCTTTCACAACATGTCCGTTGACAAGTTTGGTCACTTTTCAAGTGATAAATACAATACTGTGAATTTTAAGAAAAATTGTGCTAAATTCTTGGGGCTGCTTATGGATAACGATCAAAACATTGATATCCAGAGTAAACGTCTTAAAAACGTTGGGAACCCGATTCAAGAAAAGGACGCAGTTAACTATCGTTTTTTGGAAAGTAAGGTCGTTGGATTAGCACAAGACTTGCAAACGCTCATTAGAAAAGAAAACTTAAATCTAGAAAAGAGTATTATCACTCAGTCTACGAGTAGCGAGGAGAATCTGAAAGAATATTGTGAAAAAGTAATAGCTGAACTAAACGAAAAAATAGCGAGCCTCGAGGATTTTATATTTAAATACTATACTACTCCGAAAAGTGTATTAAAAAAATGTAGGAATGCAAATCGAAGGCGAGAAAATACCATTAAAGCTTTTAAACAAACCAACATAACATAAACGAGAAAGAAGGGCTATCTTCGGCATGCCGAAGATCTAATACCCTTGCAGATCCAACCTTTTAATGCCGAGAAAATGGTTAAGGCCGAGTTTGGTCAAGGTATATTGATAAACAAAAATAAGGCTTTTAATCAAAAACCGATGTAAATAAGATTTAGCAAAAATGAAGGGAGCATAGTGAAATCTTTAAATGCCGTGTTTAATCGAAAAATCATGAAAAACAAAAATTCTACATACTAAATTAATTTTCGACCGATCGTTCCTATGGCAGCTATTTGATATAGTGGTCCGATCTTAATAGGATTTTGCATATATAAGAGGAGCATAGTTAAACTAATAAATGCCGAGTTTGGTCAAGATATCTTGAAAAACAAAAGGTTTTTTTCATACAAAAACTTAATTTTCGACCGATCGTTCCTATGGCAGCTATATGATATAGTGGTCCGATCTTAATAGGATTTTGCATATATAAGAGGAGCTTAGTAAAACTAATAAATGTCGAGTTTGGTCAAGATATCTTGATAAACAAAAGGTTTTTTCATACAAAAACTTAATTTTCGACCGATCGTTCCTATGGCAGCTATATGATATAGTGGTCCGATCCAGCTGGTTTGACATATGTGCTGCGTGCAACAGAAATAGGGACTTCTGCAAAGTTTCATTAAGATAGCTTTAAAACTGAGGGACTAGTTCGCATAGAAACAGACAGACGGACAGACGGACAGACGGACAGACGGTCAGACGGACAGACGGACATGGCTATATCGACTCGGCTGTTGATGCTGATCAAGAATATATATACTTTATGGGGTCGGAGATGTCTCCTTCTATGCGTTACACATATCACGACAAAATTATAATACCCTCTGCAAGGGTATAAAAAGGCTTTTAATCAAAAACCGATGTAAATAAGATGTAGCAAAAATGAAGGGAGCATAGTGAAATCTTTAAATGCCGTGTTTAATCGCAAAATCATGAAAAACAAAAAATTCTCCATACAAAAACTTAATAATATGATATAGTGGTCCGATCTTAATAGGATTTTGCATATATATGAGGAGCATAGTAAAACTAATAAATGCCGAGTTTGGTTAAGATATCTTGAAAAACAAAATGTTTTTTCATACAAAAACTTAATTTTCGATCGATCGTTCCTATGGCAGCTATATGATATAGTGGTCCGATCTCAATAGGATTTTGCATATATATGAGGAGCTTAGTAAAACTAATAAATGCCGAGTTTGGTCAAGATATCTTGACAAACAAAAGGTTTTTTCATACAAAAACTTAATTTTCGACCGATCGTTCCTATGGCAGCTATATGATATAGTGGTCCGATCCAGCTGGTTTTGACATATGTGCTGCGTGCAACAGAAATAGGGACTTCTGCAAAGTTTCATTAAGATAGCTTTAAAACTGAGGGACTAGTTCGCATAGAAACAGACAGACGGACAGACGGACAGACGGTCAGACGGACAGACGGACAGACGGACATGGCTATATCGACTCGGCTGTTGATGCTGATCACGAATATATATACTTTATGGGGTCGGAGATGTCTCCTTCTATGCGTTACACATTTCACGACAAAATTATAATACCCTCTGCAAGGGTATAAAAAGAACACACACAACCACCAACATGAGCAAGAGGGGAATAGTTAATGAGTTGCATGGACCAGCGCGAAAAAATTTTGAGCGTAGAAGGGTTATTATGAAAGGAATCGATGATCATTGGCCGGCAGATTTGGTGGAAATGGGAAATTATATATCATCAAATAAACAATTTCGATTCCTATTAATTGTTATCGATACATTTTCCAAATAAGCCTGGGGTGTAGCACTCAAAAGCAAAAATGCTCAAGACGTTACAAAGGCGATGTTAAATGATGATGGAAAAGATTTTTTTAACAAGAACTTTAAGCACTGAATGAATAAATTTAATATCAATCATTATTCAACATAAATAGGGTTAAAAAGCCTCAATAGTTGAACGATTCAATGGAACGCTCAAAGATATGATGTGGAAAGAATTTAGTGTTAATGGTACATATCAATGGATTGGAATTTATCATGACCGAATTGATGAATATAATAGAAGATATCATCGAACGATCAAAATATCCCCAATCAAAGTAAATTCATCGAATGAAAGGGAGTTGTTAAGCAAAATATATTTACCGGATCACGATTTCATGTTGGTGATAATGTCCGCATTAGCAAGTATAAACATATCTTTGAGAAGGGATATACTCCGAATTGGACGACAGAAATTTTTAAAATTACCCAAGTGAAAAACACTCATCCGACAACATATATATTAAAAGATTATCAAGGAACACCACTTAAAGGAGGATTCTATTCTCACGAATTAAAGAAAACTCGCTTTTCCGATACCTACCTAGTTGAGAAGGTAATAAAGAAATGTGGTGATAAGGTATATGTTAAAATGGCTGGTTAAAATGGAAAAGTGGTGATAAAGTATATGTTAAAATGGTTGGGGCTCTCTGATGAGCACAACTCCTGGATAAACAAATATGAAGCTGTATAAAATAATATATATATATTATATATATATATATATATATATATATATATATATATATATATATATATATCATTTTTCAAATCATAAGTAACAAGAATCATTTAAATGTAAAACTTTATGTAATAATATGAAAAAAAAAATGAAAAATAAAGAATTTTATATGAAAATATATATAAGAGCACTCATCTATTTAAATATAAGTAGCTCAGTGTTTTAATACGCTACTAATTCCACTTCAACTTGATGAGAATTCAAGCGTAAAAGATGTGTAGGCAAGAGCTAATACAGAAAGATGAATATGTCTCAACAAAAAGGTGTACTTATAACAGTAGTTATGAACTTCGTCATCTGAAAATTATCTGTTAACGAAGCTGAAAGGATAATTGAATCACTTAAAATTTTTGAAGAATTCTTAAGATTTTAAAATTCGGTTGATTAATTTTAAAAAATTACTCATAAAAACTTCTTTAATGAAAATAGAATAAACAAGAAGGATATAGTTTTGTAAAATATTTATTATAATTTAATCAATCAAATAAATTTTGGTATTCAAATAGTTCTTCCTCACTATCTGATAATATTATTGGTTGAGCTTCTTGATGCAAATAGTGATGTCTATTGTTTCTATTCAATGTATGTTTCAGGGACTTCATCGGTATCATCATCCTCATCAAAAAGCTCACGAGTTGTAGATGATATTATATTTTCTTGAATCTCTCGATGTATTATTGAAAATTATCTGTCGATGATGATATTTCGTTGGATTGAATTTGCTGATTTTGAGTGTTCATGATGAGGCTTCCGTATCCAGTTTTTTCTGTATTTAAATCTTTGGTATTTTACAGAGCTCTCTGAATAGCTGTTATCATTGGTGTTTTTATTCTCGTTATTTGTTTTAGCTGGATTTTCATATATTTTATATTTTGCTTCTTTCACATTATCTTCACGTCCACTCTCATGGCCGGTTAAACGCTGGGAATCGCTCATTCTTATATTTTTTGAATACAGCAGCATTTGTAATGTAGATCTACTGAATATGATATACGGTATTTATACATCTTCCTCTCTGAAGTTTAATACTCTCTCTCTCTCTCTCTCAATTTACATACAGTTTCAGAATAAAATTAAACGAGAAAGAAGGGCTATCTTCGGCATGCCGAAGATCTAATACCCTTGCAGACCCAACCTTTTAATGCCGAGAAAATGGTTAAGGCCGAGTTTGGTCAAGGTATATTGATAAACAAAAAAAAAGGCTTTTAATCAAAAACCGATGTAAATAAGATTTTGCAAAAATGAAGGGAGCATAGTGAAATCTTTAAATGCCGTGTTTAATCGAAAAATCATGAAAAACAAAAAATTCTCCATACAAAAACTTAATAGTATGATATAGTGTACGCGCATGGGGAACAAAAACCAAATTTGGTGAGACAATTGCTTTGGAGCTCCAACACCACGTATTCTTCCATCCGAAGAAATATAATTCGATGAAAGACGAGTCAATTCAACGACTTTGTAACGGGCGATATCAGCTTGCCAAACAAAGAGCTGCAGGCGCGTAGTTTTACAACCTGGGATTACACATCGCAGTCCCAATAGCAGATGCTGTTGAATATTATTATACAGGATAAATAATACAATTTTTTGTATTATTTTTTATAAATAGATAAATTAAAATAAGACATTTAAATATATATTCAAAATCTCTTTCTTTTTTTAATACATATATATTTACAACTTTCTCTACTGCAGTAGAATTAAATATTGTTTATTAATTTATTATTACAGACAAATAAAAAAACAATAACTGTTTTTTACAGAACAAATAGAAAATATATACCTCTCTTTTTATACCCTTGCAGAGGGTATTATAATTTTGTCGTGAAATGTGTAACGCATAGAAGGAGACATCTCCGACCCCATAAAGTATATATATTCTTGATCAGCATCAACAGCCGAGTCGATATAGCCATGTCCGTCTGTCCGTCTGTCTGTTTCTATGCGAACTAGTCCCTCAGTTTTAAAGCTATCATAATGAAACTTTGCAGAAGACCCTATTTCTGTTGCACGCAGCACATATGTCAAAACCAGCTGGATCGGACCACTATATCATATAGCCGCCATAGGAACGATCGGTCGAAAATTAAGTTTTTGTATGAAAAAACATTTTGTTTGTCAAGATATCTTGACCAAACTCGGCATTTATTAGTTTTACTAAGCTCCTCATATACATGCAAAATCCTATTAAGATCGGACCACTATATCATATAGCTGCCATAGGAACGATCGGTCGAAAATTAAGTTTTTGTATGAAAAAACCTTTTGTTTATCAAGATATCTTGACCAAACTCGACATTTATTAGTTTTACTATGCTCCTCATATATATGCAAAATTCTATTAAGATCGGACCACTATATCATTTAGCCGCCATGGGAACGATCGGTCGAAAATTAAGTTTTTGTATGAAAAAACATTTTGTTTGTCAAGATATCTTGACCAAACTCGGCATTTATTAGTTTTACTAAGCTCCTCATATATATGCAAAATCCTATTAAGATCGGACCACTATATCATATAGCTGCCATAGGAACGATCGATCGAAAATTAAGTTTTTGTATGAAAAAACATTTTGTTTTTCAAGATATCTTAACCAAACTCGGCATTTATTAGTTTTACTATGCTCCTCATATATATGCAAAATCCTATTAAGATCGGACCACTATATCATATTATTAAGTTTTTGTATGGAGAATTTTTTGTTTTTCATGATTTTGCGATTAAACACGGCATTTAAAGATTTCACTATGCTCCCTTCATTTTTGCTAAATCTTATTTACATCGGTTTTTGATTAAAAGCCTTTTTTTTTGTTTATCAATATACCTTGACCAAACTCGGCCTTAACCATTTTCTCGGCATTAAAAGGATGGGTCTGCAAGGGTATTAGATCTTCGGCATGCCGAAGATAGCCCTTCTTTCTCGTTATTATATACGGTATATACAATCTCCCTCTCTATAACATAAAAAATGAAAATTATGCATATATATATATAGTTACATACTCTATTATATGTCTTTAATATTCAGTCATCTCTTGAACTGCTAACAGGGCAGTCGACCTGTATATCAGCTATTCTTAACAGGCTGTTTAACTGCTATAAAACCTAATAACAGATTAGTTACTGCTCTTAAACTGTATAGCAGATCAGAAAATGGATGAGAATTTACTAAAGGAATTATCAAAGACTAGAAATGTTTTGAAAAAAATTTCAAAGTATTAAATTAGGTAAAGCTGAATCCGCTTTACACCTGGAAGAAACATTAAAGCCCATAACAGAACCATTGCAGAAACTCGTTACTAAGAGTAATAAATTAAATAATCCATTTTTGAAACCGAAGAAAGAAGAGCAGTCGTACACGCCACTTATTTCAAATACTGGAATTAAGCCAGAGTTAGATAGTTCGCATTTTAGACGACGGAAACTAGATGATGAGAATGATTATGATGTTGATGATGATGATGATGATTTTATTTATGCTAATACAAGAATCAATCAAACTGATGACTATGCTGATGCGGATGATGATGATGATGATGTTAATGATATTACAGTAATCAGCTCTATTCTCAATCTAATGTTGGAGTTGAAAATATGTTTAATCTAAGTGAATTAGCTAGAAAAAGATACTTGATAAAGCGTATGGCCCATATAAAGATTTAAATGGTTAATTAAGGATACGAAATTCTATTATTCATATATCAGAAGAAAAATTGATTCTAGACAGTGGTGAAACATGGGATCTCACTACAGGCTTACATTCATTAATTTAAACGAATGTTTAACTAAAGTTAATATTGAAATTCCAAAACTGAGAAGTGATATTAATTTATATAATAATACGATTTTGGAAAACTTGAAGAGAACCATATAAGTTTTGAGAAAATCTTACAAAAATCAAAAAACTATTTGCATACGTATATTAATAGTGAAAATGAATGAATTGAGAGAATATCCTTTAAGTGAAAATGTTAAATTAAAGAGTATAAATACAAATAGCTGGGATGAACTTAAGACGTTTTTGATTACTTATATCAATACTAAAATATTGCGTTGAGAGAGTATATAAATAAGGAAAATGCTAAAATTAGGGAGTCAATTACATTGTTGAAAGGTTCACTTAAGACAATAGAGCTATTATAAATATAATAATAAATATTCAATGGTTTAGCTTTCACAACATGTCCGTTGACAAGTTTGGTCACTTTTCAAGTGATAAATACAATACTGTGAATTTTAAGAAAAATTGTGCTAAATTCTTGGGGCTGCTTATGGATAACGATCAAAACATTGATATCCAGAGTAAACGTCTTAAAAACGTTGGGAACCCGATTCAAGAAAAGGACGCAGTTAACTATCGTTTTTTGGAAAGTAAGGTCGTTGGATTAGCACAAGACTTGCAAACGCTCATTAGAAAAGAAAACTTAAATCTAGAAAAGAGTATTATCACTCAGTCTACGAGTAGCGAGGAGAATCTGAAAGAATATTGTGAAAAAATAATAGCTGAACTAAACGAAAAAATAGCGAGCCTCGAGGATTTTATATTTAAATACTATACTACTCCGAAAAGTGTATTAAAAAATGTAGGAATGCAAATCGAAGGCGAGAAAATACCATTAAAGCTTTTAAACAAACCAACATAACATAAACGAGAAAGAAGGGCTATCTTCGGCATGCCGAAGATCTAATACCCTTGCAGATCCAACCTTTTAATGCCGAGAAAATGGTTAAGGCCGAGTTTGGTCAAGGTATATTGATAAACAAAAAATAAGGCTTTTAATCAAAACCGATGTAAATAAGATTTAGCAAAAATGAAGGGAGCATAGTGAAATCTTTAAATGCCGTGTTTAATCGAAAAATCATGAAAAACAAAAATTCTCCATACTAAATTAATTTTCGACCGATCGTTCCTATGGCAGCTATTTGATATAGTGGTCCGATCTTAATAGGATTTTGCATATATAAGAGGAGCATAGTTAAACTAATAAATGCCGAGTTTGGTCAAGATATCTTGAAAAACAAAAGGTTTTTTCATACAAAAACTTAATTTTCGACCGATCGTTCCTATGGCAGCTATATGATATAGTGGTCCGATCTTAATAGGATTTTGCATATATAAGAGGAGCTTAGTAAAACTAATAAATGTCGAGTTTGGTCAAGATATCTTGATAAACAAAAGGTTTTTTCATACAAAAACTTAATTTTCGACCGATCGTTCCTATGGCAGCTATATGATATAGTGGTCCGATCCAGCTGGTTTTGACATATGTGCTGCGTGCAACAGAAATAGGGACTTCTGCAAAGTTTCATTAAGATAGCTTTAAAACTGAGGGACTAGTTCGCATAGAAACAGACAGACGGACAGACGGACAGACGGACAGACGGTCAGACGGACAGACGGACATGGCTATATCGACTCGGCTGTTGATGCTGATCAAGAATATATATACTTTATGGGGTCGGAGATGTCTCCTTCTATGCGTTACACATATCACGACAAAATTATAATACCCTCTGCAAGGGTATAAAAAGGCTTTTAATCAAAAACCGATGTAAATAAGATGTAGCAAAAATGAAGGGAGCATAGTGAAATCTTTAAATGCCGTGTTTAATCGCAAAATCATGAAAAACAAAAAATTCTCCATACAAAAACTTAATAATATGATATAGTGGTCCGATCTTAATAGGATTTTGCATATATATGAGGAGCATAGTAAAACTAATAAATGCCGAGTTTGGTTAAGATATCTTGAAAAACAAAATGTTTTTTCATACAAAAACTTAATTTTCGATCGATCGTTCCTATGGCAGCTATATGATATAGTGGTCCGATCTCAATAGGATTTTGCATATATATGAGGAGCTTAGTAAAACTAATAAATGCCGAGTTTGGTCAAGATATCTTGACAAACAAAAGGTTTTTTCATACAAAAACTTAATTTTCGACCGATCGTTCCTATGGCAGCTATATGATATAGTGGTCCGATCCAGCTGGTTTTGACATATGTGCTGCGTGCAACAGAAATAGGGACTTCTGCAAAGTTTCATTAAGATAGCTTTAAAACTGAGGGACTAGTTCGCATAGAAACAGACAGACGGACAGACGGACAGACGGTCAGACGGACAGACGGACAGACGGACATGGCTATATCGACTCGGCTGTTGATGCTGATCACGAATATATATACTTTATGGGGTCGGAGATGTCTCCTTCTATGCGTTACACATTTCACGACAAAATTATAATACCCTCTGCAAGGGTATAAAAAGAACACACACAACCACCAACATGAGCAAGAGGGGAATAGTTAATGAGTTGCATGGACCAGCGCGAAAAAATTTTGAGCGTAGAAGGTTATTATGAAAGGAATCGATGATCATTGGCCGGCAGATTTGGTGGAAATGGGAAATTATATATCATCAAATAAACAATTTCGATTCCTATTAATTGTTATCGATACATTTTCCAAATAAGCCTGGGGTGTAGCACTCAAAAGCAAAAATGCTCAAGACGTTACAAAGGCGATGTTAAATGATGATGGAAAAGATTTTTTTAACAAGAACTTTAAGCACTGAATGAATTAATTTAATATCAATCATTATTCAACATAAATAGGGTTAAAAGCCTCAATAGTTGAACGATTCAATGGAACGCTCAAAGATATGATGTGGAAAGAATTTAGTGTTAATGGTACATATCAATGGATTGGAATTTATCATGACCGAATTGATGAATATAATAGAAGATATCATCGAACGATCAAAATATCCCCAATCAAAGTAAATTCATCGAATGAAAGGGAGTTGTTAAGCAAAATATATTTACCGGATCACGATTTCATGTTGGTGATAATGTCCGCATTAGCAAGTATAAACATATCTTTGAGAAGGGATATACTCGAATTGGACGACAGAAATTTTTAAAATTACCCAAGTGAAAAACACTCATCCGACAACATATATATTAAAAGATTATCAAGGAACACCACTTAAAGGAGGATTCTATTCTCACGAATTAAAGAAAACTCGCTTTTCCGATACCTACCTAGTTGAGAAGGTAATAAAGAAATGTGGTGATAAGGTATATGTTAAAATGGTTGGTTAAAATGGAAAAGTGGTGATAAAGTATATGTTAAAATGGTTGGGGCTCTCTGATGAGCACAACTCCTGGATAAACAAATATGAAGCTGTATAAAATAATATATATATATAATATATATATATATATATATATATATATATATATATATATATATATATCATTTTTCAAATCATAAGTAACAAGAATCATTTAAATGTAAAACTTTATGTAATAATATGAAAAAAAATGAAAAAATAAAGAATTTTATATGAAAATATATATAAGAGCACTCATCTATTTAAATATAAGTAGCTCAGTGTTTTAATACGCTACTAATTCCACTTCAACTTGATGAGAATTCAAGCGTAAAAGATGTGTAGGCAAGAGCTAATACAGAAAGATGAATATGTCTCAACAAAAAGGTGTACTTATAACAGTAGTTATGAACTTCGTCATCTGAAAATTATCTGTTAACGAAGCTGAAAGGATAATTGAATCACTTAAAATTTTTGAAGAATTCTTAAGATTTTAAAATTCGGTTGATTAATTTTAAAAAATTACTCGCAAAACTTCTTTAATGAAAATAGAATAAACAAGAAGGATATAGTTTTGTAAAATATTTATTATAATTTAATCAATCAAATAAATTTTGGTATTCAAATAGTTCTTCCTCACTATCTGATAATATTATTGGTTGAGCTTCTTGATGCAAATAGTGATGTCTATTGTTTCTATTCAATGTATGTTTCAGGGACTTCATCGGTATCATCATCCTCATCAAAAAGCTCACGAGTTGTAGATGATATTATATTTTCTTGAATCTCTCGATGTATTATTGAAAATTATCTGTCGATGATGATATTTCGTTGGATTGAATTTGCTGATTTTGAGTGTTCATGATGAGGCTTCCGTATCCAGTTTTTTCTGTATTTAAATCTTTGGTATTTTACAGAGCTCTCTGAATAGCTGTTATCATTGGTGTTTTTATTCTCGTTATTTGTTTTAGCTGGATTTTCATATATTTTATATTTTGCTTCTTTCACATTATTTTATTTTATTTTTTGAATACAGCAGCATTTGTAATGTAGATCTACTGAATATGATATACGGTATTTATACATCTTCCTCTCTGAAGTTTAATACTCTCTCTCTCTCTCTCAATTTACATACAGTTTCAGAATAAAATTAAACGAGAAAGAAGGGCTATCTTCGGCATGCCGAAGATCTAATACCCTTGCAGACCCAACCTTTTAATGCCGAGAAAATGGTTAAGGCCGAGTTTGGTCAAGGTATATTGATAAACAAAAAAAAAGGCTTTTAATCAAAAACCGATGTAAATAAGATTTTGCAAAAATGAAGGGAGCATAGTGAAATCTTTAAATGCCGTGTTTAATCGAAAAATCATGAAAAACAAAAAATTCTCCATACAAAAACTTAATATTATGATATAGTGGTCCGATCTTAATAGGATTTTGCATATATATGAGGAGCATAGTAAAACTAATAAATGCCGAGTTTGGTCAAGATATCTTGAAAAACAAAATGTTTTTCATACAAGATCCTACTTTTCGACAGATCGTTCCTATGGCAGCTATATGATATAGTGGTCCGATCTTAATAGGATTTCGCCTAAATATGAGGAGTATAGTAATACTAATAAATACCGAGTTTGGTCAAGATATCTTGAAAAACAAAATGATTTTTCATACAAAAACTTAATTTTCGATCGATCGTTCCTATGGCAGCTATATGATATAGTGGTCCGATCCAGCTGGTTTTGACATATGTGCTGCGTGCAACAGAAAAGGGGACTTCTGCAAAGTTTCATTAAGATAGCTTTAAAACTGAGAGACTAGTTCGCATAGAAACAGACAGACGGACAGACGGACATGGCTATATCGACTCGGCTGTTGATGCTGATCAAGAATATATATACTTTATGGGGTCGGAGACGACAAAATTATAATACCCTCTGCAAGGGTATAAAAATGCCAGACAACAATTAGAGGAAAATAAACGACATAACCGCTCAATGGAACCTATTGCGTTAGGCAAGGGATTTTATCTAAAACCATATCGAAAGGGCTACAGAATAACAACTGATCATTCTGCTTCTAAGTCAGCCACCCAATAAACCTCTCTCAAATATCGATATTTCAGAGGTGTGTATATGAGAGATTCTCTTCCCAAAAATAAGTGGAAAAATGAGCGTGGTATTATAAATTTAGACTCATCGGCTGGAGGTGGAACAGACTGGGTAGCTTATATTAAAAATGGAAGAGAGAATGAATATTTTGATAGTTTTGGAAATTTACAACCTCCCCAAAAAGTTATTGATTATTTAGGAAAAAACATTAAATACAACTATAATCGGGTTCAACATTTCAACAGCTCTAACTGTGGACATCTCTGTTTACAGTTATTATTAACACAATAATAAACGCTGCAGTGTGCAGGCAGATATTTATTTATTTATTAATGGTCGACAAAACGAGTGTCTTCCTCATTATACATACAATACATAATGGAATTATATGCTAAAAGCCTAGTTAGATAACACAGTTCTCTAAATAGCATCACCGACCGATGGAGGTGTTTTAGTTGCCAGTCCGGCCAGCCCCTTTTCACAGCTAAATTTGTCAGTGACGCTATTAGAGCCTACATCTAAGCAGAAGGGAGTAAGTAGGAAAAAAGTGTTCTTAAGTAAAATTAAAGATAATCTTAGTTTGCTATATTAATTAATAAAATACAATAAATAAGAAAAAGGAAAGTAAGAAGATTGTTAATAAAGTAAAGAAATTTAAGCTAGATGTATAGAGTGTTAAGTAGATAGGACAGAGAGAAAAGTAATGGGAAATCACCGACCCGGTGGGGAAAATTCAAGGGAAGCTCTCAAAATGTTTTGGGTACAAAGATTTACTCCAGATGATAGATACTGCACTTTTTATGGAGGATGAGCAAAATTGTATATTGCTACAGGTGTATATCACACCTGAAAATGGACCCAAAACTCTTATATTTTCTCTAAGGCGTGGAGAATCTCCACCATATTTTGTTCCATTATCATTTTCAATTGATCAATGTCAACATATTGCAATTTGCGTTTAGGGTGGCTGCGTAAAATTTGTTGACACAAGCTATGTGCCAGAACAACGTAACAAGATATATAAGAATCCCTAGATATGTTTGAAAAATTAATAATTGATAACGATCTAAAAAAGGAATGAAGACTCCCACTTCACAAAATGATGTTCCTCAAAAATATTACTTCAAAATTAATTCCAACGAAATATATACTAGAGGCAGACCTATAAAATCAGTGCAGCTCAGAGTAATATTTCGACATTAAGAATCGCTCGAGATTTTTGAAAAACTAATAATTGACAAATCCACTTAACAAAATGCTGTTCCTCAAAAATAATTTCAACATACAAAGGCAGGCTTATGAAATCAGTGCAGCTCAGAGTATTATTTCAACATTAAGAATCGTTCGAGATGTTTGAAAAACTAATCGTTGAAGACTCTACTCAAGAATATGCTGCTGAAATATTGCCTGAAAAATAATTCCAGCGTTCAATGGCAGGTCTATAAAATCAGTGCAGCTCAGAGTATTACTTCATAAAGTAAGAAACTATGGAGGCAGCATCATCTTCATCCTCAAAGTTGTATCAAGTGGCCACCCTCGTCGAAGCTCCCAGACAGTTGGAACAACAACAGCAGCAGCAGCAGCAGCAGAAGCAATTGCACCAATCTAACCATCAAGTGGAGATGCAGGACATTGATGTCCTTAATAATTTTAAAAGGGGTTTCGCCCCTTTTGAGTATAACAACCATGGAAGAAAATGTGATGTACGATATTGTACGCGCATGGGGAACAAAAACCAAATTTGGTGAGACAATTGCTTTGGAGCTCCAACACCACGTATTCTTCCATCCGAAGAAATATAATTCGATGAAAGACGAGTCAATTCAACGACTTTGTAACGGGCGATATCAGCTTGCCAAACAAAGAGCTGCAGGCGCGTAGTTTTACAACCTGGGATTACACATCGCAGTCCCAATAGCAGATGCTGTTGAATATTATTATACAGTATAAATAATACAATTTTTGTATTATTTTTTATAAATAGATAAATTAAAATAAGACATTTAAATATATATTCAAAATCTCTTTCTTTTTTTAATACATATATATTTACAACTTTCTCTACTGCAGTAGAATTAAATATTGTTTATTAATTTATTATTACAGACAAATAAAAAAAAATAACTGTTTTTTACAGAACAAATAGAAAATATATACCTCTCTTTTTATACCCTTGCAGAGGGTATTATAATTTTGTCGTGAAATGTGTAACGCATAGAAGGAGACATCTCCGACCCCATAAAGTATATATATTCTTGATCAGCATCAACAGCCGAGTCGATATAGCCATGTCCGTCTGTCCGTCTGTCTGTTTCTATGCGAACTAGTCCCTCAGTTTTAAAGCTATCATAATGAAACTTTGCAGAAGACCCTATTTCTGTTGCACGCAGCACATATGTCAAAACCAGCTGGATCGGACCACTATATCATATAGCCGCCATAGGAACGATCGGTCGAAAATTAAGTTTTTGTATGAAAAAACATTTTGTTTGTCAAGATATCTTGACCAAACTCGGCATTTATTAGTTTTACTAAGCTCCTCATATATATGCAAAATCCTATTAAGATCGGACCACTATATCATATAGCTGCCATAGGAACGATCGATCGAAAATTAAGTTTTTGTATGAAAAAACATTTTGTTTTTCAAGATATCTTAACCAAACTCGGCATTTATTAGTTTTACTATGCTCCTCATATATATGCAAAAATCTATTAAGATCGGACCACTATATCATATTATTAAGTTTTTGTATGGAGAATTTTTTGTTTTTCATGATTTTGCGATTAAACACGGCATTTAAAGATTTCACTATGCTCCCTTCATTATACCCTTGCAGAGGGTATTATAATTTTGTCGTGAAATGTGTAACGCATAGAAGGAGACATCTCCGACCCCATAAAGTATATATATTCTTGATCAGCATCAACAGCCGAGTCGATATAGCCATGTCCGTCTGTCCGTCTGTCCGTCTGACCGTCTGTCCGTCTGTCTGTTTCTATGCGAACTAGTCCCTTAGTTTTAAAGCTATCTTAATGAAACTTTGCAGAAGTCCCTATTTCTGTTGCACGCAGCACATATGTCAAAACCAGCTGGATCGGACCACTATATCATATAGCTGCCATAGGAACGATCGGTCGAAAATTAAGTTTTTGTATGAAAAAACCTTTTGTTTGTCAAGATATCTTGACCAAACTCGGCATTTATTAGTTTTACTAAGCTCCTCATATATATGCAAAATCCTATTGAGATCGGACCACTATATCATATAGCTGCCATAGGAACGATCGATCGAAAATTAAGTTTTTGTATGAAAAAACATTTTGTTTTTCAAGATATCTTAACCAAACTCGGCATTTATTAGTTTTACTATGCTCCTCATATATATGCAAAATCCTATTAAGATCGGACCACTATATCATATTATTAAGTTTTTGTATGGAGAATTTTTTGTTTTTCATGATTTTGCGATTAAACACGGCATTTAAAGATTTCACTATGCTCCCTTCATTTTTGCTACATCTTATTTACATCGGTTTTTGATTAAAAGCCTTTTTATACCCTTGCAGAGGGTATTATAATTTTGTCGTGAAATGTGTAACGCATAGAAGGAGACATCTCCGACCCCATAAAGTATATATATTCTTGATCAGCATCAACAGCCGAGTCGATATAGCCATGTCCGTCTGTCCGTCTGACCGTCTGTCCGTCTGTCTGTTTCTATGCGAACTAGTCCCTCAGTTTTAAAGCTATCTTAATGAAACTTTGCAGAAGTCCCTATTTCTGTTGCACGCAGCACATATGTCAAAACCAGCTGGATCGGACCACTATATCATATAGCTGCCATAGGAACGATCGGTCGAAAATTAAGTTTTTGTATGAAAAAACCTTTTGTTTATCAAGATATCTTGACCAAACTCGACGTTTATTAGTTTTACTAAGCTCCTCTTATATATGCAAAATCCTATTAAGATCGGACCACTATATCATATAGCTGCCATAGGAACGATCGGTCGAAAATTAAGTTTTTGTATGAAAAAACCTTTTGTTTTTCAACATATCTTGACCAAACTCGGCATTTATTAGTTTAACTATGCTCCTCTTATATATGCAAAATCCTATTAAGATCGGACCACTATATCAAATAGCTGCCATAGGAACGATCGGTCGAAAATTAATTTAGTATGGAGAATTTTTGTTTTTCATGATTTTTCGATTAAACACGGCATTTAAAGATTTCACTATGCTCCCTTCATTTTTGCTAAATCTTATTTACATCGGTTTTTGATTAAAAGCCTTTTTTTTTGTTTATCAATATACCTTGACCAAACTCGGCCTTAACCATTTTCTCGGCATTAAAAGGATGGGTCTGCAAGGGTATTAGATCTTCGGCATGCCGAAGATAGCCCTTCTTTCTCGTTATTATATACGGTATATACAATCTCCCTCTCTATTACATAAAAAATGAAAATTATGCATATATATATATAGTTACATACTCTATTATATGTCTTTAATATTCAGTCATCTCTTGAACTGCTAACAGGGCAGTCGACCTGTATATCAGCTATTCTTAACAGGCTGTTTAACTGCTATAAAACCGAATAACAGATTAGTTACTGCTCTTAAACTGTATAGCAGATCAGAAAATGGATGAGAATTTACTAAAGGAATTATCAAAGACTAGAAATGATTTGAAAAAAAATTTCAAAGTATTAAATTAGGTAAAGCTGAATCCGCTTTACAACTGGAAGAAACATTAAAGCCCATAACAGAACCATTGCAGAAACTCGTTACTAAGAGTAATAAATTAAATAATACATTTTTGAAACCGAAGAAAGAAGAGCAGTCGTACACGCCACTTATTTCAAATACTGGAATTAAGCCAGAGTTAGATAGTTCGCATTTTAGACGACGGAAACTAGATGATGAGAATGATTATGATGTTGATGATGATGATGATGATTTTATTTATGCTAATACAAGAATCAATCAAACTGATGACTATGCTGATGCGGATGATGATGATGATGATGTTAATGATATTACAGTAATCAGCTCTATTCTCAATCTAATGTTGGAGTTGAAAATATGTTTAATCTAAGTGAATTAGCTAGAAAAAAGATACTTGATAAAGCGTATGGCCCATATAAAGATTTAAATGGTTAATTAAGGATACGAAATTCTATTATTCATATATCAGAAGAAAAATTGATTCTAGACAGTGGTGAAACATGGGATCTCACTACAGGCTTACATTCATTAATTTAAACGAATGTTTAACTAAAGTTAATATTGAAATTCCAAAACTGAGAAGTGATATTAATTTATATAATAATACGATTTTTGGAAAACTTGAAGAGAACCATATAAGTTTTGAGAAAATCTTACAAAAATCAAAAAACTATTTGCATACGTATATTAATAGTGAAAATGAATGAATTGAGAGAATATCCTTTAAGTGAAAATGTTAAATTAAAGAGTATAAATACAAATAGCTGGGATGAACTTAAGACGTTTTTGATTACTTATATCAATACTAAAATATTGCGTTGAGAGAGTATATAAATAAGGAAAATGCTAAAATTAGGGAGTCAATTACATTGTTGAAAGGTTCACTTAAGACAATAGAGCTATTATAAATATAATAATAAATATTCAATGGTTTAGCTTTCACAACATGTCCGTTGACAAGTTTGGTCACTTTTCAAGTGATAAATACAATACTGTGAATTTTAAGAAAAATTGTGCTAAATTCTTGGAGCTGCTTATGGATAACGATCAAAACATTGATATCCAGAGTAAACGTCTTAAAAACGTTGGGAACCCGATTCAAGAAAAGGACGCAGTTAACTATCGTTTTTTGGAAAGTAAGGTCGTTGGATTAGCACAAGACTTGCAAACGCTCATTAGAAAAGAAAACTTAAATCTAGAAAAGAGTATTATCACTCAGTCTACGAGTAGCGAGGAGAATCTGAAAGAATATTGTGAAAAAGTAATAGCTGAACTAAACGAAAAAATAGCGAGCCTCGAGGATTTTATATTTAAATACTATACTACTCCGAAAAGTGTATTAAAAAATGTAGGAATGCAAATCGAAGGCGAGAAAATACCATTAAAGCTTTTAAACAAACCAACATAACATAAAAAAGAACACACACAACCACCAACAGTTGCATGGACCAGCGCGAAAAAATTTTGAGCGTAGAAGGGTTATTATGAAAGGAATCGATGATCATTGGCCGGCAGATTTGGTGGAAATGGGAAATTATATATCATCAAATAAACAATTTCGATTCCTATTAATTGTTATCGATACATTTTCCAAATAAGCCTGGGGTGTAGCACTCAAAAGCAAAAATGCTCAAGACGTTACAAAGGCGATGTTAAATGATGATGGAAAAGATTTTTTTAACAAGAACTTTAAGCACTGAATGAATAAATTTAATATCAATCATTATTCAACATAAATAGGGTTAAAAGCCTCAATAGTTGAACGATTCAATGGAACGCTCAAAGATATGATGTGTGGAAAGAATTTAGTGTTAATGGTACATATCAATGGATTGGAATTTATCATGACCGAATTGATGAATATAATAGAAGATATCATCGAACGATCAAAATATCCCCAATCAAAGTAAATTCATCGAATGAAAGGGAGTTGTTAAGCAAAATATATTTACCGGATCACGATTTCATGTTGGTGATAATGTCCGCACTAGCAAGTATAAACATATCTTTGAGAAGGGATATACTCCGAATTGGACGACAGAAATTTTTAAAATTACCCAAGTGAAAAACACTCATCCGACAACATATATATTAAAAGATTATCAAGGAACACCACTTAAAGGAGGATTCTATTCTCACGAATTAAAGAAAACTCGCTTTTCCGATACCTACCTAGTTGAGAAGGTAATAAAGAAATGTGGTGATAAGGTATATGTTAAAATGGTTGGTTAAAATGGAAAAGTGGTGATAAAGTATATGTTAAAATGGTTGGGGCTCTCTGATGAGCACAACTCCTGGATAAACAAATATGAAGCTGTATAAAATAATATATATATATAATATATATATATATATATATATATATATATATATATATCATTTTTCAAATCATAAGTAACAAGAATCATTTAAATGTAAAACTTTATGTAATAATATGAAAAAAAAAATGAAAAAAATAAAGAATTTTATATGAAAATATATATAAGAGCACTCATCTATTTAAATATAAGTAGCTCAGTGTTTTAATACGCTACTAATTCCACTTCAACTTGATGAGAATTCAAGCGTAAAAGATGTGTAGGCAAGAGCTAATACAGAAAGAAGCAAACATTTCTGGAATTTTTGAGAATAATACACCGTTTTATAGACATTTTATGCTTCAATATGATGAATATGTCTCAACAAAAAGGTGTACTTATAACAGTAGTTATGAACTTCGTCATCTGAAAATTATCTGTTAACGAAGCTGAAAGGATAATTGAATCACTTAAAATTTTTGAAGAATTCTTAAGATTTTAAAATTCGATTGATTAATTTTAAAAAAATTACTCGCAAAACTTCTTTAATGAAAATAGAATAAACAAGAAGGATATAGTTTTGTAAAATATTTATTATAATTTAATCAATCAAATAAATTTTGGTATTCAAATAGTTCTTCCTCACTATCTGATAATATTATTGGTTGATCTTCTTGATGCAAATAGTGATGTCTATTGTTTCTATTCAATGTATGTTTCAGGGACTTCATCGGTATCATCATCCTCATCAAAAAGCTCACGAGTTGTAGATGATATTATATTTTCTTGAATCTCTCGATGTATTATTGAAAATTATCTGTCGATGATGATATTTCGTTGGATTGAATTTGCTGATTTTGAGTGTTCATGATGAGGCTTCCGTATCCAGTTTTTTCTGTATTTAAATCTTTGGTATTTTACAGAGCTCTCTGAATAGCTGTTATCATTGGTGTTTTTTTTCTCGTTATTTGTTTTAGCTGGATTTTCATATATTTTATATTTTGCTTCTTTCACATTATCTTCACGTCCACTCTCATGGCCGGTTAAACGCTGGGAATCGCTCATTCTTATATTTTTTGAATACAGCAGCATTTGTAATGTAGATCTACTGAATATGATATACGGTATTTATACATCTTCCTCTCTGAAGTTTAATACTCTCTCTCTCTCTCTCTCTCAATTTACATACAGTTTCAGAATAAAATTAAACGAGAAAGAAGGGCTATCTTCGGCATGCCGAAGATCTAATACCCTTGCAGACCCAACCTTTTAATGCCGAGAAAATGGTTAAGGCCGAGTTTGGTCAAGGTATATTGATAAACAAAAAAAAAAGGCTTTTAATCAAAAACCGATGTAAATAAGATTTTGCAAAAATGAAGGGAGCATAGTGAAATCTTTAAATGCCGTGTTTAATCGAAAAATCATGAAAAAAAAAAAATGCTCCATACAAAAACTTAATATTATGATATAGTGGTCCGATCTTAATAGGATTTTGCATATATATGAGGAGCATAGTAAAACTAATAAATGCCGAGTTTGGTCAAGATATCTTGAAAAACAAAATGTTTTTCATACAAGATCCTACTTTTCGACAGATCGTTCCTATGGCAGCTATATGATATAGTGGTCCGATCTTAATAGGATTTCGCCTAAATATGAGGAGTATAGTAATACTAATAAATACCGAGTTTGGTCAAGATATCTTGAAAAACAAAATGATTTTTCATACAAAAACTTAATTTTCGACCGATCGTTCCTATGGCAGCTATATGATATAGTGGTCCGATCTTAATAGTATTTTGGATATATATGAGGAGCTTAGTAAAACTAATAAATGCCGAGTTTGGTCAAGATATCTTGAAAAACAAAATGTTTTTTCATACAAGAACTACATTTTCGACCGATCGTTCTTATGGCAGCTATATGATATAGTGGTCCGATCTTAATAGGATTTCGCCTGTATATGAGGAGCATAGTAAAACTAATAAATGCCGAGTTTGGTTAAGATATCTTGAAAGTCAAAATGTTTTTTTATACAAAAACTTAATTTTCGACCGATCGTTCCTATAGCAGCTATATGCTATAGTGGTCCGATCCAGCTGGTTTTGACATATGTGCTGCGTGCAACAGAAAAGGGGACTTCTGCAAAGTTTCATTAAGATAGCTTTAAAACTGAGAGACTAGTTCGCATAGAAACAGACAGACGGACAGACGGACATGGCTATATCGACTCGGCTGTTGATGCTGGTCAAGAATATATATACTTTATGGGTCGGAGATGTCTCCTTCTATGCGTTACACATTTCACGACAAAATTATAATACCCTCTGCAAGGGTATAAAAAGTCGAGTCAGTTTTTTTTTTATGTTTTTATTTAACCAATTAATTTACAATCTTATAGTGACCCCATGCATAAGTATGTATACAATCATCTCTTATTTTTCTCTTATCATCTTGAGAACTTAAAGCTACTCTTGTTATTTTTTGAGCATACAATTTATGTAAGTTAGATCTAAAAATTAACATATTATTTGTTGTATATGATTTATTATTGAAAAGACAATCTTTAAAGCATATCACACTGATGTTTTCCAAAATTGATTTTTTAATACCCTTTGCCTTTTTAACACAACCTCCGTCCTCAAGTTTCAATGAGTACATTTTGGGTCGAAGTCCTATGAATTCTTTCATTATCCTACCATTATTCTCATCTTTCATCATGCCCAAGACTTTTTTATTAACTCTCTTTATGGCATATTTATGAGCATGATCATCAGAATATTCAGATGTGTCGAATTTCATTTCAAGATCATCTCTTATATCTGCATAAAAGTCCTCAGTTTTAATGGTATATATTAAGGAGTCTGTGTCCATATAATTCAATGCTAGATTAGATTTAAACTTTGCTACCATATAATCATAATGAAAATCATACATCAACAATTTCGAAAGATCTAATACGGTAAAACCTAAATGTATGGGCTTATTATAATAGTTATGCAATCTTTTCATTTGGATTGCATACATATTATTCGAGAATTGCAGTGAGCTATGAAAGTTTGTTTTGTGATTAATGCCCCTGCTCCCAATCTATTGCGAGACGTTGTTTCCCACTCAGTTACCAATTTAATATTATTACGTTTTTCAACGTTTTCCATGGTTTTCCCATATACTGCATTATTTAATAACTTAAAAAAATCGTTTTTAAAATTATTTTTCGCCTGCGTTCTATGATATGTATTAATATCAATATATTTTCATAACCAAGGAGACTGCTTAAACCGTAATATACGGTAAATCTTAGTTAGCCGTAGACCATTATGAATACATTGTTGAAGATTTCTATAATGTATGGGATTTTTATATTTCGGTCTTAGGTCAGCGAAAAGATTTTTAACTGTACACTTTGCAGTCGGTTTTTGATTGCTTGGACAAAACGGTAAGTCGTTATGCATATCATGAAGGGATGCTGGGTATTCTAAATCTACTTCAAGAATATATCCGTATTCAGACGTTTCAGAAATTGAAAATAAATGAAATGATCGTATTTCATCCTCACTTAACCACTGGAAATCACCATATGGAAGATATTGTGACATCGCCCACCCATATAGATTATTTGAATCCAAATACATTAAATATTGAAAGGGTTTTGTGCTATCATAATCATTCATATTCTTATGAATAGCAGTTGAATATCTCTGACAACATTGTACTAATCCCCCACGAACATTTTTTTTGTATAAATCTTTGCATATCTATGTCTGTAAATAATTCTAATTCTATTCCAGTTGTTTTTAGCATAGCATCCCAAGATAACCCCGGAGCTGTGTAATAATGGGCTGGGTCCAATGAATAAAAATTTTTGCAAATTAAACGAAAATTTTCGAAAACATCTGCAAGCAATAGTACATCTGTCTTTAAATACAGCTCCATATAATCTTTGAGGGTTTTACAATTAAAAACTCTCCACACGTTCTGAGCGTGTAAATAATCATCTTCTAAACATTCTCTACTTCTTGCAAACATTCAAATTTAGTAAAGTATTCATATGGGAAAACTCCCTTCCTATGTACTAGATTAAAGTGTGTTTGTCCGGGAAAAACCGTCTAACAGTCGTGAAATTATTATATTCTAAATTAGAGCTAAGACTATCTAAACTTGCAGCCATAAATCGAAATGAGTCAAAAAAACGTATTTCCAAATTTGTATTATGCTCTGTAATATATGTGTATTTTGAAAGGGTAATGTAAATCTCTTTATTGAGAGGTAGAACCTTAATTTCACCTTCAACTTTTGACAACTCTCTTACAAACAAATGAGCATCATAGCGTGAAAAATTATGAAAAAGTACGGGGATAAATGAGGCAACTTTGTAATTTATATTACAGGCATTATGAGCTGACCCTCTAAATTTACCAGTTTAGTGGCAATGATCCCGTACTCTATCTAAGTTTAAAATCTTAGTGCACATGTGGCAATTTATAGCATTTTTAAATTTATGTGCATCTTCTAAACTCATTTCGATTGGCTCTACAGTAGATACATATTTGCTATAAATCTCTCTGGCATCAGCAATGAGAGATGTTGCAAAATGTAATCCTACATTTTCTTCACTATATATACAAAATTTATCTAAACTAGAATCATATGCAGATTTTATGAAATATGCGTATGCAATAGGAATGTGTTCTTGAATGCTTATTACATTCTCGCTCACATTCCTGTTGATAGGTTTTAAAACGCACTCGAAATCTGCATAACTTATAAAAGGTATATCTAAACTATTTGCATAGTTCTTAAATTTTACACTAGCCTTATCCGCTGTTGGAAGCTTCGCCACCACTTTTCCACACTGCTCGCCATGCATCCTGTCGTTATGCGAATAGTTTAAGCATACATGACAGAAATGTAATTTCCTCGTATGCGAAGTCAACTGATTGTGTGTAAGCCTGGAGGAGAAATTATGATTGATATTAAAAAAGAAATGCATATATATATATTTTTTTTTGTATTCTTTACTTACCTTGATAGATTCTTAATCCAGGTATAATGGGATATATATTGCTTTTCCAAAAGCTTCCCCCGGTGCTCTTTGGTTAGATAGAGTGGTCCAATAATTTCATTAATGTCTTCATCATAGACAAAGACATTTATACTTATGTAAGTGTTTTGTTGTTCAAACAATTTAATGTCTTTGAGCTTTAATGGAAATTCCATATTATGAAATTTGAGTGAGAATATCTCATCAATTTCAATAATTGGACTCCTTATATCATCGATTTTATATGGGGCACACCTATCAGCATTATGTTGCAAGTTCTTTAGGGCTGCTATTAAAGCCCACTTAAAACAAAACTCATCTTCGATTTTTATATTAATAATAGCTTTCTTCAAGCTCAAATTCCGTGGTAATGGAATAAAACTAGAGCCTCTTAGTGGCTTATATTTATTGACGTTAATTTCCAAACGTATCATTTTTATGAGAGTCCAACCACTATCTCTCTCTTGGAATTCATCCATTTTTGAACTTATGATGGCTGAGTGGCTTACCAATATTTCTTCTAAGTCAGAAGACTTCGTAGCCACACAAATTTCAGTTTGATGGGATTTGATCATTATTCTTCTTATATGGGGTGTGCACCTCTAAAACGTTTTCCATTATTGGAAGTAATGAACTTCCTGCTTCCAATAGGAACTCTTCAGGGAGCATAACGTTATCCGAAACATTGCTATATGAATAGGTGTTAATCCGGTTTTGGAATCCGGATGCCGCAAGTTGAACATAGCCATCCAACGGCGTGAAGGCCTTATTTTTGTGCTCATTTGTTCGCAAATGTTGTGCCCAGCGATTATGAGCCACCGTTACTCCACAAAGCTCACAAAAGCGTTGTGCATTTTGATTATTGTTTGCTGATGTTGATGCCATTTTTTAATATTCTGATTTAGAGGACTTTAAAACTTTCGGATAACTAAATAAATTTTATTTAAAAATAATATGCACTTCATTTCAGTTTCCCCCCAGCCACATTATAGCTCGCTGATAACATAGCAGCGCACTCCCCCTCCCCTTCGATCCATTCCATCCAATCACATCCATCGTTAACATATGTATGTGATCTTGCTCCCCACACACAAATGGAAACATAACACCCCCGTCCCCTTTCTCAACACACACAAATATCAACCTTCACAAAAATATTCATAATCTTGCGCATGCATTGCCAACGCACTCCCTCTCCCCTTCTCGCCATCCATTCCAATCACATCCAGCGAAAGCAAATGTGATCTTGGTCCCCACACACACACACACACACACATACACACACACACACACACACACACACACACACACACACACACACACACACACACACACACACACACACATCAGCCGTGTGGTAAGCGCCAATAGAATACTACCACAGCTAGTCATTGCTTGTCGTATGAGGCGACTGAAATTGACACGGGGATGTAATTGCCCGGAGAGGTGCCTCTTGCTGGCGAAAAGATTCTGAACGCCATTAACCTGGAAACGGCCAGATCGATTCCGTTCCGTGGTAATTAAAGCAACTCGTGACCTCCGGTTGTGGCCAGGTATCCCTGGGTAGGCGCTGCACACCCGTGACGCGCCTAGCTAACACGAGAAGGCGACTGAGACTGAGACCAGTAATGTCTCAGGCTGTGAACTCTGGACAACCCTACACGACTAGACGACCCCTGGGCTGACGGCCGACAGTATTCTAGCATCTCAGTAAGCGGAGTGAAATCTGGCCGAAATGACTGCTAGGCTAATGCTGTTACCGCCCCCGTCCCGTTAAAACATGGCAAATCTCCAAGCACGCTCCTCGTATCGTCGCCATTTAGTTGGCAGTATAGGTTCAGATGTAATATTCCTGATTAACGCGGATCTGGCTCTGAACACTCGACCCCATGAAGGCGGGTGTCAACCCTCGCATGGCCTCACTGCTTGCAAAGACAACCATGAGATTATAACGCGACTGTACAACGGACAAGGACAACGGCCTTGGAGTTGGGACCCAATAAAATGAGTACCAATAATACCCCACAAACGAAGGAGAGCTGTGATGCTTTTGCAAAGAGCAGCAGAATGGTGAGATCACCAGTAGATGGAGGAACAGCCGTCCCCGCAGAGACTAACTCAGAGCGGGACCAAACCACGGCAACCCAGAGCAGCTCAGCACTCCGGGAACTCGGGCACGAGATCTCAAAGCTGGTAGACATGCTCGAAGATGGCAAGCGACGCTCCATCCACCAGCCCATGCGAGACTCTATAGAGAGCATCAGAGTGCTCTATGAGCTGGCGGCCATCCAGCTACACGACGAAGGAGCCAAGGAGGTAATTAGGACGCACCAGTCGTGTCAAACCTCGCCTCTTTTCAGGACGACGGTAGACGTCAAGCGGAAGCAGGCCACGGTACGGACGCCCCAAACTAAGCGAATCCGAGGGCCAGTCGGTAACCAGGCTACCGTAACAACGGTGCAGGAGACACTGAGCCCCAAAGCGGACGGCGACAAGTGGAAGGAGGTCACCCACAAAAAAAGGAAGGAGGTCACCCGGAAAAAGAGCAAGGGATTGCTCAAGGAAAAGACGCGGCCGGATGCTATAGTCATCTCGGCAAAAGGTGAAGCGAGCTACTCAGAGATACTGAGAAAAGTTAAAGCCGATGAGAAACTGGGCGAGCTCGGAAAAGCGGTGTCAAAAATAAGGAGGACACAAAAGGAGAACTGCTACTTCAGCTTAGGAATTCGGGAGAGAATACCACAGCATTTAGGAGCCTGGTGGGCGAAACGTTAGGCGAAAATGCAGAGGTCCGGACGCTGTCCCACCGAGTCTCTATTGAGTGCAAGGACCTGGACGAGATCACGACCAGAGAGGACATCTGCAGGCGATGAGGGGTCAAATCCAAATATTGGACATAGCCCCAGAGAATATTAGCCTCCGTAAGTCGTATGGCCAAACACAAACGGCGACTATAAGACTGCCAGCGGAAAGCGCGAAAAAGGCCCTCTCGGTAGGTTTCCTGAAAGTTGGCTGGGTCAACTCAAGAATCCGCGAGCGGATAAACATCACCAGATGTTTCAGATGCCTTGAGTTTGGACACCTTGCAAGACACTGCAAGAGTGAACTGGACAGATCGAATCTGTGCCGACGATGCGGAGGAAAGGACCATCTGGCTAAGGACTGCAAACAGGAGCCACATTGCATGCTCTGCAAGGACAGGAAAAACGACCCCAATCACATTGCCGGTAGCGGCAGATGCCCCGTGTTTAGGAGCGCCCTGGCCAACAGAAAATGAAGTTCACACAATTAAACCTCAACCACTGCGAGGCTGCTCAGGCCCTGCTGTCGCAAGCAACACGGGAGAGAAACACTGACGTCGCAATAATCTGCGAGCCATACAAGCCTATAGCAGGAAGCGGCTGGGTGGCAAGTAAATGCGGAAAAGCGGCCATCTGGTCCCTCAACTCACCGCTCCAGGAAGTCAAAGCATCACACGAAGGATTCGTCAGAGCGAAAATTAATGGAATCACCGTTTACAGTTGCTACGCACCCCCAAGCTGGGAACTGCGGCGGTTCCAAAACATGCTGGAGGAAATATCAGAAGGCGCTCGCAACAGAGCTCCCCTCGTCATTGCAGGAGACTTTAACGCCTGGGCCATTGAATGGGGAAGCAAGGAAACCAACGCGAGAGGGACCACCCTGCTAGAAGAGTTCGCGGCGATCGACTTGGGCCTTGCAAACGACGGGCAGGAGCTCACGTACTGCAAGGCCGGTAGAGGCTCTATTATAGACCTCACCCTGCTCAGCAGCTCACTCTATAGGCTAACCACATGGAAAGTCAGCAATGAATTCACATTCAGCGACCACCAAGCAGTACATTTCGAGATCGGGAGAGGACGGAGGAAACAGCAGCCCAAAACAACAGGACCCAAATGGAAGGACAACTGCCTAGACAAGGAAACATACACGGATTCCCTACGCCATGCTCGATGGACTGGGGCCACAGCAGAAGACATGGCACGGCAGCTTATGGAAAACATCTCGGACGCGTGCGACTTATCCATGCCCAGGAGGAAGCCAAACAGAAGAGGAGCACCTTGCTACTGGTGGAACGAGGAAATCAGCAACCTAAGGAAGGCCTGCCTACGCGCTAGAAGACGCTCCCAACGAGCCCGAGGCCGCCCAGACTTTGCATCTAGGCTGGATGACCTGCGGGCAGCCAAGCGAGACCTCAAAAGAAGCATCAAACAAAGCAAATCCAGCTGCTTCCAGCAAATATGCGACGAGGCCGATGTAAACCCGTGGGGCACGGCTTATAAGGTTGTCACGAAGAAGATTCGCAGCCAGCGAACAACCCGTGTGACCTGTCCTACCGCACTCGCCACTATAGTTGAGGCACTGTTCCCCCATCACCCAAGATTGGAGGTCGTCAGCCGCTCACGCAGCACGGAACTTGTGCAGCAGGTGTCGACAGACGAAATGGTAGTGGCAAGCAAGAAGCTAGACGACAAAAAGGCTCCAGGACCAGATGGGGTGCCAAACAAGGCGCTAAAGATAGCCATGCTGACGAAACCCGACGCCTTCGCCGAGACATACAATAGATGTCTGCAGGACGGTGTATTTCCCAAGAGATGGAAGCGACAGAAATTAATCCTCCTACCGAAAGGGGATAAGCCAATAGAGGAACCCTCGGGATACAGGCCAATCTGCCTACTGGACACGGCGGGAAAGGTTCTGGAGAGGATCGTGTACAACCGACTAATAAGGGTGGTTGAAGAGAAAGAGGCCCTGTCCAAACAGCAATACGGATTTCGGAAGGCTAGATCTACGGTCGACGCAATTAAGGCTGGTAGATATTGCTACTAAAGCAATAGAGGGTACCCGATGGAGGTGGGGAGACAAGGAGTACTGCGCGGTGGTTACGTTGGACATCCGCAATGCCTTTAACTCAGCAAGCTGGTCTCGAATACTGGAAGCCTTAGACCGAATAGGGATACCGTCCTCCCTTTTCCGTATAATTTCCAACTACCTGTCCGATCGACTATTAATTTATGATACGGAAGACGGTACTAGGAGTTACACGGTCACAGCAGGCGTACCACAGGGGTCGGTCTTGGGACCACTCCTGTGGAACATAATGAACGACGAGGTGCTCAGAGTACAATTGCCCCAGGGATGCAGAATCATAGGATTCGCAGATGATCTGGCCCTAGTAGTAGTGGCCAAAGAAATAAAAGAAGTAGAAGCGGCAGCCAATGCAGCCATAAGGAGTGTGGCCAGCTGGATGCGCGGCGCTAGCCTGGAGCTGGCAGGCCATAAAACAGAGGCTGTGCTTATCACAAGCCGCAAGATAGTTGAGTTTGCTAGATTTCAAGTAGACAGCGTTAGTATCGAGTCAAAGGCTTCCATCAAGTATCTGGGGGTCATGTTAGACAACAGGCTTAGCTTTCGTCCTCACGTAGACTATGTTAGCCAGAAAGCGGCAAAAATGCAGGCGGCCCTTTCGAGGATGCTACCAAACATAGGAGGACCTAGAGCAGGTAGACGCCTACTCCTCGCGAGAGTTGTAGCCTCCGTGCTGCTCTATGCTGCACCGATATGGGCATCAGCAGTCGCAAGTCAGAAAGGCCTGAGAAGGAAAATGTCAGTCCCCTACAGGCTAAGCGCACTCCGCACTATTTCTGGATTCCGGACGGTGTCGGACGAGGCGGCCACAGTATTGGCAGGCATGCCGCCAGTAGATATACTGGCCAAGGAAATGGAGAACATATACAAAGCACGAATAGCGACAGGCGAAGCTGTCTCAATAGACGTCATCCGACGGTCGGAGAGAGCAACATCAATGGCAACTTGGCAGGAGAGATGGAACACGGCGAACAAGGGGAGATGGACACACAAACTAATCCCCAATCTGGAGCAATGGATTAGGAGAAGGAACGGAGAAATTAACTTCCACCTAATGCAGTTTCTTACTGGACACGGCGGGTACAGGAAGTATCTCCACAGGTTCAGGCATGAGGACACCTCTGAGTGTCCGACATGCCCAAATTTGGACGAAGACCCGGAACACGTGCTGTACCAATGCTCGAGGTACAGAGACGCAGTAGGCTCTGTACCCCACCCTGAGGGACTAGTAACGTTCATGCTGGAAGGAGAGGACAACTGGAGGAATATAAGTCAGCTGATAATAGGCATCCAGAGGGATCTGAGACGATGCGAAAAGGAGCGACGAATAATGGAGACTGCCTAAAATAGGCAACCCATCCCCGCGAAGTAATACTTTGCGGTGATCCCGCGGGGAATGTGGTGTGTGAGTGGGGGGTGAGTTTAGTACGTAGGTGTTGACGGAGTCAGCGAATCGTGCATACGGTTGGCCCGGGCCATCAGTATCTTACGAAGATTTTCACCTCCATGCCGTAAGCAAAAAAAAAAAAAAAAAACACACAGACACACACACACACAAATGGAAACATAAGACCCCCGCCCCCTTCCTCATGAGCATCCACTTACGCGCGCGCGCACAAAAATACAAACATAGCACCCCCCGCTCCCCCTTTCCCAAGAGCTTCTGAGCGTCCCCTTACGCGCGCGCACAAAAATATAAACATAGCACCCCCCGCTCCCCCTTTCCCATGCATAAAACCACTTGACCCTGATAATAAATGTAAACAAACGTGACGCTTCCCCACCACGGTGACGTCAATTCCTGTGCCAGAACATACATTGCCTATCAACTTCGCATACCGGGAAACCAAAGCTTTTGGGCTCCGGGTGAAGTATGGTTGCAAAGCTGAAACTTAAAGGAATTGACGGAAGGGCACTACCAAGAGTGGAGCCTGCGGCTTAATTTGACTCAACACGGGAAAACTTACCAGGTCCGAACATAAGTGTGTAATACAGATTGATAGCTCTTTCTCGAATATATGAGTGGTGGTGCATGGCCGTTCTTAGTTCGTGGAGTGATTTGTCTGGTTAATTTCGATAACGAACGAGACTCAAATATATTTAATAATATGAGGTCTCCGGACGTGATCACTGTGACGCCTTGTGTGTTGCGGTTGTTTCGCAAAAGTTGACCGAACTTGATTATTTAGAGGAAATAAAAGTCGTAACAAGGTTTCCGTAGGTGAACCTGCGGAAAGATCATTATTGTATAATGTTCATTTCCGTTAATAAAAACAATTTTATATATATAAATACATAAAATTTTTCTGAATATAAATCAAAATTCATTTAAACAAATTTACACATACTTATGCCCAATTAAATATATATTTATACAATACATTATCTGTCATTTTCAATTTGGGATTTGTCTGTATTTATGCGTTTCTATGGAGAAAAAACTTGCGTGTATATGTACCATAATATACATGCGTTGCACAGATGTATTGTTCATTTTTATATGAGCACCTGTTTTCAGGTTAATGCTTTGCATATTTCTTTAAAAATATTTAATTCTTCTATCTATAAAAAAATTGTATTCATGTATACCATATTTTTAAAGAATATGTAAGACTAAGACATTTCGCAACACTCTTTAGGTATAAAAAAATTTATTGAAGGAATTGATATATGCTAGTAAAATGGTGTATTTTTGATTTCTTTCAATAAAAATATTTGTGACGTAATGAAATAACCAAAAATAAAATAATCACTCTAAGCGGTGGATCACTCGGCTCATGGGTCGATGAAGAACGCAGCAAACTGTGCGTCATCGTGTGAACTGCAGGACACATGAACATCGACATTTTGAACGCATATCGCAGTCCATGCTGTTTGGTACTTTAATTAATTTTATAGTGCTGCTTGGACTACATATGGTTGAGGGTTGTAAGACTTTGCTAATTAAGTTGTTTAAAATTTTTCGAAGTTTTAAGCATATGGTATATTATTGGATAGATTATGTGTGTCCCTGATATGCATGAAATATTCATAATATTAATTTATATATGGATGTACTACTCATTGTATATTTTGTATGAGAAAACTGAAGAATTATATTTTCTTTTTCAAATCAAATAATACTGAGGAATGTCTAGCATAAAAGACAAATACATTTTTCCTTCATCTAGAAGGAATTGCCTCTTATTAATGATGTGATTAAGGAATTGTTGTAAAATTTATGGAACTTCAGAACAAAAGTATTATCCATTATATTGAACAATAAATGATGTTCAATTAACATTGTTTTATACAACCTCAACTCATATGGGACTACCCCCTGAATTTAAGCATATTAATTAGGGAAGGAAAAGAAACTTACAAGGATATTCTTAGTAGCGGCGAGCGAAAAGAAATCAGTTCAGCACTAAGTCACTTTGTCTATATGGCAAATGTGAGATGCAGTGTACGGAACCTCAATATTCTAGTATGAGAAGTTAACGATTTAAGTCCTTCTTAAATGAGGCCATTTACCCATAGAGGGTGCCAGGCCCGTATAACGTTAATGATTACTAGATGGTGTTTCCAAAGAGTCGTGTTGCTTGATAGTGCAGCACTAAGTGGGTGGTAAACTCCATCTAAAACTAAATATAACCATGAGACCGATAGTAAACAAGTACCGTGAGAGAAAGTTGAAAAGAACTGCTTAGAGGTTAAGACCAATGAACCTGAATATCCGTTATCGAAAATTCATCATTAGAATTGTAATATTTTAAATAATATTATAATAATAGTGTATAATTGTAATCTATTAGCATAAATATTTATCATAAAATTATGTCTGATTGTTTATTTGAATTATATGCTTGCATTTTAACATAAAATAAAAGACATAAATTTGATAAAGTGCTGATAGATTTATATGATTACAGTGCGTTAATTTTTCGGAATTATATAATGGCATAATTATCATTGATATTTGTGTTTATTATATGCACTTGTATGATTAACAATGCGAAAGATTCAGGATACCTTCGGGACCTGTCTTGAAACACGGACCAAGGAGTCTAACATATGTGCAAGTTATTGGGATATAAACCTAATAGCGTAATTAACTTGACTATTAATGGGATTAGTTTTTTAGCTATTTATAGTTAATTAACGCAATCCCGGGGCGCTCTATATAGCTATGTATAATAATATTTATATTATTTATGCCTCTAACTGGAACTTACCTTGAGCATATATGCTGTGACCCGAAAGATGGTGAACTATACTTGATCAGGTTGAAGTCAGGGGAAACCCTGATGGAAGACCGAAACAGTTCTGACGTGCAAATCGATTGTCAGAATTGAGTATAAGGGCGAAAGATCAATCGAACCATCTAGTGCTGGTTCCTTCCGAAGTTTCCCTCAGGATAGCTGGTGCATTTAACTGTTGTATAGAATAATCTTATCTGGTAAAGCGAATGATTAGAGGCCTTAGGGTCGAAACGATCTTAACCTATTCTCAAACTTTAAATGGGTTAGAACCTTAACTTTCTTGATATGAAGTTTAAGGTTATGATATAATGTGCCCAGTGGGCAACTTTTGGTAAGCAGAACTGGCGCTGTGGGATGAACCAAACGTAATGTTACGGTGCCCAAATTAACAACTCATACAGAAACCATGAAAGGCGTTGGTTGCTTAAAACAGCAGGACGGTGATCATGGAAGTCGAAATCCGCTAAGGAGTGTGTAACAACTCACCTGCCGAAGCAACTAGCCCTTAAAATGGATGGCGCTTAAGTTGTATACCTATACATTACTGCTAAAGTAGATGGTTGATATTACTTGTAATATACATTTTGAAACTTTTGTGAGTAGGAAGGTACAATGGTGTGCCTGCATGGTGGAGCCGCTATTGATACAGATCTTGGTGGTTGTAGCAAATAATCGAATGAGACCTTTGTTGTTGATCACGAGTTATTCGGTCATAAGTTCAAGGCGAAAGCCGACAATTTTCAAGTAAAGAAAAATCTAAATATATTTGTCATCTAACCGATTTTTATACACTTGAATAATTTTGAACGAAAGGGAATACGGTTCCAATTCCGTAACCTGTTGAGTATCCGTTTGTTATTAAGTATGGGCCTCGTGCTCATCAGCTCATCAACAGGAACGACCATAAAGAAGCCGTCTTATAGCCGTTTTATAGCCGTACTACCATGGAAGTCTTTCGCAGAGATATATGGTAGATGGGCTAGAAGAGCATGACATATACTGTTGTGTCGATATTTTCTCCTCGGACCTTGAAAATTTATGGTGGGAACACGCAAACTTCTTAACAGGCCGTACCAATATCCGCAGCTGGTCTCCAAGGTGAAGAGTCTCTACTCGATAGAATAATGTATGTAAGGGAAGTCGGCAAATTAGATCCGTAACTTCGGGATAAGGATTGGCTCTGAAGATTGAGATAGTCGGGCTTGATTGGGAAACAATAACATGGTTTATGAGCTCGTTCTGGGTAAATAAAGTTTCTATCATTTATGGTAGTTTCTTGTTCCCCGGATAGTTTAGTTACGCAGCCAATTGTGGAACTCTCTTGCTAAAATTGTTAAGAATACTAGTTGGGCAACTAATTACTTCTTTTAAATTATAACGATTATCAATTAACAATCAGTTCAGAACTGGCACGGACTTGGGGAATCCGACTGTCTAATTAAAACAAAGCATTGTGATGGCCCTAGCGGGTGTTGACACAATGTAATTTCTGCCCAGTGCTCTGAATGTCAAAGTGAAGAAATTCAAGTAAGCGCGCGCCAACGGCGGGATTAACTTTGACTCTGACCAAATGCCTCGTCATCTAATTAGTGCCGCGCATTAATGGATTAACGAGAATCCTACTGTCCCTATCAGTTCCGGGGCGACCAATCCCCAGCATCATGGAGCTAAAACTGGAAGTATCCTTTTAGGGTACGAGTTCTGACCAGAGGATTGATTTGGGACCGTTAGGGAATACAGAGGCGGTCTCGGCTCTCTGCTCTCTTTGCCATTGTCTTTTGGGACTTGTTGGGGGACACTAGCTGGCCGCCTAGCGGTTTGATCTATGATCAACTTGTAAATGCCGTCGTTTGCGGAAGAGGCAGGAATAAGCCTCGCTCCTCACACTGAGAAAGCCATGCCATGAACATGGTGTATACTGTTCCACCTGCAGCAGTGTTTTAATCGTTTTTGGGGCCACCAACCCTTAACTGTTTTGGAGTTTAAATTGGAAGTACCCTTCTGGTACGAGGCCCGACCAGAGGCTTTTAATTTGGTACCACGGGTAATCAGGAGCCCACGGAACATGTTCCGTCCTGGTTAATTGGTGCGGCCCTTCGGGGAGTATCGTGGTGGTTGTGGTTTTACACCCAAATGCGGGTAGAGCATCGCTCGACGTGGAGTTGCGTTATACAACCGGGTTCCGTGATCCAGAGATCGGAAGAGGTTTAGATGGGCCTCGTGCCAAACCAAGGTAGAAGTCACAACCAAACAGACGTGTCTTTAATTGGTACCTGCGCAACATGTTCGAGGGGCGGTGATTGACGCTTAAATTAATCCTAAACTAGGAACCCTGAGATTAAGCCATCGTGGCAGGTGCTCACGTTAAGCCCACAGACTTTCATGTCCCTATCAGTCCCATGTGGTTAGGTAAGGTATCCAGACATTCGAACCACACACGGGTTGAGATGCTAGCCGAGTGGGTCGTGTCCCAGGATGTTCGGGTCGTTAACGAGCCCAGTGAGTGGTACACGTTTGCGGGTCCGATGGGTCAGAGTGACATTGATGTTACTCTAGTGAATGCGGTAGCAATGAGTATGTATGCTTTTCATTGGTGTGTACTAGGTGGGCTTTGTGTGAGTGACCACAATCCGATTGAGATTGTTGTCTCACACACCATTACTAGGAATGTAAGTGTTGGGGGTAATCGCTGGCGCACTTGTAGTGTGAATTGGTCCCTGCATGGGCTCATTGTGCAGGAGGCGGCAACGCAAGTTCCGCTTAATGGATTTAATGGATTGAATGTGGATGATCAGGTCGTATGTGTGAATAGGTGGATAACCGATGCGAATGATCGCATGTTTGAGAGGTACCGTAAGGTCAATCTCAAGCATGTGAAGTGGTGGACGAATGAGTTGAGCACTAAGCGGCGGATGGTCCGGTCTCTTCGGGAGCAATTCCAAAGGGCCAGAGCTACCAATGCGGATGGTGCAGCCCAACTTAGGATTGATTATAGTCGGTGTATGAATGAGTACAAGCAAATGCTTGTAAAGGTGAAAGAAGATGAGTGGCGCTCTTTCCTGGAGCGCAATAAGGACGACCCCTGGGGTCGTGCTTATAAAATAGTTCGAGGTAGAGGCAGGGAAACGGATGTGAGTAGCCTCCGTGTTGGCGACGTTCAGTTAACGGCATGGAGGGATTGTATGAATGTCTTGTTGAATGAGTTCTTCCCCAGAGCGGATCACCAGGACTCACCACCTAGTGTGGTTAGTCCGGTTGATCCGCTTCTGGATAGTGAGTTGGAGGTGGCTTTCTCGAGGCTAAAGTCGAGGAAGTCCCCTGGTATGGATGGATTCACTGGAGAAATGTGTAAAAGTGTCTGGAAGTCAATTCCAGAATATATGAAAGCGATATATGCGAAGTGTCTGAATGAGGGTTATTTCGCCAGTGAATGGAAGTGTGCAAGAGTGATAGTGCTCCTGAAGTCGCCCGACAGGATCAGGAGCAACCCTAGATCTTTTCGGGGCATCAGTCTTCTTCCGGTTCTTGGAAAAGTTCTAGAAAGGATTATGGTAGAAAGGCTTAAGGAGACAATAAGTGACCAAATGTCTGATAGGCAATTTGGTTTAAGGCAGGGCAGATGTGTTGAGGATGCGTGGAGGTATGTTAGTGACTCTGTTGAGGCTAGCAACTCCACGTATGTCTTGGGCATCTTTGTTGATTTTAAAGGTGCATTCGACTACTTGAGTTGGGCGAGTGTATTGAGAAGGTTGGATGAATGTGGATGCCGAGAATTAGCTCTCTGGAAGAGCTATTTCTCTGGCAGACGTGCGTGTGCTTTAGGGCGGTGTGAATGTGTGGGCGTAGATGTGGTTCGTGGCTGTCCGGAGGGATCTATCTGTGGCCCATTCATGATGGACCCTGTACGGGCAGCTCGAGCAGATGTGTAAGTGTTGTGCGTATGCGGACGATCTGCTCGTCTTGATTGAGAGTCGGTCGCGTCTTGAGGTCGAGACGAATGCGGGTATGTGATGCGTACTGTGTATGATTGGGGTGAAAGTGTTGGGGTCAGTATTGCAATGGACAAGACAGTGTCAATGCTGCTCAAGGGCAGATTGGCAGCTAGTCGACCACCCATTGGCAGACTGAACGGAGTGAATGTGAGGTATGCGACTGAGGTGAAATACCTCGGCATAACCTTCGGCAAGAGGATGTGTTTCACGCCTCATATCGCTGGTCTCAAGGCCCGGCTACTTGGTTTGGTGGGGCAAGTGAGTCGTATTTTGAGGACTGACTGGGGCCTAATCAGACGTGCTGTCCGCACCATTTATGAGGGTCTGTTTGCTGCATGTGCAGTATATGGATTGTCTGTATGGTGTAAGGCGGTCACGACTGTGGTTGGCAGAAAGAAAGTGCTGGCTTGCCAGAGAGTGATTCTGTTAGGTTGTTTGCCTGTGTGCCGCACTGTCTCCACGGAGGCAATGCAGGTACTGTTAGGTGTAGCCCCTCTTGACTTGGAGATCAGGCGTCGAGCCTTGATGTACAGGATCAAGAGGCGATTGCCATTGCTGCAGAATGATTGGCTAGCGGATGGGGATGTGGAGAGTTTAGGGCTTAGCGAGTGCAAGAGCTTGGTGAAAGAGTGTGTTCTGTCTGACTGGCAAGTCAGGTAGGACACAAGTGTGAATGGACGTGTAACTCATCGGTTAATATGGGAGGTTACATTTGCCGGCAGCCGACCAGACTTTGGGTTCTGCCTGAGTCTTGGATTCCTGTTGACTGGTCATGGTTCCCTCAATGCATTTTTGCATTCGAGGAGCCTTTGTGGCAGTCCAGAATGCCGTTGTGGCTCGGCTGCAGAGACATGGGAGCATGTTCTCTGTGAGTGCACAAGGTGTGCAGATCTTCGAGATCTGAGGGGGATGGGCATAAGTGAGGTTAGTGGCGGGTTTGACGTAAGTCAATCACTCTCCACTAGTGATAGGGTTAGAAGAATGAGTGAGTTTGCTAGAGCTGCATTTTCAAGGCGACGTTTGCAATTGCAGGAAGGAATTGTATGAATGATGATGGATGGTAGATGTGCAAATGTGGGGGTACGAATGGTGGGGTACGAACGTGGGGGGTGTGTTTGAATGGATTGTTGAACATTGTGTTGTCCGGGGCTACCAGCATCATGGAGCTAAAACTGGAAGTATCCTTTTAGGGTACGAGTTCTGACCAGAGGATTGATCTGGGACCACGGGCGTTAGGGAACACAGAGGCGGTCTCGGCTCTCTGCTCTCTCCGCCATAGTCTTTTGGGACTTGTTGGGGGACACTAGCTGGCCGCCTAGCGGTTTGATCTATGATCAACTTGTAAATACCGTCGTTTGCGGAAGAGGCAGGAATAAGATTCGCTCCTCACACTGAGAAAGCCATGCCATTAACATGGTGTATACTGTTCCACCTGTCGATTGCTGTTTTACATCAACCGCGTTCTATTCCCTGCAGCAGTGTTTTAATCGTTTTTGGGGCCACCAACCCTTAACTGTTTTGGAGTTTAAATTGGAAGTACCCTTCTGGTACGAGGCCCGACCAGAGGCTTTTCATTTGGTACCACGGGTAATCAGGAGCCCACGGAACTTGTTCCGTCCTGGTTAATTGGTGCGGCCCTTCGGGGAGTATCGTGGTGGTTGTGGTTTTACACCCAAATGCGGGTAGAGCATCGCTCGACGTGGAGTTGCGTTATACAACCGGGTTCCGTGATCCAGAGATCGGAAGAGGTTTAGATGGGCCTCGTGCCAAACCAAGGAAGAAGTCACAACCAAACAGACGTGTCTTTAATTGGTACCTGCGCAACATGTTCGAGGGGCGGTGATTGACGCTTAAATTAATCCTAAACTAGGAGCCCTGAGATTAAGCCATCGTGGCAGGTGCTCACGTTAAGCCCACAGACTTTCATGTCCCTATCAGTCCCATGTGGTTAGGTAAGGTATCCAGACATTCGAACCACACACGGGTTGAGATGCTAGCCGAGTGGGTCGTGTCCCAGGATGTTCGGGTCGTTAACGAGCCCAGTGAGTGGTACACGTTTGCGGGTCCGATGGGTCAGAGTGACATTGATGTTACTCTAGTGAATGCGGTAGCAATGAGTATGTATGCTTTTCATTGGTGTGTACTAGGTGGGCTTTGTGTGAGTGACCACAATCCGATTGAGATTGTTGTCTCACACACCATTACTAGGAATGTAAGTGTTGGGGGTAATCGCTTGCGCACTTGTAGTGTGAATTGGTCCCTGCATGGGCTCATTGTGCAGGAGGCGGCAACGCAAGTTCCGCTTAATGGATTTAATGGATTGAATGTGGATGATCAGGTCGTATGTGTGAATAGGTGGATAACCGGTGCGAATGATCGCATGTTTGAGAGGTACCGTAAGGTCAATCTCAAGCATGTGAAGTGGTGGACGAATGAGTTGAGCACTAAGCGGCGGATGGTCCGGTCTCTTCGGGAGCAATTCCAAAGGGCCAGAGCTACCAATGCGGATGGTGCAGCCCAACTTAGGATTGATTATAGTCGGTGTATGAATGAGTACAAGCAAATGCTTGTAAAGGTGAAAGAAGATGAGTGGCGCTCTTTCCTGGAGCGCAATAAGGACGACCCCTGGGGTCGTGCTTATAAAATAGTGCGAAGTAGAGGCAGGGAAACGGATGTGAGTAGCCTCCGTGTTGGTGACGTTCAGTTAACGGCATGGAGGGATTGTATGAATGTCTTGTTGAATGAGTTATTCCCCAGAGCGGATCACCAGGACTCACCACCTAGTGTGGTTAGGCCGGTTGATCCGCTTCTGGATAGTGAGTTGGAGGTGGCTTTCTCGAGGCTAAAGTCGAGGAAGTCCCCTGGTATGGATGGATTCACTGGAGAAATGTGTGAATGTGTCTGGTAGTCGATTCCAGAATATATGAAAGCGATATATGCGAAGTGTCTGAATGAGGGTTATTTCGCCAGTGAATGGAAGTGTGCAAGAGTGATGGTACTCCTGAAGTCGCCCGACAGGATCAGGAGCAATCCTAGATCTTTTCGGGGCATCAGTCTTCTTCCGGTTCTTGGAAAAGTTCTAGAAAGGATTATGGTAGAAAGGCTTAAGGAGACAATAAGTGACCAAATGTCTGATAGGCAATTTGGTTTAAGGCAGGGCAGATGTGTTGAGGATGCGTGGAGGTATGTTAGTGACTCTGTTGAGGCTAGCAACTCCACGTATGTCTTGGGCATCTTTGTTGATTTTAAAGGTGCATTCGACTACTTGAGTTGGGCGAGTGTATTGAGAAGGTTGGATGAATGTGGATGCCGAGAATTAGCTCTCTGGAAGAGCTATTTCTCTGGCAGACGTGCGTGTGCTTTAGGGCGGTGTGAATGTGTGGGCGTAGATGTGGTTCGTGGCTGTCCGGAGGGATCTATCTGTGGCCCATTCATGATGGACCCCTTGCTGGGGCAGCTCGAGCAGATGTGTAAGTGTTGTGCGTATGCGGACGATCTGCTCGTCTTGATTGAGAGTCGGTCGCGTCTTGAGGTCGAGACGAATGCGGGTATGTGCTTGCGTACTGTGTATGATTGGGGTGAAAGTGTTGGGGTCAGTATTGCAATGGACAAGACAGTGTCAATGCTGCTCAAGGGCAGATTGGCAGCTAGTCGACCACCCATTGGCAGACTGAACGGAGTGAATGTGAGGTATGCGACTGAGGTGAAATACCTCGGCATAACCTTCGGCAAGAGGATGTGTTTCACGCCTCATATCGCTGGTCTCAAGGCCCGGCTACTTGGTTTGGTGGGGCAAGTGAGTCGTATTTTGAGGACTGACTGGGGCCTAATCAGACGTGCTGTCCGAACCATTTATGAGGGTCTGTTTGCTGCATGTGCAGCATATGGATCGTCTGTATGGTGTAAGGCGGTTACGACTGTGATTGGCAGAAAGAAAGTGCTGGCTTGCCAGAGAGTGATTCTGTTAGGTTGCTTGCCTGTGTGCCGCACTGTCTCCACGGAGGCAATGCAGGTACTGTTAGGTGTAGCCCCTCTTGACTTGGAGATCAGGCGTCGAGCCTTGATGTACAGGATCAAGAGGCGATTGCCATTGCTGCAGAATGATTGGCTAGCGGATGGGGATGTGGAGAGTTTAGGGCTTAGCGAGTGCAAGAGCTTGGTGAAAGAGTGTGTTCTGTCTGACTGGCAAGTCAGGTAGGACACAAGTGTGAATGGACGTGTAACTCATCGGTTTATATGGGAGGTTACATTTGCCGGCAGCCGACCAGACTTTGGGTTCTGCCTGAGTCTTGGATTCCTGTTGACTGGTCATGGTTCCCTCAATGCATTTTTGCATTCGAGGAGCCTTTGTGGCAGTCCAGAATGCCGTTGTGGCTCGGCTGCAGAGACATGGGAGCATGTTCTCTGTGAGTGCACAAGGTGTGCAGATCTTCGAGATCTGAGGGGATGGGCATAATGAGGTTAGTGGCGGGTTTGACGTAAGTCAATCACTCTCCACTAGTGATAGGGTTAGAAGAATGAGTGAGTTTGCTAGAGCTGCATTTTCAAGGCGACGTTTGCAATTGCAGGAAGGAATTGTATGAATGATGATGGATGGTAGATGTGCAAATGTGGGGGTACGAATGGTGGGGTACGAAACTGGGGGTGAGTTTGAATGGATTGTTGAACATTGTGTTGTCCGGGGCTACCAGCATCATGGAGCTAAAACTGGAAGTATCCTTTTAGGGTACGAGTTCTGACCAGAGGATTGATCTGGGACCACGGGCGTTAGGGAACACAGAGGCGGTCTCGGCTCTCTGCTCTCTCCGCCATAGTCTTTTGGGACTTGTTGGGGGACACTAGCTGGCCGCCTAGCGGTTTGATCTATGATCAACTTGTAAATACCGTCGTTTGCGGAAGAGGCAGGAATAAGCCTCGCTCCTCACACTGAGAAAGCCATGCCATGAACATGGTGTATACTGTTCCACCTGTCGATTGCTGTTTTACATCAACCGCGTTCTATTCCCTGCAGCAGTGTTTTAATCGTTTTTGGGGCCACCAACCCTTAACTGTTTTGGAGTTTAAATTGGAAGTACCCTTCTGGTACGAGGCCCGACCAGAGGCTTTTCATTTGGTACCACGGGTAATCAGGGAGCCCACGGAACTTGTTCCGTCCTGGTTAATTGGTGCGGCCCTTCGGGGAGTATCGTGGTGGTTGTGGTTTTACACCCAAATGCGGGTAGAGCATCGCTCGACGTGGAGTTGCGTTATACAACCGGGTTCCGTGATCCAGAGATCGGAAGAGGTTTAGATGGGCCTCGTGCCAAACCAAGGAAGAAGTCACAACCAAACAGACGTGTCTTTAATTGGTACCTGCGCAACATGTTCGAGGGGCGGTGATTGACGCTTAAATTAATCCTAAACTAGGAGCCCTGAGATTAAGCCATCGTGGCAGGTGCTCACGTTAAGCCCACAGACTTTCATGTCCCTATCAGTCCCATGTGGTTAGGTAAGGTATCCAGACATTCGAACCACACACGGGTTGAGATGCTAGCCGAGTGGGTCGTGTCCCAGGATGTTCGGGTCGTTAACGAGCCCAGTGAGTGGTACACGTTTGCGGGTCCGATGGGTCAGAGTGACATTGATGTTACTCTAGTGAATGCGGTAGCAATGAGTATGTATGCTTTTCATTGGTGTGTACTAGGTGGGCTTTGTGTGAGTGACCACAATCCGATTGAGATTGTTGTCTCACACACCATTACTAGGAATGTAAGTGTTGGGGGTAATCGCTGGCGCACTTGTAGTGTGAATTGGTCCCTGCATGGGCTCATTGTGCAGGAGGCGGCAACGCAAGTTCCGCTTAATGGATTTAATGGATTAAATGTGGCCCCTGGGGTCGTGCTTATAAAATAGTTCGAAGTAGAGGCAGGGAAACGGATGTGAGTAGCCTCCGTGTTGGTGACGTTCAGTTAACGGCATGGAGGGATTGTATGAATGTCTTGTTGAATGAGTTATTCCCCAGAGCGGATCACCAGGACTCACCACCTAGTGTGGTTAGGCCGGTTGATCCGCTTCTGGATAGTGAGTTGGAGGTGGCTTTCTCGAGGCTAAAGTCGAGGAAGTCCCCTGGTATGGATGGATTCACTGGAGAAATGTGTGAATGTGTCTGGTAGTCGATTCCAGAATATATGAAAGCGATATATGCGAAGTGTCTGAATGAGGGTTATTTCGCCAGTGAATGGAAGTGTGCAAGAGTGATGGTACTCCTGAAGTCGCCCGACAGGATCAGGAGCAATCCTAGATCTTTTCGGGGCATCAGTCTTCTTCCGGTTCTTGGAAAAGTTCTAGAAAGGATTATGGTAGAAAGGCTTAAGGAGACAATAAGTGACCAAATGTCTGATAGGCAATTTGGTTTAAGGCAGGGCAGATGTGTTGAGGATGCGTGGAGGTATGTTAGTGACTCTGTTGAGGCTAGCAACTCCACGTATGTCTTGGGCATCTTTGTTGATTTTAAAGGTGCATTCGACTACTTGAGTTGGGCGAGTGTATTGAGAAGGTTGGATGAATGTGGATGCCGAGAATTAGCTCTCTGGAAGAGCTATTTCTCTGGCAGACGTGCGTGTGCTTTAGGGCGGTGTGAATGTGTGGGCGTAGATGTGGTTCGTGGCTGTCCGGAGGGATCTATCTGTGGCCCATTCATGATGGACCCCTTGCTGGGGCAGCTCGAGCAGATGTGTAAGTGTTGTGCGTATGCGGACGATCTGCTCGTCTTGATTGAGAGTCGGTCGCGTCTTGAGGTCGAGACGAATGCGGGTATGTGCTTGCGTACTGTGTATGATTGGGGTGAAAGTGTTGGGGTCAGTATTGCAATGGACAAGACAGTGTCAATGCTGCTCAAGGGCAAATTGGCAGCTAGTCGACCACCCATTGGCAGACTGAACGGAGTGAATGTGAGGTATGCGACTGAGGTGAAATACCTCGGCATAACCTTCGGCAAGAGGATGTGTTTCACGCCTCATATCGCTGGTCTCAAGGCCCGGCTACTTGGTTTGGTGGGGCAAGTGAGTCGTATTTTGAGGACTGACTGGGGCCTAATCAGACGTGCTGTCCGAACCATTTATGAGGGCCTGTTTGCTGCATGTGCAGCATATGGATCGTCTGTATGGTGTAAGGCGGTTACGACTGTGATTGGCAGAAAGAAAGTGCTGGCTTGCCAGAGAGTGATTCTGTTAGGTTGCTTGCCTGTGTGCCGCACTGTCTCCACGGAGGCAATGCAGGTACTGTTAGGTGTAGCCCCTCTTGACTTGGAGATCAGGCGTCGAGCCTTGATGTACAGGATCAAGAGGCGATTGCCATTGCTGCAGAATGATTGGCTAGCGGATGGGGATGTGGAGAGTTTAGGGCTTAGCGAGTGCAAGAGATTGGTGAAAGAGTGTGTTCTGTCTGACTGGCAAGTCAGGTAGGACACAAGTGTGAATGGACGTGTAACTCATCGGTTTATATGGGAGGTTACATTTGCCGGCAGCCGACCAGACTTTGGGTTCTGCCTGAGTCTTGGATTCCTGTTGACTGGTCATGGTTCCCTCAGGGCATTTTTGCATTCGAGGAGCCTTTGTGGCAGTCCAGAATGCCGTTGTGGCTCGGCTGCAGAGACATGGGAGCATGTTCTCTGTGAGTGCACAAGGTGTGCAGATCTTCGAGATCTGAGGGGGATTAGTGGCGGGTTTGACGTAAGTCAATCACTCTCCACTAGTGATAGGGTTAGAAGAATGAGTGAGTTTGCTAGAGCTGCATTTTCAAGGCGACGTTTGCAATTGCAGGAAGGAATTGTATGAATGATGATGGATGGTAGATGTGCAAATGTGGGGGTACGAATGGTGGGGTACGAAACTGGGGGGTGAGTTTGAATGGATTGTTGAACATTGTGTTGTCCGGGGCTACCAGCATCATGGAGCTAAAACTGGAAGTATCCTTTTAGGGTACGAGTTCTGACCAGAGGATTGATCTGGGACCACGGGCGTTAGGGAACACAGAGGCGGTCTCGGCTCTCTGCTCTCTCCGCCATAGTCTTTTGGGACTTGTTGGGGGACACTAGCTGGCCGCCTAGCGGTTTGATCTATGATCAACTTGTAAATACCGTCGTTTGCGGAAGAGGCAGGAATAAGCCTCGCTCCTCACACTGAGAAAGCCATGCCATGAACATGGTGTATACTGTTCCACCTGTCGATTGCTGTTTTACATCAACCGCGTTCTATTCCCTGCAGCAGTGTTTTAATCGTTTTTGGGGCCACCAACCCTTAACTGTTTTGGAGTTTAAATTGGAAGTACCCTTCTGGTACGAGGCCCGACCAGAGGCTTTTAATTTGGTACCACGGGTAATCAGGAGCCCACGGAACTTGTTCCGTCCTGGTTAATTGGTGCGGCCCTTCGGGGAGTATCGTGGTGGTTGTGGTTTTACACCCAAATGCGGGTAGAGCATCGCTCGACGTGGAGTTGCGTTATACAACCGGGTTCCGTGATCCAGAGATCGGAAGAGGTTTAGATGGGCCTCGTGCCAAACCAAGGTAGAAGTCACAACCAAACAGTCGTGTCTTTAATTGGTACCTGCGCAACATGTTCGAGGGGCGGTGATTGACGCTTAAATTAATCCTATACTAGGAACCGCGAGATTAAGCCATCGTGGCAGGTGCTCACGTTAAGACCACAGACTTTCATGTCCCTATCTAAGTTAGTGGAAGTGCCCGCGTGTGGTTGCGCTCCTCAAGAGCCCCGACAAGGATAGGAGCGATCCAGCTTCCTATCGGGGCATCTGCCAGTTGCCAGTGTTTGGAAAAGTGC